>WBMV01003298.1:456742-656207 GCA_013396655.1 Campylorhamphus procurvoides | reverse complement strand
CGGCGGCGCTTCCCGGGCACAGCGGCGGAGGACGGGCCGCTCCCCGCGTTGAGCGCTGCTGTGCACCGGCAGCGCCCGGGCCGGGGCGGGGGCGGGAGAGCCGCGCTCGGAGCGGTTCCCTCCGGACACCACGATCCACCGGGACGCACAGGCTCGCCCGCACCTGGGGCAGCCTGTCCGTGCGAGGCAGCGCCGAGCCCGGGGCGACCTGTGCCGCCCGGTACCTGCGGGCTGTGCCCCGAGCCGGCGCTCTGCAGCCGCAGCCCCACTGTGCTTCGGGCTTTTAAAAAAATGCTCTCTAACACGTATTTGCAACAAAATCGTCGTTTTTTATAAGCCAGCTAAGCCCTGGGTGGGTCAGGTAGCTCCAGCGGGCTAAGCACCGTCCTTGAACTGTCCGTACTCGCAGAGCTGCCCGCAGTGCTGCCTGTCTGTCTGTCTGTCTGTCCGTCCGTCCGTCCGTCCTCCCGCGGCAGCGCTGCGGGACCGAGGGAAAACCGAACATCCCCCCTGCTTCCCGCTGCCCGAGGCTCGCTCTGACCCACGGCTGTCTGTCTGTGTGCCCCCCGGCTGTCTGTCTGCCCCACCGCCACCGGTCCCACCGATGTGCCCCGGGAAGCTCCCGCAGCGCCGCCCGCCCCGGGCGCCGAACCCACCCGCGGCACTGGGCGGCGGCGCTGCCTCAGTTTCCCGGTAACACACCCCTCCTGCACCCGGGGATGCAGCTCCCTCGCCCCCGCAGCGCCCTCTCGGCACCCCCGGTGCTCCCCTCGCCCCATGCGGGTCTCAGCTCCTTCCCCCGCTGCACCCCAATACCCCGGGATCGGGGAATCGCAGCCCACGCGGAACGAATCCTTGTCACCGTGAGCTTTAGTTTCTGCACAGAACCCCTGTACAAGCTCGATTACTTAAAAATATACTTTGAATACGTCTTAAAGTTCGACTACCAGTCCTGTGCATCGCCTGCCGAGAATCAGCTGTTTTCTCTTTAAATCACTCTACTTTTTCCCAAATTCAAATAGCTGTAAAGCATACTTACAAACACGGCCTTACCAATACTTTTTGCGTAAAATACAGAGTATCTTTCACGTGGTTTAATTTCAGGTCAAGGTCTAGGGAGGATGCATTTTATGGCTTTTAAAACTGCTTTAAGTAGGTTTATTAAACACAGTATTTACAATGAGGTTCCTATAGTCTGAGGCTCAGATTGTTTTCCCTTGCCTTGAACATTTCTTTTGGAGCTCCCACTGGCAGAAACTTAAAGATAACCCTGCAAAGATAGCTGGTGTGTTTTCCTCTTTCTGTAGAAAATAAATCTTTTAAGCAGCAGCCTGGATAATGGGAGTTGGAGAACAGTGCAGCACAGTCAATGCAACTGTTAAAACTTGTACTTCCTGGCTTTAATTATCTACAAGAATTCTTGGCCTAATGAGGAGGAAGAAAAGGTTTAGTTCCTTTTTTTATTATTTACACAAAAATATAGGCAGTCCTCAATTAAAGCAATCTGCGTCTTCTATTCACATCTTTCATGCATCTGACAGATCTACTGCAAGTCACGATAAACTTTATGGGAATGGTGGAGCATCAAAACTTCTTTTTTTAATTGAAGTTATTTTTGTCGCAATGCCAGAAAAGTCAGTCGTCATTAAATATATATAAAATGCTTTGAAACCTTAAAAGTATTTCTATAATTTAATGTAATTTTAATTTGTCAAAAAAATCACATAAAATAAACATAGACAATGTAAAAAAGGCCTGCAAATGTCATAAAATAAAATGTTTGCAACTCTACCAAATCCACTGTATTTTGGCTCCAGTATGTGGTGGGTTTTTTTAAGAAGTCTTGCCAAAATAATCACAATTTCCATACTTTGTGTCATTTCAACGAATCGTAAAAGCCCAGCTTGGTTTTAACAGATGTCATCGATACTTGGACTAAATCCTGTTCTCAGCTTCAGCCAGTAACCCCACCCTTCAACAAAGTACCTGACATCAAAATTTATTCCTTAAAATTTTGTTACAGCTGTTGGAGCTGTTATATTTTTCTTAACTGCCTATTACCTGAGCAGCCTGTACTGCTGCCAACCTGCCAACTTATGTTATTGTAACTCACTATCAGGAGTGATTCCGCTTTGATGGGAACTAATCATGTTTGTACCATCATCAAGTTTACACCATTTAAACGGTCAATTTAATGCAGTTCGAAAAAGCACAGCCAGCGTTGCTGATATTTGTCTCCTTTCTTTTATTTGTCTCAGCTCCTCAGTGAAACTAAACTCACTTGTAGCAGACACTGTAATAATTATGATAATGTGTTAAATATTTGATCATAGAGGTCAAGCCCAGCCAAATTATTTAGAGATTTGTTTACAGGACTCGAGTACAGACAAACAGGCACTTGAACACACAAACACAGAGCTTTTGAGAAACTGTAAATCATCTTGAAATGTAAGGACTGAAACATTTTATTTCCCACTCACAATTTGTTTTCCTCTTATTTTAGAATATATTAGTATACAAATAATTGGGCATTGACACAAGGGGGTTGTCTTGGATGTATCTCTGTAGTTAATATCATTCCTAACAGAGCACTTCTGAATGGATATCAAATGTCTCTCATGCACATACACTTTGTATAGACAGAGCTGCTTTACATTTTTCCCAATCACAAACACAACATTTATAATTTAAATACATTACAGCCCCTGAAAGGGGTGTGATTTTGGATGAACATTCAGTTCTATTTTTACTTTATCTTTTCATTCTCCATTTTTCTATGTCCACCTACTCATGCTCGTCCATCTCCCCAGAAGCTTTTTGCTGTCAGTCAAGTGACAACCTCAGTAGGAAGCTCTGTGTGTTCATGGGCCTCCTGAGGCCCAGCACTACATTTAGATAGGGGGAAAAAAATAAAAAAAGGGAAAAATAAGAAAGCAGGGGGGGAGGAAGCACAAGCTCTTCCTTTAGTATGCAATTCCACAGCCTGCAGGAAAAATTCACCCATCTCCTCTGAAAAGCCTTTTCCTACAAAAATGCAATCCTGCTTGCTCCACTCCCACACAACTTCCACACTACTTGCCTATTTGCAAAGGAGTGTAAAATAACCCCAGGAAGTTTAACGTTCACACACAGGGTCTCATTGTCAAAGGGAATAATGCCCCAGAGGTGCACCTTTATCAGGCTTGGCACCAGAGAGTCCTTCCCAGTACAAGTGCTCAGATGTGCCCAGCCTTTTCCTCCCTGGATTTACTGATTCTTTATGGATCTGTGAGTATTAAACATTAGCCAATAAATTACTTGACAAAATTTATTGCTAGCTATTTGAGAATAACAGGTTTTTATTTTATTTGAGTGAGATTTCATTCCTCGGGTCATGTTTGTCTTAGATGAAGTTGCAGGCTGTAATACAAAAAGCTGTAGCAAGAGGACATCTACGTGAAGGTAATATGCATTTCTATAAACATCAAGCTGGCAGAATGATTTTGTTTCAGCTGGGATTAGCAGGAGTTTTGCTGCTGACCTCAATAAGAAAAGGATCAGGTTTATAGCTCACTTGTAAATCCACTCTGCAAAAAAGTGAGGCACTGTAGATTATTTACATTTCCTTTTGTTAATCGTGATCATCATCACAAGGGTTTCCTATTTATTACTGCCTTGATGCTGATTACAGGACCTATAGCAGTGTCTTTATTCAGACTAGGTACACGGCGTGACTTGACAATATCGAGACAGACAGATGCATAGATGTTTTGCCTTTTCCAAACAGCAGTGCTAAGGGAAACTAGATAAGCGTAAGTGAAATGTAACAGGATTTTAATGACAAGTGAAGTAGTACCTTTTATTACATTGCTCTTCACAACACAACTCAAATCTCATAGTTAGTCTAAAATTTATAATATGCCATCATCGAGTCACTGAAAGGAAACCCTATCACCAAAACTATTTACAAAGCCAGGAGCGTTTATGATGCAGTCTGTGCTTCCTAAAACAAATAAACATAAAGGGGTACTGGGCAAAAGGTAAAATCTGAAAAGCAGTAGGATCGGAGCAAAGAAATAAATACACCAGGATGTCGAACGAGGTATTACCTCTTGTCATCTAATAAGCAGATCGAATGTAACAAATACAAGTGCCCATCTCTGCAATGGAGGTCTGGGTTTAGCTCACCATAGCATTCCCCCTCGGCAGGGCCAGGGGCAAGCAGCAGCCTGCAGGATTTGTCCTGTGAAAGTGTGACCAATAAACCAGTGCAAATAGCTGTATAAGGCTGCAGGTTTGTTTGCAGTGCGAGCACAGATGCTTGGCAACCCAGAGAGGAATGTGCCTGCCCACGTTTCATGGGAAGGTTATTTAGAGCCGTGGAGGTTAACAGACACCTTAATTATTACAAACTGCTTTCGAATATTGCTGGCTTTGTGCTTCCTGTCCTTAGCAGCTGTGCTTCTTACTCATGCAAGATCATCTGGGAGTAGCATCACCTTCCAGAAAATAAAAGTTCCCGGGATGAAGATGTAGGACTGGTGCACGAGTGGTGTTGGTGGGAGGAGAGCTGCTGGCAGGGCCAGGGCCACCAGCCAGAGGGGATCTGCACGGGCAGCCTCCTCCGAAGGGCTCCTTGGAGCCGGTGCAAGGGAGCGTGTGCCATTAATAATGAAACAAATGTCAGGGAAAGAGCCTCTGCCAGAAATCGCAGGGAATCTGCCTGTAGCAATTTCAGAGGAGCCTTAGCTGAATTTGAAAGGTAAAGCTAAACTCAGAGCACCGAGAACTACAAACTGCATCCAGGCTTCTTTGTAAGCACCCACCCATTTTTCTGCAGTGGGAAAAAACATTCAGTCAAATAGGTTTTCTCTTTCAAGAGCAGGGTCACAGTTTAAGATTTCTGTACTAGATTCTGGCCTGTACTAAGGTAAAGTTGAATTTTACTAGCAGCTTAGCTACTAAGCTTTAATAGGTAGGCAGAATCAAGCCTTTGATGTGAAATAGAATAAATCTAAAATTAATACAAATGGAAAAAACCCAAACTTTTCCCAGGTTTGTTTTCATACCAGAATTTTAGGTTTCCTGCTGTAATTTACTGCAAATATTATTAAAACAAAACAAACCAACTCCCCCCCAAAAAAACAAAAAAAACCCCACAAGGATTAGTTTTATTGCACCACTAAGTGTTCTGTATAAATAAAGATAATCTTTTTGCCAAGTCTCTGAATTGTCTCTTTGGTAAGACCATCAAAAGAATAGAGTGTCAGAGCTCTAATTCATTTTTATTCTGTATGTTCAGAGACAGCGATCTTTTCAGAGATTATTTATGCAATGATGGTACCAATCAAAGTGCACCAGAGACAGGTTCCCTACAGAGCACTGAAGCTTTCTGGCACTTATAATAGAGTATAAACCCTAATTAAACCCAGATTAAATCATCCTATCTGAGATAGTCCATCCATTATTATGAACAAAATATTTGCAACCCTATAAGAGAAAACTGTGTAAAGTAAGAAACAGTAAGAAACACCTCTTTTTTTTTATGTGCTATTTTTTAATAGTAGGGCAAATGCTGTATTTCTTTAGAATTAAATAAGAAATCCTTGCTCTTTTTTCCAAAAAGTGGGAAGCATTCGTGCTTTTTTTTTTTTCCTATGCATGCAGGTGGGACTGAAACATTCATAGGACAGGAGAAAGATTAAGATTGGGAAATTACCTCTGGGAGAAAAACTCCAAGTTCTGCACAGACTTCCTCAGAGTCAGTTGCAGCTACACTTCTGAACTTGATGTAGGTGATTACCTCAAATGCCCACCTTAAAATAGTGATGCTAATAAAGTCTGTAGGCATCTAATGCCTGTTGCTCCATTCTTGCGAAAAATATGTGGATATGCAGTTCCATTTGGTAACATCTGTAAGGAAGTGTGGAACTTGTGGTCTACAGGTTGGCCAGCCTTAAAGTCATAATGATGAGCTTACCGCAGAACCTGAAACACTGGCTATGTTTTTTAGTCCTGATTTCAGAGAATCTATATATACAAAAGAATGGTTGTTTATTATCTAAGAAATTATTTATCATATTTTAGGAGAACACTAACTGAAAGAAGTGAGTATATGTATATGTGTGTGCTCTAGTTCAGTATTTGCACTGATTTTATAGCAGAATATTGCAAATTCTGGTTTACCTTCATGTAAGCAAAATAGTAGGCACAAAAATGAAAACCTGCAAGGGCAATGGAAAAAAACATCCCTCACTTTTATGTTAGAAAAGTGGCATCTGTTATTTTCCTCAGTGCTGTCACTGATACTGGAAGAGTTCAGAGAATAAGGTACTTTGTTGTGCTGGGCAATGCTGCCACTGTATTTTCTTGTTCACTTTTTATTTATATCCATCTGCCGGGTCTTGTAGACTGAGATATTCTCATATAGCTTCTAGCACAATCAGACCTCAAATCCACTCCTGGGGATGTGAACCTCACTGTTGCATTAGAACAAAAGATACGTGCAGGTCTGTACCTGCATCCTGCATTTCACAGGCATGAACCTCACTTTAAGAATTTTTTAAACTTATGACACACAAATTAGTTCCTCTTTTTCCTACACCAATGGCACTAACAAATATATTTTCTCCAGTTGTAAACCACTCTTTGTCAAGCTCCATTCCCATCCAACCTTTCCTTCAGCAGTAACCACCTCATCCATCCCTTTAATGAAAGTCAGCCCCAAATCCTGAGTGTATTTTCTTGTACAGGGGTCTGTAACAACAGTAAAGAGCAGGGACACATCTCTCTGAATTCTACCTTAAGGCAAGGTTTCCATTAGAAATGACTCACTGGTGTTGCGTTACTGACACAGTCGATTGTAAGACTTTCCTGACACATATGCAGTTGATATTTCCAGCAATTTTTTTTTCTCTGAACATGTTCTCTTGCAGTATCCTGAGGTAAACAGCAAAAACAATATATCTGGGGAGAAATATGCAACTACAGCTTTTACAGGCACAAAAATTTCACCCCTTCAGTTACTTCCCTTGCCCACTCGCCATTACTAACGCTTATTCACACCACCACACTGGCCACAGTTTCTAATGCAGTCTAAAATTAGTAGTGCAAAACTTACTTGCCTTGCTTGAACAATGGGTCCAATTCTAAGGAAGAGTGTGACTAACTATTCACCTTGACCCGTTGTGATCCCTTGTCCCCCATTTTCAGGGCTTGCACAGCACCAGGAAAATAGCAAACAGCCTTTTGCAGTGTGTTAGAAACAAAAGGAAAGGATCACTGGTCAATTTTTTTGATCTCTCCCTTCTGTACAAAAGGAACACCCATAGTAAAACTTATGGGTTTTCTTCCCTTGGTTGCTATCTGAAACTTTCATCAAAATATATCTTTGGGAGAGATCAAGTAAAAGATAATATGGATTTGTTTGAGTTTTCCCCACCATTCTAAAATATAAAAAAATGCCAGTAAAATACCCAAATAAAGAGCTGTAAAAGTAAAACAGATTCCCAGTGGTGACATCTGTTAGTATAAGGATTATTCAAACATCTTGAGAGTTTTCCAAAGAAATGCCAGGATGGCTTCCTACCAAAAGGCTGCTCAGTCTAATATCCTCCTTGGCTAATCTACATACAAACCATGTTTCTATATTTTGTTGGCACTAAGAAATCCACATGCTTGTCTTGACATGGAAATAAAAAGAGATTCAAGGGGAATCTGAAAATGTATATATGGGGGAACCAGTTTAAACTGACCTTGGGATTAGAAAATTACCTTCTTGTGAAGCTGAACATAATTGTCAATGCATGGTTCAGTAAGAAATACATTTCTGCTGAAAGCAACTGTATTGTCTGGGGCAAGGCAGGTTCAATTTAAGAGGATGCCATCATGATCCAGTGGTCTAAAGAGGAATAACTTCAGTCTGGTTTGGATAAAATGGCTTGTTTTATCCATGAGTGCAAACACACATGCAAACATGACAAAACCTGAATAAACATGCTGCCAGGCACATGGGTGGAAGAAAAAACAAAAAGGAGCCACTACAAACTGTGCTGTAAACAGAAATAGAGGCTATAAAGCCACTCCAAATTGTCCCAGACGCTGCACTCTCCATTTTTCTCCTACTCTCAGGTGGCCTATGCAGATCACCTACCCACTCCTGTGGAGACAGTTCTGTACAAGCCATGGGGATCACTCCCTTTGTGTCAGTTCAAGGAGCCAGCTCATGCCAGTGGAATTGCACCAGTGATGACGTGCGGGTTTACACCAGCAGCTCCACACCCCATGTGGAAACACCATGGTGGCTTCATTACACTGGGAATTTCCTAGGGCCCATAAACTGATGGATAAACTTTACCTAAGGCTTGCAATGGTATTTATAGACTTGAAAATGAGTCCATTAGAACTCGATGTTTCCAGAGCCTGAGCATAGTTTCTAAGAAACTTAATTTGGGAGATATTTACCAATACACCAACGAAATTAAATATAAGAAGAGAGCATTTAGCTTGATTCCAAGACATGATGTTTGTGAGTGCTAATGATTTTTTTTGTCCTTTAATTACATTCACTTTAAAATGTTCTCTAAATAAAACATTGCTTAAAATGTATCATCTTCTTAAGAGAGTCTATCACTCACTCTAAGCTTTCAGAAAAAATCACGGCAACTTAAAAGGCACTATAGGATATTTAGACTAGAGTTATCTCACAACATGTTCACTGGCTGCTCTGTTATTTGAGCTCTAAATGTTAAACACGTGAAAGCAACATAAAAGGATCTTCTCTGTAAAGCACATTTTCCAAATTCTCTCTATCTGTTATTTAGAGCCCCATAAAGATCTGTGTGTGTCTACCCATCTGCAGCCACATTTATTTTTGCATGTTTTTTGAGTGCATATCTCTCAGTGTCATAAGGTCTTCATAAATAAATCAACCTACTTAGATCTGCATGCTTTGAATAAAAAGTCAGCCACCAAACCAGCAGATGGATACATTTTTAATTAGGTAAGCAGTCAATGCCTGTTGGTTTGAAAACTCTCTTGTTTCTTTTAAAAAGACGGAAACTAACCAAATTAAATTCAAAATTGCAGTAGGACAGCGTAGTGGTTTTAATCTGCATGTAGCTGCAAATCAGCTTAGAGCCCAGCCTGTGAGACAGCTTGAACAAATGCAGTATTTTATATCAAGCAAACCTCAAAGTGAAATATTTAAGGATCTTGCAAGAATACGTTGTAAACAATATGTATTTTTCAATACCACATGCGGTTACTTATGCAATCTTCTCACTTGAGCAAGACTCTCTGATCTTAATTCATTTACTGTGCTGCCTTTGCAATATCTCAAGCAAAATATTTTGAAGCAGCAACTTTTAATTTACATAATCAGACATACTTTCCCAAATAACATGGAAGGAACTCAGAATTTACAGCATCTTGTACTGGTTAAATAATCCCTGGAAAGAAACTTCAGCAGTTCCAGTTAACTTCTTCCCACAAAAAAAAAAAAAGTTTTTAGTTTTGAATTTGAAGCAAAATTTGTCAGATACGCATCTTATCCATGCCACGCTTTCCACACTCCTCTAAACTTCCCTGGCTCCTGAAAGTCCGGGTAAAAGCTCCGGAGTTCACCAGCACAGGGGTGAGGGCTGGTCCATGCCAGAGTCCCAGAGCAGACCTCCATGTACCAAGCACTCTCAGGCCACATTGCAGGCAATGGCTCCACCCAGAGCCATCTCTCCCACTGCCCTCACCTCACCTATGCCTGATATGTTCTCCCTATTGGCTCTAATTAACCAAAACAAGGCCTTCTGTGTCCATTTAGCTCTTTTTCTCTTAAGAGTTTGGCATTTTTCCTGTAGTTTCCAAGTGCTCTTCCCTTGCTCTTCTGAACTACTGAAATGAATCAAATGAAACAACTCTCAGCCTGGACAAGGCACCAGCCCTGCCAACAGGCTGCAGCTTCATGGGGTGTAAGGAGACAGGATGGCACCTCTGCCTGCCTGGACAGCACTGGCACTCCCACTTCTCCTTTCAAGACAGAGGAATGACTGAGAGACGGTGTTATCCAACACAAAATTAAGACTGTCTCAATGTGACCGGGTAGTGCAGAAGCCTGTCCTTGGAACAAAAGGGCTTCTCTGGCAGTAGCGAGCCACAGTTCTCCATGAGCAAATGCCTGCCTCCTGCTTGGCTAAAACCACCCTGTACTGTGGTTGCTGTGCACATCGACCCCAGACTGCAGCTGTTCCATGCACAGCGCCCAAAACTGCCAGAAGAATTCGAGTGCCCAATATGAGGGTATTGCGGCGACAAAATAAGTTTTTTTGATCCTTATTCAGGTTTATACTTACAAAAAATGAATAAAATGCACAGAGTAGAGAAAATCTCCAGACATAAAATCTGATACTTAAACAAAATAACTTTAAAAGTATAGGGGGCAGGTTTAATCTTTGATGTCACTTCCTTGGATTTCATGATACAACACCTGAGGTTAATTTTTCCCATTTTATTGCAGCATGCTCTTTTTTTTCTTTCTGCATATGCTTATGGTAAAATAATAAGCAACTTTCCCATATGTTAAATAGTAAAATTTAGCTCTATCATTTCTCTGCAGTTGACTAAATGGAAAATACTATATCTCTAGAGCTGACTGGTAAAGAAATAAAGGTCTGACGCTCGTCCCAGTTTTATGGGGTTTGTGCTGATGTAATTGTACTGATTTCAAGGAAATTGCTTCAGATTTGTGCCATTAGTTAGATCAGAATCTAGGTGTCAGTGCACCCTGAAAATACCCAGCTCTGCAGAAAGCTTCAGGATTACTCTCAGAGTTTTACATCCTGAAGTCTAATTGCACTGTGTAAAATAACATTTATTAAAGATCAGATATGAAGCATAAAGATGGCAATTATGTGAAACTTCAGGATGTAATATTTGCCCACTGATCTACATGGGCCATTATGCTTAAAAACTGTGGTGGCACAGGAAATAAAATTTCTCTTATATGTGGCATGGCTTTATATTTTTATTTGAAATGAAAATACTGCAAGATAGAGAATATTAGTAGGGCAAGCTGAAACCACCTTGCTTTGTTTAGAAATTTTTTTAGCTGATAGATCCTGCCCTGTGCCACAATTTTCCTTGTGCCTAGTCTGAGATATGTGTTGTAGCTCACAATTGAGAGGGAAGAAGAATGCTGTAATTTCAGTTGATGATGATGAGAACTCACCACATTTATTTGAAAAAGCAGAAAATTACAGTGAGCAATGCAGTGCCCTGGTGCTCCCATGTACAGCACTAGTGCTGAAGAACTCAAGCACAGGTCCCAGAGCTCTCTAGGCTGGAAGGCAGGTGAAGGAAAGGGGCAACATGCCCCTTGGTAATCTGGAGGTGGTGAGGGCTGAAAAAAATGGGATGAAAATCTCCTTGGTGTATTTCAGCTCTGTGTTACCAAATCACAGCTCAATATGACAGGATGAAGGATAACATGGTTTGAGTCATTTGCATTCGGGTATTTTCATTCTGGGGTCTGGAGCCTCGTACTCAGTCTGCTCTGTAGACCATCCAAATAGCATTTCCCTAACTCAGAGGAATAGACCCCATTAGGCAACCACCAGCCTTTGCTTTGCCACATTGCTTTGCTACAGTTGAAGGAGCTATGCAGCCAATAGTTCATGTTTTGTTTTAAGGGCAACAGTAGAAAGATAGATCCTTTCTATTGAAATGAAGGGATTTATGATCTACCTTGGTCCAATTATGAATATCAGGATAAGTCAAAGGAAAATTATGCTTGTTCCACTCAACAGGACTTCCAGAACAGTGTTTTGAGCCACATGAAGAGTTGGTGTAAGTTTCCAAACAATATTTTTGTGCTTATCCTCCAACCCTGTTCTGACCTCCTCTACTAGATGCTCTTTTAAGGAAAAACGTGTAAGAGCCTGAGGAACACAATACTATTGCTTAATATTGCCTGCCTTTCATTTACATTTATATGGGTTTATGCCATGCCTTTTAGTGCATTCCAGTGCTCAAATGTTTTTTTAATATTTTTAATATTGTGCACAGATCATTTTGCTTATAATCAAGTAAGAGAAATTAAGTTTAACATCTGAGAGCTTTAGGCAAAAATGTCAGGCATGGACCAGATGACCACATGAGAGTTGCAGGCTCTCTTTGTGCCCCGGATTGGCTGGTATTGTTTTGGTGCTGTTGCACTGGAGCAAGAGCACTAACGTAATTATGAGATCAAACAACATCTGGCGGGTTTGGCACCCAGCTCACAATCGATTGTTAGCTCGGGTCAAAGGATGAATGCGCCTTAAGTGCACGTTAGGGTGCGCAATCATAAAGCTTGCATTAGCCAGGAGGGAGGAACACGGCATTCTTGAGTTTCATCACCCCACAAAATTGATGGCCCACAAAAGAGCAGTGGCACAACACACAAAAGTGATGATGCCAGAGAGGCTCACACACTGCGGGCGGTATTTGACATCTTCTGGCTGTGGGCTGTTGTGTGTTGTGATTTATGTCACCATAATGATTGATTACTTTCAGATCATTCCCATTCTACCATATCTCTGAGAATTTCCCTCTTCTTCAAACATCTTTTTGTTCCACGAGCCCTAGGCTGCAGATGGCATCAACCCACGGATCTCCATTGTTTGAAGCCTACAAGAGCTCCACCATTCTTTGGGGGAATGTTCATAGTTGAGTAGCTAGTGTCCAATTAAGTCCTGAAACTGTGGCTGCAGGCACTTTAACCTTTTTTCCCCCTTGCTCTTTTAGGAATTTCATTCCATATGACAGCTGTAACTCAACGATACCTAAAAAAGTCATCAAGAAAGACAATCAGAAGGAGACACATTTTTTCAGGTTATGGAAAAGTGCTTCAAGTGATGACTACAGCTGCATCTGTCACACCTCCATAAGGGTTCTTCTGATCATGTTTCACAAAATGAATTATCATCTCTGGCATGCAGCATTACAGCAGACTGTGTAAAGACAACAGGCTAAAGCTTCTGCATGCTGGGAAGCCAAAAATGCCTCTGGGATGCTTATGCAAATCATTAGTTTTCTCTGATATCTCAACCATTCTGTGTGACACATAACAATGACTCCACACTCATATGGCAAAAAAACCAAGAATTCAGGGCCCATATCATGAAAACATTATATTTTTAAAAATCTTTTTAATTTTGGCCGATCAAATATGGCACGGTGCCAGGGGAATTAGTATAGTGGATAGTGAATATCTAACTTTTTCAAATCACAGCAAGCAACTACCACAGACTTTATTTGTTTGTATTTTCTCCTTCCTTAGAAAGCAATGCTACCAAGAAGGAAATATTTGCTACTACTTCAGTCATTGACAACAAGATACCAAAAGGACTCCCAAGTTTCCACAAAAGGCTTTTTCTGTCACTATGTGCATGCAGTACTCCTGCCCAATGCTCTGTGGAGCTTTGTGTACTCTAACTTTTCCTTCTGGAAGCCGTGGAGGTGTAAAGGTATATACCATAACTTTGAAGAAATCCTTCCAGCTTCATTTTCCTCAGGTAGTGGCAAACACCATTACTCAGATTCAATACTAAGAAGTATCAGAAAAAGCTTTGCTTTTCGTCCCTCAAAGCACAGATTGATTTTGGTTTTAGGTAGGATGTAACACAGTCTATAACATGTTTCCTTTGAGTCAAATAGGTGGAGGGATCAGTTCCTGTGTAAAACTAGTAAGGTTTCAAGCTGTAGGGCAGGCTGAGTCCCACAAGTGCTGTTCACACTCCACACAAAGAGATTTCAAAGTGATTGGTTCCTGTCTGATAAGCACCACTATCACTGTATGTGCACCGTGGTGGTGCCTACCTTCTGTCAAAAGCCAGTGAAAACTTTCAGCTGGACTCAAGGAGGTGTGGTAATACCAGGCAAAATACTCAATCGTGCCAAAAGGAAAAAAAAAAACCAATTACTGGAGAAAGACAGTAAGAGCAATAGGTCTTCTTGTGCTGGCTGAAGTTACAACTGGTTGTTCTCTTTCTCAAAAACAAAATTATCTTAAAAAATGGCATTTAATTTCTCATATACAGTGATGATTGTCTATTGCTTTGTTTTCTTACAGGTAACTAAGAATGCAAGATATCTGTCAAAGGCTCCAAGCCTGGAAATGTCCTCAGAGTGAAGATTAGAAGCACTGATCTGTGTTTTCCTTTTTTTTATTATTATTTTTTTAATAAGTATCTGAGGAGTTACTGTGAAAGCATTTAATGTAACTAGGTCACAAAGAATGAAAGCTGTCCTTGGGCAGCCTTTGAACAGGCACAAATATGTTTTCCTCTTTATTTCTTTTCCAGCAGAATAGAAAACATAAGCCCCTTTCCGTAAGCGATATTTCATTTTTAATAGGCTCTGCAACTCCTGAGAACCTGTAAACAGTGCTGAGTGTAATTCCAATAGTCTTCCATACATACACTCTGGGCCCGAATCCTACTCAGACTAAGGTTTGCATTATCTTTGCACTCACTATGAAACTGTTCTCATTGCTGGAATTGCAAGGAAGGGTTTCATTTTAGGGACAAGGCAGATCAAAATATTTCACTAGGGGAGGAATATATTTGACATTGCCAGTTCAAACAGGAGGTCCTGTGCTGCAGAGACAGCACTGCACTCACCAGATTAAAGGCCTGACCCAAGCCTGTATTGGAGCCCTGTACTGACCCTACTGTACCGAAACCCAGCTCTCACTGACTTACTTTACTTAAATGCTATGGATGCGTTGAACTTCTTAGATTCAAAAAAAGGCAGCAAATGTGTATCCCAAAGAAGTCAGATGAACCTGTGCACCCTGACATGGTGACGGATCGTAATCCTGGTTCCCTTTGTGGGGGTGGGACCCATAACATGCTGTAGTGACTAGGCTTTTGGGCACAATAATCTTAATCTTACAATTTAGATATAACCAGTATAACGTGGGTTTAATGAGTAAAATAAAATAAAATAAAAAGGGATATAGAGAAATGAGAGCATATCTATATCACTTTTTTTGCCATACAGCCTTTTAGCTGCCTTGTGATGCCCTTGTGGCTGTTCACAGTTGCCATGAGCTACAGCAACTCTCAGGTAATAATAAATGATTTGAACTGACTGAATACTTGCATAGCAGCATGAAGCGATGGGGATGAGAGCTTCCCTTCAGTCAATATTGGCCCAGAGAACAGGTTTGACAGCTCACTCTTACCAGAAAAAAACCCCACCAAATAATTATTTGGTCATTGGGCAGAATGATGTTTATCCAAAGTCCAGATTACTTCATTGCTAAGCGATGAATTGTGTTTTGAGAGACAACTGTACACTTTTCACCAATGCTTACAGTTAAGCATCAAAATTTGAAAGGCCCTGTGAAAGGTAGAGACTTGCAGGCAGCACACACCCTTCTCTCTGCTACACAAACTGCATGCTTTTCTCAGCACTTGTTTTAATGAAATGATGAGAATGGCTCTTATTCAGCCAAGCACTTAAGCTGAAGTATTCAGTATAAAAGCACCTCTCTTGACTTCCTCAGGATTATTCGTGTGCCTGCCTTTGGCATTTAAGCACTTAGTTAGACCAAAGTCCACAGCATTATCTAATGGAAATAACGAAATATAGTAGACTAAAACACATACAAAGTTTGTGATCACCATTCCTGTGGAACCCATTTTGTAGAATTAATCCCATTTATAGAATAAAATAGGATGGAGGTTTCTATTGTTATATCACCTGAATCAAAATGAAGAAACTGAGGAGTTACAAATAGAGAGTATATACAAACCTGGATGAGGTTGGCAGGGACCCATAGAGGTAATTTTATCCACCCCCTTTCTTAAGTTGAGTCACCTACCACAGGTTGCCCACAACTATGGGCATGCTTGTTATTTTCATGGCATCTGTGAATTCTAGAAACAACTCCAAGCTAAAGAATAAATAAATAAATTACTCATTTTATGAATGAGTTTACAGATTCTTGAGAGAAGTCAAAGCAAAGGCAAGCAGGAGAACAGAAATAGTAGTGGACATCACAAAATAAACTCTGCCTAGTCTCTAATCTGACAGCAAGCACTGATCTTAGGATAATACATCATACGTCATTTTGGTCTAAAGACTTGACAGAGCTTTTTTTGTGAAGTAATATCTCCTGCAAAAGGACAGAACATTCTCTCAATTTAATCTCTATACCTCTCTTCTGTATATCTCTATTTCACAGAGATCATGTAGACACGACTGAAGACAGAATTAGGCCTATTCTTCCAAAGGGAATAGGACAAGCTGTACATTTTTTTCTAAGCAAACTAATTTTTTGCCTGATGAAAACTATACAGTTTAAAATTTATTATTATGCCATACAAATTCTACAATACCTCCAAAACCAATACCTCCAGCAGAATCAACCCATCTGTTTATTATGGAAGGAGGAAATGTGCCTTGTGCAGAAATGACCCTTTGAAGGTATTATCTGGCATAGTACTGCACCATGACTGCTGATAGGGATTTTGTAATGGAGACAGAAAGTCCACTGTCATGGAAAAACAGGTTGTACAGTTTGCAGATCAATATAAGAGCTGATACAGACAGCATTTGTACTTCCAGGGTTTGACTCAAAGTCATGGACTACAGAATTTATGGACAGCAGCGGGCTCTTCCCAAAAACAAAGCAGTCAGAAGAATAGAGTGGAAATATTAATTTCTAGACCTCAAATTCCTTACAGGAGTTTTTTCTGTATGAAGATGGACTAAGATACCATTAAAAAAAATCATCTGCATGCTAAACACAGTTCTGTGAAAATAAGCCTTGAGAGTAGGTTCAGCACCAGTGGAAATAAACCTGATATGTGGAACTGTGTCTGAATTTCTGTTTCATGCTGACAGGGAGAGGTATTAAACCAAAAATCACTTCTAAAGCTTACTGAGTTTCCATGCTCTCGTCAGGTTTGTGATATGCATGGTAAAGGCACATCTTATCTGGAAGCATAGGAAGGATTGATCAGTGTCCAGAGTGTGTTCTTGGGAAAATAAAAATAAACATTTTTTTCTTTTCCACTTTTAGCAGAATTTATTTAGAAACTCCACTAAAAATCAAAAAATATTCTGGTATATATGACCAGCATATAGCTCATAAAGTCTTTCTCTGGGAAGAATCAGCAGTTCACAATTTCATCTCAGTTACTCTAACTTTCCTTACACACTGTTCTAGACAACTTATTTATTTATTGCATTGCTAAGGGTGTTCTTTCAGGACCCATAAAAATCACAAATACAGTCACAATCCCTGATTGAACAGAGTGAGAGAGAAGAAATGATTCATGCTCTGCACAATTCCTCTATGTGTTAAGCTTGACAGAAGCAATTGTTTTTCTTCCAACCACACTCATAACACAATCACTACATATACCCTTGAAAATGTCTACCTAAGAACTTCACACCTCCCAGGGTTAAAGAGCTGGGGCTTTGTTTGTTTGGGCTTTTTTTTTTTTTTTTGGGGGGGGGGGTGCTTTTTTTTTTGTTGGGTTTTTTTTGTGTGTGTTTGTTTTTTTTTCCCAGATCAGAATTTTTTTAAGTAAAAAATGGAGAGATTTTGTCTGAGCTGCTTCAATGGCTGCAGCCCTGCACAGAGTCAACCAGCAATAAGAAACCCAGCCTTAATGGTGGGGTTTCTGCTATGCCCCCTCCAATGCAGAATAAATGTCCTTTCGTCACTCTGTGGAGAGCTCGATTTCCCACTGAATGGTTTATTTCTGCAGAATTCTCCAGGCACACAAACCATTCTGTTCTAGTGAGCTCTGCACGTCTCATTCATGGTAATTACGTTCACATCTTTGATCTCAGATGAGATGTCTTGTGCATATTTTGTTCTGTTTATGTCTTTGATCTTGTTACTTGTTTTTCCCCCTTTTTTTCCAGTCTCCTGTCTTTCCATTTGAAAGATATTCATCCTGCATCACTTTAAAGACAAAAGGTGAAACAGTGGCGTATGTATCCTAAGTAACCTTGCAGAATATACAGAAGTACTGAACAATTTTTTGAGCAGAGCACATCAGGGTTTTGTCTCTCAGTTTAAACGAGCTGCAGCACATCATACTGCTGACACCAAGAATGCACCTAGGCAGCTGAAAATGATATGTGAGACAGAGAAGGGTATACTGAAAAAAAGGAAAAAGCCCAGTTATTGTGATGACCATGGTGATAGCAGATTACCCTGGCAGAGAAGAGACATGTGGGACCCACTAGTGTGCATGACCAAATCTGCTCTCCATGGCAACAGGCAAGGGACAGGGGAGACTGTGGCAGAAACCCCACATGGAGTGGGGACACGCAGTCTCACAGCCCCCACTGCCCCTGCCAGGCTCCACAGCTGTGTCAGTGCTGCAAGATTCAGTCTCCAAAGCACCTTTGCAGTAGACTTGCCCCATAACAGGCTTTTACAAATAAATCAAAGGAAGCAATAAATATTTGTAACTTCTCAGGTGCTTGGTACTGTTAATACTAAAATACTGAAAGCATCATAGCTGTCCTGCTGGCATCCTGCATGGAAGATGCCTCTGGTGCTTAGTAAGGAGCTCCTCAGTGCATGTGCCAGCTCTAGCACTGAAGGTCAACATGATTTGGACTTCTGGTTGAGAGTCAAAATGCAACGCTGCTTTGCAAAAGCTGGTTCTTCATGAGGTTTCAAAGCAGCACAGAGGAGTAACATTTCCAGAGCTCAGAATTACTATAGTAAGATGACCTGAATTTACTACAGCATTTCATGGGGATTTAGCTGAAAGACTAGATAGATCTCCAGTTTTGAGAGAAAAAGCATGGATAGGTCAACGCTACCTAAAACAATTGTCTCAAATTCCAAATTCCCCAAAACCCCTGAGTTCTAAGTCAAAACTTACAGACACGTCTTTACTATGGAACAATTGCATTTATTCCCCTGCACTGTGCTGGCTTGGCTAAAACTGCAGAGGGCTGACAGCAGAACTACAGGACTCAGCCATGATGAGTATCCTCTGCTCTCCTTTATTGCTTCACAGACAACATCTTATATCAGTAATAAACACAGAGTCATCACAGGAGGCTGCAGGGCTGGTTAAGGATAAATGACAGTTTTTATCTGAGAATTTATACAGATTAATCAACACTTTTGTGCTAGAATTTCTCAAGCTGTGGGAAATATGTGGATAAGGGGCAGAAGACTTCATTGGGAAAGTTGTTTTGAAATGCCAAAGTTTATTTACCAAATCTCAGTGGAATTCTCAAGCAGCCACATATGTTCACACTGTGTTGTAGGACTGAGAAGCTCATAAATCCCTGTTTGTCTTCCTATGAAACACATGGAGGTTATGCTAAAGCTACTATGTTACAGTAACATAAAGCTGCTAGTGCCGCAGTCACTGCTTGCAATGTATGTATAACAAATTTCCCTGAGATCTCAATTACCTCTCTACTCATCCTGTTGTGAAAATGGAGTTATTATCTCAGCAGGGAATACAGTGTCACATTGCTTACTTTGCACAGGTTCCCCTCCATGTGACTAATCCTTCACCCATGGATATAAAGGTGCAGGGATTGGTTGCTAAAAGCCCTGTGAAAACAGCAGGCAGAAACTGTAACTCCCAGGTCATCCCTAATCCAACAGAGATGTCGCAGCAAGCGTGAGTAAAAGATGTTCTTCAATCTTTTTAAGTATGTGTAAACAAGAATTCATTAAACAATTAAGATGGTGGACAAACTTTTCATAAGATTAGAGCTAAGAAAAGGCAATGTTATTAGAATTACTATTTTGAAAGAGAGAAGACAGACCCTTCAAATAATTTAGTCTCTATTTACCTTAATTCCAGTAACACGGAGCAAGTGCTTCTTTGGAACTCACCCTGACCTCCTTGGAAGCTGTCCTCAGGTTTTCTCCTGCCTTCCAAAAGCATATCAGAAATCTCACTTCCTTATTGTAGATGAGCATTTTCCAAGCTACTCATCTGTTTTTAAAGCAGAACCAGTGAATACTTTGCAACCAACACCTCTCTGCTGGCAGGATCCCTCCCCTTGTGACTGAAGTGCCTTCTCAACCTGAGCCTCAGATTGTGCAGTGATTATGTCATTTGTTGTTTTTGATGATGTGCAGACATCCCAGGTCTTTTGCAACCCAACACAATATTCTATGGGAAAGTCCTTTCTGTTTAAATTTAAGGTAAATCAAAAGAGACCTTCATGTGTGTAATCCCATTTTAAAAATAATTCTATGGCACAGGAGCCTGGAAATCCTTGTTTGATCTGAAATTAAAAACCAACAAAATTAAGATATTTTAAATCCTCCCGTATCTACTCTCCCATTATCCCAGTTGTATGAGTTACACTGCTGCATTTCAGGAACTATTTCATATTCTCGGTCATTGCTTGGTCAGACTGGTTCCCTAAATCCAGCCATCTTGTGCCATTTTGATCATTGAATTATTGAAAATAAATAGGACAAATGGGATCTCAAGAATTCTCAGTTGAGGCCCCTGTCCCAAAGCAGGATACCATTCCCAACAGGCACTTGCTAACCTTTCCTCAGAAGTTCCACACCACCCCAGTGAAGTGCTGTTCTAACATCACTGCCATTTCCTCTCCTCTCAGTCCTGACACCTGCTCATTCTGTGTATTCGTCTATATATTCTATACTTGCCTGTAAAACTTAGGCTAAGACACTGCCACAGTACAAACCAGTGTTTCAACATAATTTTAGACCTTTGCCATAATAGAATACTACCAAGAAACTGAACTGATTCAGATGAGAGTAAAAATTGAAGATGAACAGCTATATTTTTTTTCTACCCAGGAAGAGCTGTGGTCATTTCAGACAAGATCAAAAAGTTCAGTCTTTTCAAGACCAAATTTAGTGATTTTTTTTTTCCCCTGAAATATTCAGTCAAAACATTTTGGCTGCAACAAAAGGGGTTAACAACTGTTAATGCCTTTCAACTGCAAAGATTTACATCACGATCATTTCTTCACTATGTGAATTTCATGTCTTTGAAAAGTATCTTAATTTCAGATTGAATACAATGGTTCAGCATTATAATTACCCCTTCCTTTCCTTCTCTTATGGAAATAAAGTTCATAATTCTTCCTGTCATTTTTACATATTATACTCATGTCACCAGGAGTTTTAAAGTTTCTTTTTTTTAAGGCAGTTACTGGTGGTATAATAAAAGAGAGAAAATTAATTTCCTGCAGTTGGAATCAAAGTGCCCCAGTGTCTCAAGATGCAATGTTATAGTAAAACCGTAAAGTTAATGGAATATTAAAATCTGTCAGTTGAGCTTCACAGGGAAAAATAGTTCATCGTGTGAAGATTGAGACTGTGATGGTAAAAGGGGCTCTGTAATTCACCAATTAACTGTTCAAAATTAAAATGAGAGAGGACCTGTCCTTTCTGTTTACAGAAATGAAAGCTGTATTACAACAATTAAAAGACCCTTCTAATTTTTAGGTAAATAACAATTACCAATTCCTTTTAAATATCATATGGCAATAACAGTGCTCCAAACACAAACAGTTTTTCTCTGCCTTTGCTGGAGTGATTAAAATGTTGAAGGCATCCCAGCAAGTCCCTGAGCTCCTTGACAGCTGTCATTGCTATTGAACACAACTATAACAGCCAGAGAGAGCTTTATTGGTAAACTGTTCTGCGTTGCCACAAAGGCAATCTCGCCATTTCACACGGGCATCTGCTGCCATATTTTGGAGCTTTATTCCTTTCCTCTCAGACAGGGCTGGTGATTCGGTGCCATGTGCAATTTCTCCCTCTTTATCAATACCATTTAGTGAGGCTTGTGCCACCAGAACTCAGAAGGTTTTGTTTCCAGGAAAATGAGCAAGGAAAATACATTTTTACCGAGTATAATGGTCTCTTTCTGCGCTAGTCATGTGCAACAATGGAGCCGAGGGCTTTTCAATAGGGAGTGATGTGACTTCAGTGTTTAAATATAAATGCACAGAGTTTTTATGAGAAGTGCTGTACCCTTCCAATTTACATCTTTTTTTTATGGTGGGAAGAGGAGAAAGCTTCCCCACAATGAGCTGCAGCTTCAATAAAGACAGATCAGCCGGCCCCGTGTCTGGCTGAGCAGTGCGGCGCAGTCCCAGCAGTGCCAGAGTGCCCTGCCAAAGGCAGCCCCTCTCTGAGCGCTGCTGCCCCTCACAGCACTGCACCCCGACAGCTTTCATCCCCACAAACGCCCCCGGGCAGAGGAAGGCACGTTTGTTCTACTTTCTCTATTTTACTGACAGCAGTCTGAGGCACAGTGAAATAAGATTAGCTGCTCAAGGTCCCCCAGACAGCCTGTGACAGGGCTGGGAGCTGAACCTCAGATTCCCAAATCCTTTGTTTCCAAGGTCTATTCCTGGCCTCTCTGCTGGCCCCTCTCAACATCTCACCTGTGCCTCAGGCGGGACAAACGTGGGAAATCCCCCAGTGGTGGGTAATGCTGTCCTATATGATGTACCCAGCTCTGCCACCTTCCGCAGGTCCCACATTCCCTGGGTCCCTGAAGAGCACATCCCCAGTATGGAGCAGCAGCAGCTCCCAAGACTGTTCCAACACCTATCCTATGTACATTTAACTCCTCGTCCTTCCCTATGCCTCCTCCACTTTTGGAGAGCAGTGTAGCTGCAAGGATGTACCCACAGAAAGTCACTTCAGGTACCAGGAGGGACACAGTGTCTCAGGGAGCAGAGGGAGGGAGGCTGGGATAAGACCTGGGATTAAGCTGCACTGAGTATTTTGGCCAGGAGAGACGTGATGGAGCTGAGATGTACCAAAAACTTTTGGATGTTTGTGCTGTGTGCTCTGGAACAACCAGATTGGTAGGGTATAAGTTTCATCTGCTAACAGCTGAAATACTTCTTGGCCTCCCCCATTGAGCGGAAAATGGGAAATCAGGAAAGAGTGATGTCAATCATGAAGACAAGGACTAATGCAATACATAAAATATTCAATGTATACATCTTTCTGTGCTGAAAGCAGTTAATAGCAACCTGTATTTATACAGTTCTAATTACACAAAGAGAAATCTTAAGAAGAGCATGATTTGAACAGACATAAAACTAATTTTTGTTTTCTAGCCCAGATAATCCAATCCTTCAAATCCCTTTGTATAAAGCAATAAGCCATTCTCATTTCTGAAGAAATCATTTCCTGAACAACATTTTTACGTTAGAGAATTGTGATGTCTTTCCTATGCTCTGCACCTTTAAATCTGTCAGTCTGCTACTGTCCATTTTAGACTTATTGTGTTCACTGATGTGTGCAGCCACACACATTGTGTCAGGGAGATTTTAGCACGTTCTTTCCTGTTGGGTGTTTTTAAATATAAGATAAAAGTTATTCAGACCACAATGATCTATTTATTGTTCATTGAAACATAGAAAGCTTTATCAAGCACTGAAATGTGTTTGTGCTTAAGGTGCAGTGTGAGAACTGCTCAATGGCACAAAGGAAGACCACCAGAACCAGAGCTGATTCTGGTAATAAATAGATTTTATGTCCTGCAAAACATCCAAGATTTCTTCTCCTTTGTTGTTGTTGCTCTTCTGAGTCAGGACAAAAGTCTGTATTTCTAAATGTTTTCACATGGTCCAATTCTACAGGAGGGAAATTATTGTTTTGTTTGATTTATCAAATCTCTTCACTTTTATGTAAAACACACATTTGAAACCAAAAGCATTTTATAGCTACACATTTGCACTTCAGAAATGACAAAACCCAGTACACTTGGATTCCCACCAAGTTCCCACTCCCTTTTTCTTTGCCCAGTCCCCATTTTGTGAAGAAGGACCATTTTGTCAAAGCTGCATAGGATCTGTTTTTTCAAAAGAGAAAGAAAGAAGACCAGATTCAGGTAAACAGAAGATTCTCTGAGCAGTTAAAATTGTCTATCTCCACAGTTTAAATGCAAGTGCAGAGCCTTAACATTCACTCTTTCCTAACTGCCAAGCATGGCCAGTAACTTCTTATCACCTGCAAGACACATCTCAGTGTTTTTAGGTGTTCTCAAGAGATGCCCTAACCCCTCCTTTCAGGTCTGTTAGGAAGTGTCATCTTAAATTTCAGACTATCGCAAAAAGCTTCAGGAAATTCAACACCGTTCCAAAGAATCTGCCTCACAGTGGGTTAAAAAAAAAAAAAAAAGTGAACAGAAGTACTGTTGCATTAAAATAAATGGCTAGCAAGTGGTCTAAATAAAGCATTGCTATCTGATGCCTGAAAACAGATTTGACTGAAAAGGTATGCTTTCAGACTAAGAAAGCAGAAAAAACTAATTAGACAAGAAGCAACCGTGAACAAACATGTTAGCAGAATCAATAACTGGAACTGATCAGCTATTTCTTTAATTGTGCCAGCTGGGCTCTAGCGATGTGCTTAGAGGAGCATAATTACCCGTTTCGGTTGTAGAGCAGAGTTCTTTTTCTTTTCCTATCCTTTTATTCGCCCTCCTTTCTTTCCTTTTACGTTAGGAGCTGGTCATATGCCATTAGAGAAAGAAAAACACCATTGAGAAATTAGTGGAAAATGGGCCATCCTCATACATAAGACAATATTATATGAATAATTAGAAGTAGCCCTAAAGAGTTATACCGAATGTAACCTAATAAGAAAGTGAGTCATCAAGGAAACGTAACTCATTTCTCAATGTAAAAGGACATTGCGTGTGCTGTGTGCAAAGCAGCTCTGTAAAATAAAATAAAATGAAATAGAAACCGTTCTTTTTCCTGTTTTGACATGCGTACCAGGGATTGTTCTAATTTGTAAGGCTGTGACTGATCCAGGCACAGAGTTCTGCTACTAAAGCACTGAAGTCCACGCTGTACAGCTGCCTGCTACTATTAGAAAGAAACCAGGACAGACATAAAATAAAGCGCAGAAAGGAGAGGGAAAGCATGGAGGAAAGAGGGAAGGCACTCACTGATTAATTACCAAACCAAAAAAAAAAACAATCTACCCTTCCTTGACTGATGTTTACCCATCTTTAATTGACAGCAAAACAAAGGCTTTAATAACTTCAAGGTTCTTATGGGCAGCTCCATGGAAAATCCATAGCAGCGCAGAGCAAGCTTGGCTTTTTTGATCTATAGCAATGGCTAAATGGGTCTCCATTAGAGCGATGGCTACCTCGAAAAGTGAAAATTAAAAAGTGAAATATACATTTAATCAGCAACAGGCTAATATATCAAAAGAGTTAGCCTACCCCAACAAGGGGCCTGATCCAAAACACATTGACGTGAGTAGAAAAAAGATTCATGCCCCACAAAAGCTTGAGCTCAGAAACTTGTCCAAAGCTGATCTAAACCCTTTATACAGCTGAAAGCCTCAGAAAACCAAGACTGGTCCTATTTTCTGGTTTCATGCAGGTCACCTTCTCATCACAGGAGCAGTCCTAATTGGTGACATGATCTGGAGAAGCCCACGGTGCTGTGCCAGGGGGTAATGGGTAGCTCAGCTGCCTCCACTGCTGGGCAGGGCTCAGGGACACTCGCTCCAGCACCAGCCATCTCTGCCCCCTGTGAACACCAACGCCCTCTGTTTTCTCCTGCCCTTCTGGAGCTGCAAACTGCCCTCCTAAAGGGAAAGGCCCTTCTGAAATGAGGTAGGAAGCTGAAGGGAAGTAGACGGAAGTAGAAAACAAATGAGATGCTTTGGACTTGAGCTGTAAGAATAGGCACCAGCAGCAGCCATGGAGGAGTACTGCTCACAGGTGTCCCTGCAGCTGAAATGCATCCTCAAAAGCCAGCAGAATGCATTCAAGAGCCAGCGGTCCAGGTTGGCTCATGTATGCCAAGGAGGCTTGTGTAGGTTGGTATTTTATCTGAGACAACATTTCTATGCTTATTTCATTTTTCTAGCTGAAGTGATTTAGCTTTATTGTGTGATGCATATGTTTCAATATGAGAAAGAAACTTTTGTGAAGCAATATTCAAAGGGGTCTGCATTTATGTGGGCAGTTACTTCTGGCAGACATCAATTCTTTACAGAGAGGAGCAGCAGGATTTAGAGCTAATTAGGGAAATTAAAAAAACAAAAAGGTATTCTTTAACAATAAAAGATTCTTCAATCAGGATCAGTCAATCATCCTGACTAGAAAAATAATTTAAGATTACTTACAGAGAGAATAAAAATGCATTACATGGCATTAAGTTGCAACAACATAAGTGTCTGTATAGGCACTTACCACTGTAGCATACACATAGGATATTGTAACAGAAGATCTCAGTTTCATCTTGCAGCCTTTGAAAAAGTAAGTTCCTGATCATTTAAATCTTTGCTGATTATTCATCACTACCACATTTTCAGAAAGGAGATGCTAAATTAGCTACTTACTATGGATGATATTCACTATGCTGCCGAGTGCAGCCACAGAGCAAGCCTCACAGAAGCAGTGGATGATAATGCTTTCTGTGCTCACCCTAGGTATGATGAGCTCCATTTCAGCATCAAAGAGCCTGGCACAAGAGATGGTCACGGGGCCAGGCTGAGGAAGAATGAAAATATCAGGCGTTACCAAGAGCTATCAGCCCTAATGCAGGTGATGTAGAACAATGTTCCAAGGGTTTCATCTTCAAACAGCCTGGTTATACAAAAACAAACTCATAATAGAGAAATCTGCCCCAAGTTAAGTCAAAGCATTCATTAGATTTCACCAGAACCCATTTTTTACATTGACAACACTCCTGGTTGGACCTTCCAAGAAGAGCCCCTGCTTCAACTGACAGCCCATGCCTGTGCCCTTACGAGGTGTCCCAGACAAGAGAGGGATGAGCTCAGAGCAGCCTGAAGGATGATGCCTGGGGAAAAGGGGGATAAAAGCTTTCTTGGCCCTCCCTTTCAGCAGAGACTCCCCTTTACTCCTGTCCAGTGCAGGTGGCCTTCACAGGCAGAGAGGAGATGTCTTAAAGGCTCAGGCAGAAGAGGAGTCCCTGGGGAGCCTCTCAGGAGGTGGCAGACAGGCAGGACCTTGGGCTGTGTCCTCAGCTCAGGAGAGTAGGTCGGCTGGCTGCTGCCAGTACACTGTCGTTGAAAAGCGAAGCTGAAGGAAATGGATTCTCACTTTATCTTTGTACAAGTCAAAAATTCCTCTTTGCCTTTGTATCATTGCCGTTTGTATTGCTGTTGTCCTCGGAGGCCCCAGCTGGAGTTGGGTCCCCCCTGTGCCAGGCACTGCTCAAATATATGGTTACAGAACCCCCTCCCTAAGGGTTTGCAGCCTAACAGGACTAGACAGACCAAATTAACATCAGTCTTACTTTTCCAAGTAGGAAGCCATTACATAGAGGGATTTCAACAGGAGCAGAGAAATGTTTCTGAAGTACAGCTTTCAAGCTTTCTGGGTCTCAGAAGCAGAATAAAACTACCTTCTCCTCCTATAAAAATACAGCCTGACTTTGGAGTGACTTCAGAGCCTGAGATACAAAGGGAGCATTTGGCCTCATACAGAGCATGAAACCCGGCCCTGGTCACACAGTCTGCTGTAACAACCTGACAGGCTTTTACAACTCTAAATGCCAAGGTGAGCATTTACTGTAAAGGGAAAATGTTTTAAAAACCAAAACAGCTCTGAGAACTGTTAAGCAAAGCTGTCATCGGTAAATTATTCCTTTCTGCTGTTATATTTTTTCCCCTCCTGTAGTATGATCAGAGAGCTAAGTGCAGCAGTCGATATGTAGTAATCAGTCTAATGATTGTCTAATAGCTAAATTAGAAGAGTGACTCTTAATCATGCAATTGATGCCAGTAGTCTAGCACTGAAATCCAGACATGAAGGAAAAGTCTTTGATTACACTTCACTTTTTTAAAGACCTAATTAACTTCTATAAGACTTCTTGATTTTTAAAATATCTTAAGCAAACAGTGCAACATGAAAACTCTATAGAATTTCTATATAGAAAGTGGCAAATGTGTTTCATTGACATATCACTTGGTAGGTCTAAAAAGATGGTAGACCTTCACACAAAAATTATGGAGCCCAGAAACATATATAATGTTGCAAATCTTTTGATATTTGTATTAATTTTCTATAAACCTAACCTCCCTAATAAATGTAAGTTAAATGGCCTTGCAGAAACACAATCCATTAAGCACTATGTAATCTACTCCTGGACCATCTTACAATGAACCCTAAATGAATTTGTCCAGTTGAAGCTCAGAAAAAAAGGTAAAGGAAAAATGGAAAAAAAAAAGTGTAATATAGACAACATAAAATACGAACAAAAAAGATAAATGAGCCTGTGCAATCTCCCTTCTGTGCACTAATATATTTTATTAGTCATGTACCAGTTCTATCATTCATATTAGAAAGAGCTTCCATTAAATTAGACTGATTTCAAGCCCTCTATTACAAATCTGCAATTCTTCTAATGAAATAGGAATATAGAGATCCTAATTTAAAAAAAACAAAATCTCACAATCTACTTTGCTGAAATTACTGCCAATGGAACAGGGGAACTGCCTGCCTACAAATAAGATTATAGTTCCTGTTGCCACAAAAAACAGCACAAACAAACAAACAAAATATACAACTCCCAAAACAAACAAAGAAACAAACCAAAAAAACAAACAAAAAACCAAAAACCACCAACCCACCAAAAAGCAACCAATCAAAAGCACCTATCCTACCAGAGAATTACTTCCAGTCTGGATGATCTTGCAGATTTCCTGCCAGAAAAGCATCCTAGAAGCCAGGAGGAGTTTACCATAGTGAAAAAGAAATAAAGTCTAAAGCCTACGTCTAATACTCACTGAAATCAGTGGGCAGCCTTTTGGACAAATATAGAAAAAAATGAGTGCAATTAATGCAGCCAGAGACCACTCTTTTTACTTAGAAAAATATTTTTGTTGGCTTCAAGCAAACCAACTGCATGGCTACAGCAAGCGGGCTTTGGCCCATCACTACTGCAGAGACCCAGGGAACACTGGCAGCTAAGAAAATTGCTCCAAGGAAAGGGGTAGGGAAGAGATTTAACAGGCTTTTCCCCTACCAACACACTGAACTTGCTGAAGTTTTGACACTCTCTTCAATCACGTCCAGTATGCTTTCCATTGTGGGGAGGCTACAATGTACACTCTCATTTTAATGGAACTTTGGATCACTCTCCATCTGCCTAGATAATGAAAACAAGATCCTCAGGTACTACAACATTTCAAAAACCAGATAATGAACTGAAATCATATGTTTCATGGATTAGTCTCTCTGAATCAATTTATATTGGGTATTTTGTTGGAAAACTGACCCAGATTCCATACATTGTTTTAATTACTGGAAAATCACTTCAGCCAATTCTCCCATTATGGATGACATATTTCATCGTTGTTCAATATTAAATCATAAAGGGTAGAAAAAATTACTGGTGAGGCACTGAAGTTAACATTTCACTTCCCTGCACTGACTGCAGAATTTTATATGCGATTAGTCTGATGGGTCACTGAATTACCTTCAGATTATTAGCTCCCCAATTCAAAAGCATTTCTTCTATTATTATTATTTTAAAATTCAGTCTCCTGGTTTTTTTTAACAAAGGTGCAAGTCAAAATAGAGTTTTATAATATGTTATAATATGTTTTCCCTGGCCCCCTGCCTGCAGTTGTTTGGATAGCTGGCAGAGCATGGTATCTGACAGTACAGGAACAGTGTGGATAGTTTGCCATTCCTATGGGAATCTATCTTTGGCAATAAATTTGGACTGGATGTCTGCTAGTAGAATGTGTCAAAACTGTGCCAAAAGCACTTTTGGACATATAATAATAATAAATGAGTGTTGCACTGCATTAGTAGAGGAATTCTAATACAAGTTGTCCATCATTTTGCAGTAAGTTCTTTACCATGTTAGTGAATTTATGTCTCATAATAAATTAACCGTATCAAGTACTTCATCCCGCAGGGTCAGTAAAGTAAACATGCATAAGTCTGGGTAACTTCCATGCCAACAGAACAATGCCCACATCCCTGCACATTCCTTCAGCACACAACTCAAACAAACACAGGTCTCAAAGCCAAATCCACTGCTGGAGCAGGAGGGCACACTTAGAGCACAACCCACAGAGCTGGGCACGCTTGCACCAGCCGTCAGCGAGCCTGGAATTCTGCAGAAATCCTCAATTGATGGCCCGCATAAAAGTTCACTCCACATTCCACTCTGCTGAGTCTGTAACAGCCAATCTAAGAGGGCTTATCTTTATATAGTTTTTCACTCTGATGCAGAAATGTGGACAATAAATCTCAGTAGGAAAAATATGACTTAATTGCTATAAGAGTCATGCCAATCCCTTATGGTATAGCAGTCAGTGCTTATAAAATAGCTACCTGTTCAAACCAAACAAACACATAAGAAATGTTGTGTGTTTATTGAAAAGCCTCATAAATGTAAGAATAAGTAAAGACCCAAAAGGATTTTGGCACCTCCAGATTCTGAGAGCATTTGTGAAAACAGGTGTGTGAGTATGACAGGAATGTGAAGATGCTGAGGTTTGGCACACATGATGGTACCACCAAACAATCACTGCACACAAGGAACCACACATGGCAGCCCAAAAAGTGTTACACTCATAGAAAATTTACACCATAATTGACAGGTTAAAGAGTCAGAAAGACTCAATTTGGAAACTGGAAGTCACCAAAATCCAAACTTTACAAAAGAAAATACACGTTAGTTTTAGCTTCTGTTTTTTTAAGCATACTTTAGCAAGTTGCTCTTTTAAAAGGCAGGACAGTTAAGCACAGGCTCAGTTACATCCCTGAATAATGGAATACATGGTTAGAAATCTATGATTCAGCTTTCACCCCATACCTTTCCTATTATATGGTCTACAGGCATAAGAAACACTTTATAAATTAGGCTCAAAATGCTGACCAAAAGAATGAAAGACTAGTCCAACTTTAAGAAATATCAAGAACTCATCCTTTCAAAGCCAACAGAAGTTACAGGTAAGCCTTCTTGCCAAAAAGCCTATTTTTAAATCTGCTTAAGTGTGGATTGAAAAATGCTCATGTTTGAGCAGTGATTTCCCAGGAGTGGCCTGAGGGTGCAAATTGGCTGAATCAGAAACACAGCATATGCTGCCTTCTGCCAAGAGGTGTGTCTTCTGGAGGTATCACACAGCAAAGAGCAGCATGAGATGGTGGGTTTAAGATGGCATAATTAGCAATGCATACTGCACAGAAGCATGGCCTCTGGACTGCAAAGTTAGCTGGAATTTCTTCTGTGCTGTGTACTGAGTAACATTCTTCCCAAACTGAAGCACCCAGGAAGGGAGTTCCTTTTCACTTTCAAAAACATAGTTTCTTAGGAAGACTCTCAACAGCTCCACAAGGTGTATGAGATGGGCTGGACCTCTCCTCCACCCAGATAAGTGCAGAGACATTCTGAGAGAGACAGCACACCACAGCTCTCTGAATGGAGCAGCAGGTAGGCAGCAGGCCAGGGTGCAGCTGGGATTGATGTGCACTTTGTGTCTCACTCTATGATATTTCTAAAGCAAATTCTTCGGAGGAGTGACTGGCACATCAGTACAGTTGTACAGTTTCCATCACCAACAATGGGAGCTGCACAGCTCAGCTCCCTCCGATCCACTGAAAGGCACAGCACAGAGCACAGGGACCCGCAGCCACACACCTCTGTCTAAATGTGGGCTTGGGTCAGCAAATGATATGTCTGAGAATAACAACTCAGCACCACATAATTTTTATTTGCATAGGTGCTTTTCTTTATTAATTTATTGTACCAAGGAGGTGATGGTGATTGTTATACTGTGGCAAATGGCACCAGTATCATCAAGAAAGGCAGAGTTGGGACCTCCCTCTACAGCTTATGCAGCAAAGGGTCACACACAGTGAGTCCGAGGGGGCTGACACAGAGCAGAGGGAAACTAAATCTGCCACTAATAGCCACGGTAGCAGCCAGCAGCAGGAACCCACCTGTTTAAACACCACTGCCACTCAGTGATTGAAACAGTCACAATTTTCACATAACCCTCATTTTACTCCATGAGTGTGCATCTCCTAGGTCTGTTCTTGGGGTAGCATAGCTGTGTGCTCCCTCCTGCTATAGCAAAATGGGAAAAACTTCATTTAACTCTACACTGGCAATTTTTAAAGGTTTTTTAAGGCTACAAAACACCCTTCCTCTTGTAGTAAGCATAAATATACTTCAGCATTTAAGATGTTGGTTCAGCCAACCTACATGGAGTACTTTTATTTCAATAAATGGTATTTTTCAACAGTCCCAGATGAATATTTGTATTTCTCATAATGGCTGAGGAAGAAAAAGTCAACATGTTATACTGTGAAAGCACTCTAATTATCTTTCCTTTATAAATACTGTAATTTTAATTGAGAAACAGCTTCCTGCAGAAAAAGCTGCACATTTATGAAATATATATATATTTTTAGTGATGAAGAACAAGCAGAAGATACCTGAGTGAAAGTCACATTATTTCCACTCTGTCACCTGAACAAATATAGTGGCTTATTTTGCCTTGAGGAAAGCCATGAAGGGCAGAGTGCTGTGGCTCAGATATTCCCAAGGACTCTTCTGCACTTCTATTATAAAGCTATGAGTGATAGTGAAGGGCTGGTCTCAGAGCAGTCCACCTCAGTTCCAAGGTTATTACTATTTTTCCATGGTCACTCTGTGACCAGTTCCTTTCTGTAAATTTTCATTCTGGTACTGATTCAAAGGGCCTCTAGTCATACCAATATCCAAAACAAGAGCAGGTTCTGGGGAAACCTGTACCCTGTGATAGGAATACAGGTATGGCAAAATAAGATTCCCTCAGCAAACACTGTAAAAGACACTTCAGGAAAACACAGTTTGGACAAAGCACCTGTCTCTCCACTGGGGCTTTTGCTATTGAGGGTCTGAGCTCTTAATTCTGCTGACCCTTCTATTTGTATTGATAGAGATCAACACCAGAGACCCAGTCTATGCTACTCCTTTTCTCTCTCCAAAACAGCTGGGGGAAAATAAGTCTCCAAAACGAAAATAAGCCAAAACAACAAAATATTTTATGGAGGATGAAAAGGTTAGAGGGTTTTCCACAGCTCCTCCAGGGCTGATGCAGAACAAGCCCTCCTCCTGCTGCCAGCACTCTATCTCCCACCGAGGCCAAAGCCAAATTTGCCCTCACAACAAACTGTTTGCTTTGGGTGCAGAAACATCCCCAGAACAGGACAGCTGGACACCTAAACACCTAAATGGCAGGTGTCTATAATAAATTCTGGATAGAGAAGCATAAGCACTTTTTCGTTCAAGCCCCTGCTAGTTTATTTTTCTATCAGTGTGCTAAATTCTGTTCTTGGGCTCACGTACATTTTGGTCTCTAACTCTGTCTGTTCCAGCTCTCAGTATGCACACATGCCCACTGACAACTGGAAATGGGAAAGCCTAAGCTCTGCTTCATAAATTTAGAGCCTGTAAAGGCCATCTAATGGCATTATAAATTTCTTAACATAATTTAATCTGCGTACATGCCACTCTTAAAAACTTAATTTTCCTGACAAAGAGAGCTGATGTGTTTTTATTCTGCTTTTGTTGTGTACGCTAGCTTCTATTAGTACATCATAATAATATATACAGAGCGATTAATTCGTGAAGTAAAAGCTTTTCTTCCTTTCTAAAAGCCGCTTAATGTAAACTGTAAACATCATGAACACTCTCATTCAGACTGATTCTAAGTTCTTAGCTGGGGTCGAGAGGCACAAGATGAAATGTCGGTGAATGCTGATGGATGGCTTTAGGCAGGGGTTGCTCAAATTTGCACTGGAGCCACTCCTAGCAACTTGCTCGAGTAGAGCAAGCTGAAAACCATCAGCAATCATTCCAGATAGGTTATAATGCCTTGAAAGAGCAGAGTTTTTCTTAGGTGCAGCATCTGGTGTTGACAAGAATATTAAAAATCACCTCTTCCCAAAGCCACAATCCTTTGCATCATTTATGCATTCAGAATAACCCTTAAACAATTCTTGCTATTGTTCATCAAGCGTCACAGCACCTAGTGTCACAATGCTTCTAATCATGGTCAAACTTGCTGTATTTTAAGGAATATTCAAAAGAACAAATATTGTGAACATAAGGGTTTTTCTCTCCATGTAATCAGAGATACGTTTTCCAGAGATACTTACTAAGCTTGACCAATTCAGCCACAGATCAGCAACGTATATAAGAACATGTATAAGTTCAGGTATAGGTGTTTTACCCCTGAATTTAATACATGAGAGTTTGAAGTTGGGGTTTGTTTGGATTTTTTTTACTTGTTTGATCTGATTTCTTCAGCAGTTCCATCATTTTTGACTGATTATTACCCGGTTTATTTTTAATTTAACTTTATCCATGCCATATTTCCTTTCAGTCAGAGTGCTTACTGTCTCTTTAATACATTTCTGTCTTGAAATACTGACCTATCTACCACTGGAAAGAAGTAAAATATAGGCTCTGGTATAATGGCTACTGAAATCGGTCTTGAACAGGTGCGGGGTCTGACACACATAGAAGCCAGTAAAATGTAAATGGTATTTAGTTATTGAGGCAAATGGTAAGCTTTAAAGCACCACCTGTGTATATTTTGCAACATATCATGAAAGTGGTGAGAACCGTCCTCATTTATTCATGCGTTAACTTGTGACATTTGGCTCAGAACAAAAAGCTGTAGAAAAGGGTAAGTTATGAGATGTCAAGGAAAAATGATATGTCACACTGTAAGATGGTGCACTTTATATTTTACTGTTCATTTCAGTGTTATTCTCAGCCCTGTAGCAACGAAAGAGTCTGCTGGGGGGAGGAGGACAGGTTATTTTCCTTACACACTGAAAAAGAAAGCCCAGAGTTGTGTTTATCTCAGTACCTTGCCAGTCTGACTTTTTCCTTCTCTTTCCTAGGAAAACACAAAACCAACTGCATTTTCTCCCTCTTATTTCTGCAAGACAAGCTCTTCCATCTCCCATCTTCCCCAAGAAATGTGGCAAAAGAGGAATCCACCCCCTCAGAGGTCAGTATAAGGCAAATTGCACCCAAAATATTCAAACATCTGTAAACCAGCAAGGCGGATCCCTTGCTGGTGCGTAACATGCCAGAGGACAATTAATCCTGGAACCACTGTTGGAGTGTCCCAACCTCATGCTTCCATTAGTGCCACAAACTGCTGGAAAGGCAAACAAATCATGTCCCATGTCAGCATTTTATATAAAGTTGAGTTTTATTTACTTATTATGTATTTAGACTGTTTTAATAGCTACAGAACCCTATTAACATAAGAAATTGCAATGCTGCTTCTCTGTTTATTTCAATACATTTACCAGTAAAATCTGACAGCTGACAGCTTGTGAATGTGATGGTAATGTAATCATTACATTTACACTGGATAGAACACAACTTTCTGAAATCGTCTGACAATATTTTCAGACTTAAATGATGGTTTAGGAATAAAGACATAAGTATTTGTTTGTAAGTAATCTATCTTGAATATGTTCATTAGTAATATTCCTGAAGGCTTCCAATAAAAGTTAGTTGAAATTAATTAGAACAGAAACAGCTAATTTGTCTGCCTGAGTGGTTATCACATAAACCCTGACTTGACATAGCACCTAAATAAAACAAATATAAACCTGCCACAAAGATGTGAACATGCTGTCCCAAAAGGCACAAGCACTTAACTTGTGTAATTGTCAGTACAGTCAAGAAAAGCTGTTCTAAGATGTGGTTTTCAACACCGGATTAAACAGCATGTCCAAACAGAGCAAATTAAATTAGGCTGCGTCTAAATTAGACTTCTTCCAATGGCAAGATTACTTTACATCAACAGAAACATTGATCTGCCTTAGCAGTATCTACTAAAGATAACAGCAGAGCCAAGATGAGAATTTAGAAAGCCACTCTTAAATCTGATCCAATTTCCTCCATCCTTAAAATAAGACCACACACAACTCACTCTCCTGGAGTTCAAAGCACACCGACAAACCCCATTGTTCCTGTAAGACCCCAATGTTTTCATGAAAAAGTTGGCTATTATAGTCTATTCTGTTCAGCTCCTCTCTTCTTGACATAAGCCAAATCTCTCTATTACTGCATTTATTTACAGAGCACTTGAGCAGAACTTTATCACTTAAAAACACCTCCAGCATCGCAGCATAATAAATCCTAATGTGAGGAGATCAGTGTCAGTTTATACACTTCTCATTAAAGCATTCAAACAAAAAGAAAAGCCTTTAAAGGTCTCTGCTGTTGACCTTATTTTAGGATATAAAAAGATGACCCCAGAAGGCTTAAGTTTGAAGATTTCCCTGCTCCATCTTTTCAAGACCTCTTTGTACACCATGCAGAAGAGGCAGGGGCAGAGAAGGGAGAGGGGAAAACACTTTTCCCTGAGGGACCCTCGAAGTCTCTTTTAAGGATGTGCTTCTGAAAGTTCCATCTGCAGCTACCATTGAATTCAGCAGGAATTTGAGGCTAGCAGCCAAGCAGAGAGTCTGACATGGATCTTGTACAGAAACCAAGGTCTGACTGGGGGTAGGTGGGACTTTTCAGAAATTCATTTTTTTTGCTTTGAGAATGTCAGAATTTACTTCTGTAAAACTTGCGGTGTATGCTCAAATCCAGGCTGCCAATTATCGATCAGTTCTGGTCAATGTCTCTGCAATCAATAGTATTGAAGAGAAAACCAGATTGCTAGGTTAAGGGCAGAGGAAAGGATGGCAGAGGCTTGGGGAACACAAATCACCCTGACCCAGGGTTTCCTTATTCTCAGTTGCTGCCAAAATTATGAGGTGCACACAGTAGGCAGATGGCTGTGACCTGCCCTGCTGGATGTAATTAACAGATCCATGGCAAATATCCATGAGCTCCTGAGTAATATACTTCTTCATTTCTTTTCAATTTTGAACACAATAATTAAGGAGAGGGGGGCTTGCATATTTGTATTGAAATATAGAGTCTGTATGCATTGTTTTGGAGGGAAAAACCATTATTGCTGCCTTTTCAGAAATAATACCATGAAATAGAAGCACAATAATCATTTCTTCAATCTCCACATTGTCTAAATAGATTGAACCTTTTGTCACAAATCCACATTTTACAGTCACAGAAAAAATTGACTGAAATTGTACCAACTACAGTAACAACCTGGGACTAAAACGTATTTCTAGCATTTGCTGTATTCTGAAGGAAATCACAATATGTTAAGTAGCAACCTATGAATGTCATGAAACTATTCTTACTTCTATTTTTAAAAAGGCAGAGAACGAGGTAAGAATAAAATCTAGGACAGTCAATCACAACCGTAATGAAACAGGTAGTAGAGTCCAGACTGGATGACTGAAAAGACTCCTAACTCTCCACACTAATTTTTATCAAGGACTGTTGGGAGAAAATGCTCCTGAATCTGCTTGTGTTTAGAGTAACTAAACAACTCACCATCATTCCAAAAAGTCACTGAGACATTAGCTGCTACACTTGGACAGACTGAATGTTGATCTGTCTTTTCCCTCTGTCTGCACTCTCCCCCGCGACAGCACAAACCTTCACTCAGAGTGTTTATAAGTGTTTTTTCAAAGATGGCTGTACTATACCTTAATTCAGTAAGCAAGCCACAATTAGTGAAAGTACATTTTTTTTCCTGAGTTAATGGATGCTGTACACAAAACAAGTCTTGTTCTGATTTTCTGGAAAGGTGCTGGAGGTGAACTGCGTTGGAAGGACTTATGCCTCATCAGGAATGATACAAAAGCAAGATATAACAGGTAAATGCATCATAGGAATAATGGGGGGTTTGTTGATTAAAACTTCATCTGACTAACATACTCTGTTTTGTGTCCATCTTTCATAAAGAACACAGGCAACACAAGGTCACTGCTCACAGTTACTTAAACAGCTAGCTGACTGCTAGGTATTGTTTAAACTGTGCTAATGCCTCAGTGACCTTGCAACGTTGTTCTTTGCACCATCAAGTCTCCAGAGAAAAGGTACATCCCTCCCCAACAGCCACAGGTGGACGTAACAAGCAGACTGGGAGCTAGATGGCAAAGCTCTCAGGAGACCACATGGTGCAGAGATAAGAAAGGCAAAAATGTATAGGGTACCAAATACTATGGAATATCCACCAGGGATAGGCAGATTGGTGCAAGCAGAAAAAAGAAACCCTGAAAAATGAGTTTGCAGTAAATGCTTTGCTCCTCTCCCANAAAGGAAAGGAAAGGAAAGGAAATTCTACTTTTCATTACGTACAGAGCTTCATTATGCATCTGGGCAACTGTCTGGATAAATCTGGGACAGGCAGAAAAGTTAAGAACCATTGGAAAGTTAATTTGAACACTCAGGGATGGCTCAGAAGTATTTTCTTCAGTTTTGAAACAGAGATCTTTCTTAGGAGGCAAAAAATCCCTCTTCATCCAAAAATAGGTTAAAAATCATCCAGGAGAAGCACAGATGAATAAAAGGTCAATCTCTTCTCAGTTCTGTCACCCCTGTTTTGTTCATAAAGAAAGTGGTGGCATAACATGTGGAAAGAGAAAAGGCATCAGAAAGCTTTAAGGGGAGAGGAAGAGTATGGAGGGGTCTTTGCCAAAGAGCAGCCTTGAAAGGCAGAGGGTTCCCCCACAGCTGGAGTCAGGTCCAGCTGCAGTAGGGACACTCCAGAGCACACACATCACACACACCCATGTTCTCTCCCCAGCTCTGCTACTGCCAGTGGCAAATAACAATCATTTGCCAGTATCTAAACCAACCATTATGGGAAAATAACACTGTGCAACTCTGAGGCTTATGCACAAGGACATTCAAACTATTTATTAATGTACCAGTAAAAAAGTTTTCATTGTATTATTAATGAGACAATGGATTAACTTCTTAACATGGAAAGGTGACAATGAAGTGAAAAGAGCAGGATGTTTCCAATAATTAGTTGTGCATATTTGGGTAGGTGATTATGAAAAAATCAGGGGGAGAGGAAGAAGACAAAAATCTGATTACAAAACCATGACCAGAAAACGAAAACAGTACTGGCTTGTAAATAAACCAAGAAAAACAAATCAAATATTGGAAAAGAAATTTTAAATGAACAAAAATATATATGGTCTCAAGAACTAACTGAAGCCCAGTGAATTCTCAATAGATTTCTTCTAAAAGAAAATACAGTACTCCCTTAGAGGACAGCATATGAAAGGATAATTAAAGCAACTCACAATGAGAAGTAGCGTATAAATACAAAGACATGGGACTGATAAATAGTGTGTGCATTGAAATGTTGTTTTTTATTTTCTGAGGAAACTATAAAATCTCCACTCATTTGTCATCTCATTTTTTTTCAAAGGACTTACACTTGTAATAATAATGTTATTAAGCACATTCAGAAAAAACTCTGCAGAGGAGCAATGGATCATACTGCATCTCACAGGCTACAGGAAAATTATTTTCAGGTACAAAAATATATCCTGTGAAACATTTTCCCATCAAGTTGTTAGTATAAGTACATTGGAAAGGGGAAAAAATGTGAGCTGAAACATGTATCAGAAAAGATTTGAAGCACTGCCTTAGCTATGTTTCTGCTTGGGACCTTAAGACTAACTTTTTGTTGAAGAACTTCCATGTTGTTGTAGGACCTGTGTAAATCATGCCAAAATTCAATCTGTATTTAAGATCACTGTTGCATCTGCAGACCTAAACACAACACCTTAGAGGTGATAAATCCCTCAGTGATTTAAGTTAGCTCTTCTGTAACCATGCAATGTCTCTGACTCCGAAGAAATACAGGAGGTCCTTCAGGCCATGGTTACTACTGGTCAGAGCAGGCTTTAGCAGAGTAGTGTTGGGTCCCAAATCAGAAACTGTGCAAATGATGCTGAAGTGAGTCAGTCATTAAGAAAGTGAGAGAGAACAGCTTGTCCCCCTTTCTGACAGTTGTGGAAACCAGCACAGGAGTCAGAGTTCCCAGCTGCCTTACGTACAAGCAGGATTTGCAAAAGCCCATTAAGGAAGGCAGCCTGGGAAACTGCAAAAGAAGAGAGAAAGAGGGTGCATAAAAGATGAAGAAATTGGCCCAGGGCTCTTTGACAGAAGATATACCATTTTCTCCAGCACCGCTGGAAGGAATATCCTCCCATTGGTTTAAAATTAGGCTTCAAAGCCTTGATATTTGTAACTCATACCCCCATTAAGATCACTTAACTGTCACTCACAGAGATCCATCCTCCTGTAATCTGTGCATATTCACATGGGTTTTTTGACATCTTTCCCAAAAGGGCTGAGTACCAGATGCACCGGCTGGCAGGCAGAGGCCATCTCCAGCAGGGATCACCGCTGGATTGCAACTGGGCTCCTCGAAGGCAGAGCTTTGGCTGCTAACCCACACTGTGGGGTTGGGCGCTGCCCAGCCACTGACGCACACTGAGTAATTTCCCTGAGGAACTTTACTTGTCATTAGCCTGGGCAGCCATATCAGCACTGACTTCTTCTGGCCACCCAAGTATCTAATGGCGCTTCATCAAGTTGTGGCTGCAATCTGAAAACACACATATGCTTTTTAAACACAACTGTGTTTTAATTCCTTTTAACTCTACAGACAGCACACAGCTGTTTTGAGCTAATGGACGTTACTTCTGTTGTAAGATTGCTTGAAAATATAACGGATCATATAATGGCAAACGAACAAATACATTTTTATCAACCTCTGAAATGAGCCATTTATCTTCTGAGCTATGTACTGAATCATGACACCAAATGATAAGTTTTATCTCTTTTACTGTCAAACTGAATCTCAGTCAAGCCCCAAATTGCTGAGAACGCAAGTGAAGAGTGAGCTTTACTCCCGAAGGAAAATGTAAGAAAGACTGGCTATCTGGCCTTTCCCTAAGTGGCTTTAATCTTTGTGGGGCTTGGCTTAAATGAAAACGTATGGCAGTGTCATCCCCCAACACCCAAGCACGAGACCCTGGCACAACTCCACTGGCTGGGAAGGTTATCAGCAAGCAGAGTGCTTGTCTGCCCTCTCTGCCTTCACCTCCTTAGTTTTCCTCAAAAAAACATTAAGTGTTCTCCAGTCACCCAATCCCAGTCTGCTATTCAGCTAAATACATAAATTTCCTTTTATTACCTCTTTTAAACAAATCCAACATTCCATCATACTGTACAATTAAAACTTAATTTTGTGTTAATCCTTGATAAATGGTACATAATATAAAGGCTGACCCTTTGTGTTGGCTCACATTTAAGTCTTTGATGAAAACCAAGCTCTTATGACCTATAAAGGAACAGCTGTAATATTTTCATTTAACTCTTGGATAGTTGGCTCATTTAAAAGCCATTGTATTACAAAACTCAATGATTTCCTTCAGAAAGAGCATGACAATTTAATAGTGACATCCTATACAGACATCCTAAAAATGACTATTCACACCAAAATGCAAGATGGCAAACACTGCAGGGCGGGACTGCTGGTGCTGCCCAGGCCAGGAAAGGTTCTTCAGTAATGAGAAGTTGAATTTGCACTTTTGTGATTACCAGCTTAAGATCTACAGACATGATTGTAATTCTATGGTAAAATAAATATATTTTTAAAACTCTAAGATCACGGACATGGAAGCAAGAGCCTGTGGCAGAAAAGGAAGTAAAAGAAGATTTATGGTAGGCTAATTTCATTTGAAATAACCTGTTTTCAGCCAGCCGAAGAAAACAGAACCCAAAGGAAATTTAGAGGAAATAACCTTCAGGTCAATTTGATATCTGTTTCACTATGTGTGAAGAAACATCCTTCACAAAATCTGGACCCTCTAGTCATAGGAGAGCTGATAATCAAAAGTAATGTGGAAGAGAAATTGTTGTCACCATCAACAACAATGGACAGCCACCGCTATCTCACAAAACCCGCAGGCACAGCTCTCCATCTACACACTGTCTACGGGGGAAGCACAAGGATGGGAAAGTGGGAAGCGTCCTGGGGCCATAAAACTCGTGGAAGTCAGTGTGCAGACACAGCTCTCCCCTGCCAGCCCTGCATCCCAACTCACCTTCTCACCCGGGATTTGCTATGCCTTTCCCCACTCTCTCTTTTCACAGCTGAGAAAAGCCCATTCCAGCCCTTGCCTCAGGGACAGGGATGCTGTAACACCAGCTCAGTCTGCTTACCCCTAAAAACATACAGGTTTGGTACTGTGTGAGGCTGACTGCTGGGTGGGGTGGGGGATTAGCTTTTAAGGGGCAGGATCTCTGACTTTTCCACCTTTGATCAGCACTGTACTCCACATATAGAATTGGGTTTGGACAGATTAGGGCTCCTTAAAGTTTCTGCTCAGCACAAGAAGCATGGAAGAATCCAGGCATGAATGTTTTATTTTAGTAAGTCACGATTTAAAATTGACAATATTGCTGCTTGTTTTCCCCCTAAGGTTTATAGGAGTCCTTGAACTTGATCTAGAGACCAGAGTACTTTCTGATGACATTTTTTCTGTGTTCCTTTATTTGTAAGATAAGTAAATAACTTATCTGATCTTTCTGCCAAAAATACCAGAAAAGAAACATTCTTCTGCTAATTTGTTTGGTTTTATCTGCCTGTGGTTTCTACAGAAACCATTGTCACCTGTGATCTATCTCTCTTATAACCTCTTGTGGCAGTCTGTTTTGCATTTTTTTTACAATAACCTTCCTTACAAAATAAATCTATCATGGATAATAGAAGTGCCACCATATTATGTATCTTTATTTCATAAAATGTGACTCAATATCAAGAATCTTTTTTTTTAAAAAAAAAAACCATACCATTTTAAAATGACAGACCCTTGAAAATATTTCCCACTTCGATTTTGAGGGCTGCATAAGCCATTGCAAAACTTCTGACTAACTAAAGGGAGAAGAAATGGGGATCCACATCAATGGGGAAATGTCAGAATACACAAAAAATAGTTCAACAAGTCTCTGCCGGAAACACCAAGAATTAGGTAACATTAAGCGAAAGAAAACAAAAATGTTCCACAAACTTCTAACGGCAAACACCCAACAGTTATGCACTTAGGCTATTACATAAAGTAGCTCTAATTATTGACCTCAGTCACATATCATATAATTTTCAATTTTACTTGCTTTGTAAGTACTGCTTCATAAAGAGGAAGTAGAGTGTAAGCTATTTTAAGGCTAACTATTTGAGAAAGAGAGAGGGAGAGAATGAACATCTGAAGTAAGGTGCCAGGTTCTACAACCTTAAAAATAATTGTGGGCCAAATTCTCTACTAGGCAGCAGAACATTATTCCTAAAGAACCAATTTCAGTTGCAAGACACATCAACTCTACACTGACCATGAGCAAATTGCTGAATAAAGGACTTTGCACTCAAATACCAAAATTCTATTTCAGGTGATGACAAAATCTCTATCCTGAAAACTTGTATTCAAATAAATGTAATTTCATCTTGATGGTAGTTACTTTGAGAACAGATATGGATAGGAAGTGCCTCTTCCACAGCCTTGCCCCTACTGCATACCTGCCTTATGCTGGGAAATTCCTAACCCTGTGTAAATGTCCTTCTCCCAGGGCCAGAGTAATACTTCTGGAAGAATCCCAAACACATATGATTGAGATAGAAAGTGGGAATGCTCGCCCTTCACTCTAAAAATTAATTTAAGAGTAAAAAAAGTATGAAGGAGTTCACTGAATCAGAGTCGCTTGGAAAATCCAAAGGGCAGGGATCCCACTATGCATAATCCACAGCAGTTCACAGCTGCAGTCCCTTGCCGAACCTGTCTCCCTGATCCCAGTAACCTCCATTTCTTTTCTTCATGATATAATACCTTTCTCCAAAACTGTATACAGAGTATCCTTCCAGAGGAAATGCAGCTGAATTTATTCTGGCAGAAGAAGGAATTGATCATGGTTAGGCTGTTAAACCACTGAAGAGTGAGCAGCATCACTCTTCCTTTTCTTCTTCTGATTGCTTTAATAGAAGAAGAAAGAGAGAGAGAGCGAGCACCCTTCTTGGTTGTCTGAGAAGAAGCCCCTATCTTCAGGAGACATTTCCAAGATCTGAACAATAAGTTGCACAGAGTCTCTCTATAACTGAAGACAATGACTGACGACTCACCTCTCTTCCATTTTCCTGCTGGCTTGTTTAAATGACTGTGCTCAGCTTGTTGCATGGTTTAGCACATTCTGAAGCAGCCCTGTGCTTTCCCCATGAACTGTCAGGAAGCCCAAGGCATTGTAGCCTCTCTGAACCCTTTTCTTAGATCTATTTCCAAGCTGAGCAAAGCTACACCAGTGTTTGTGACAATCAAACTGACTGCTGCATAGACACTTATTCTGCAGGTCCTAGTTAGCACAGACGTAATAGGAGGGGCTCCAAGTAGCACGATAGGAGATGATTATTCAGCTTTAAATGAAAAGATTTTCTTCTACTGTGTCTTTGGCATTTCCTCTTATAGCACCAACAACCCTACTCCAAATCAAGCATAAGTTTTACTTCTCCTGTCTGATACAGAAGCACCTGGACTGTGTTTCTTGGATGAGGTCTCACCACCTCTAGACCTCTAACCCTTTTGGCCTATTTCCCTTCTCCTGCAACAAGCAGAAGAAGATGGATTTTAGCAGCCTTCTTGCTCCACCCCTGAGCTTGCTTCCTGCCTTCTCTCACTGCATAGGCAGTATCTACCATCCAAGTCCTTCCACACATGACTGGAACCCGATTTCACCACACCTGTTCTTTCTGGTCAGGCACAGAACACTGACCAGCCTCCATCCCCATGGCAGGCTTCCAGTCAGTAATGTGTTCAATCCTAGGAATTGCACGTGGGAATTATGCATACCAATGGGCATATATTTTGGCACAGCAGTTTAAAAAGTCAAAGAAGGCATGTAGAGCCTCAGGTCATTGCTGTTGTAAAGCCAGCTTCAAAGATACTCATCACAAGTCACAGAATAAACAGCAATGGAACTTGTCCTGCCTAAAAAAAAATGAAAGGACAATGATTAATATGTTGTAATGGACCTTTTCATCCTTATCGCTTCCAGACTGTGGAATGTTATTTCTGGCACAGAGATTCTTGGTCAAGTATGAAGAGTCATCGATTGGATAAAGTGCTTGATTTAGCCCATTTTTATTCTATTACAGAATGACAGAAAGGGATTTTAGACAGGAATAAAATCAATAGAGGGGAAAAGTAGAACTTAGCAAAATAGCTATAGCTTGAAATTAAAATGATGTATTTGTAATGTTGAATTTTAAGCCAAGTATTAATTTAAAAGGATTAGAAATTAACTGTCAGGAATCAAATAAGTATGAACAATTATATTTTTTTAAATGTCCTTTTTCCTTATTGTTCCCCCCCAAAAAAAAATGAAAATAAAACTTGCATACTAGTGCAAGCAGCTTCTTTGACTTGAGCTGTCATACAAAGGTTCCTCCATGGAACTGACAAAGCAGAAGGCAGCATCTCTGCTGCTCACCCCATTCCTCTTCTCATTATGAAACTTGGGTCCCATGAGAGCCAGGAGACTGTCAGGTCTGCACTGCCCTCCTCCCTTCCCAAACAATGGCACATGGTACATGCCAACCCACAGATGATCCATGGAGAGGAGACTGTCTTGACCACAGAACTAGTAAGAAAAGAGGTAGGGGATTAGTTTACTTTTATGGACACAAAGTCATGTATCACCACACTTTTGGTCATGCATCTGAGGCTGAGAATGTTCTCCAAAGGTTATTGATTGTTATTTATGTGAAATAATATTACAAGGTCCAGACTGAAATTATACACTCCACATGTCTGCATTTGTCAGGCACTTTCAGTACTTGGAAATGTTCAAAATGTACTTTTAAAGGAAATTAAATTAGGGCAGTAGTAGAGGAAGTGCAACGTTAGCAGTTACAATACTTCAGGACACTTTTCACCATCATTTATTAAACAAAAACTCTCAATGAAACATGTTCTATCCTAAGTGCCACTAATCTACACAGAGTTGACAACCTGAACTCTTGTACACAGCATGTTACAGAAGTTTCTTGAGACAGGATTTAAAGATGAAAGTGATTAGAACTTTTCAGATCACCCAAAGAAGAACATTCCTTTTGGCATGGACATATTGTCAAGAGAAACTAACCGGATACTCCCCACACTGAAATACATGGAGCAGGGGGGAATATGATTTCACCTGGAGAATCAGAAAGCAGTCTGGCTCTAGAGAAAAACAAGAACAGTAAAACCATATTTCAATTACTGAAAATATCACAGCCTGGCTATGGTGGCTAAGTTGGCATTGTCCCTGTGGAAGGCAGGATTCACTGCCTTTGGAACAATCCTTCTTTGCCTATGCAACTTCTCTCAGCTAAATGTGAGTAGCAAAACTTCACCGTGACCTCTACAGGTTCTACTCCCAGCACCCCCTAATGGGGCTTTCTCCTACTTGTCTTCCCCATCCCTTGCACAGCCAACCAGCCTGTAACGCTTTGGCACAGAACCAGCAAGGCAAACACTCTGCCAAACGTCAAGATCCTCAGCAAGAGTAAACACAGGCTTATTCTTCCTTCAGTTCTCTGATCAAAACTTCCACAGGGAGACTGATAAGACAAGCGGACTGTTATTGTTAAATACAGCAAGTACACAAGGGGTAGATTAATCTCCACTTTACTCCAGGGTAATTGATAGCCTGAGTCAAGTTAGAGAGATAGGGAAATGAGTTACTTTCTTTGCTTAATATTACATTAAGTTTCTTGTTCACCAGAATAGGAATGGCAGCTCATAGGAGGAAAAAACCTACTTATTTATAACTTAAAGGAGGGGATATATGACAAGTGGTAAAGTCACAGGAAAGGGTGGAGAGAACAAATATCCCACCATTGAAGAGAGGAAGGTTTCTAGTGAATGTACAGAAAATTGCTCGAAACTGGAACCACTCTGAAGAGTGACATATTTGAAGGTCAGAAGGGACTGCTTTTGTCTTTCAAGACTGCCCCTTGAAGTACTGAGAACATTTCCTCCATCCACCTGTCTTCATTGACTGAATTTCCCTATACACACAGTCCTCTGTCTAATAGCTCACTGGCCAGTGTTGAGCCCTTCAGCCACAGGCTCTTCCCTGGGTGAAAAAGAAGAGCTCAGAGGAGCCCTGGAGCTCCTCATGCTCACAGGAGAGCAGGGTCCAGTCCCAGCTCTTGGCATGACAAAGCCTTTGCCAGGGGATGCCATGGCTTTGTCTCTTTCTAAAGCACTTGCTAGCCATTTTCTGCTCTCCTTCTTCTCCCTATACATCTCCTTCCACCTTTTTCCAGCCCCTGCCCTCCAGTTATCCTTTACTGGAGGCCAGGGAGACTTGAAGGGACACTGAGCCCTGCCCCAGCACGGGTAAACATCACCAGTCTTTCCTCACAGCACATAAAAGTCTGTATCATGGGCCCTTTCCATTGTGCAGCAAGGCCGGGACCAAGGACAAACTTCTTTGCAAAATGGAGATCCAGGGGAGAGGGGGAGAGGGTAAGCCAAACACTTATTGAAGTCAATGAGCAGGATCAAACCTCTAATCTGGGTAAACAAAATACAGAAAACGACATTGATTGCAGATTGACTTTAACAATGAATTATTGTGCCTTAATGTGCACATAAATGTGATAAAAATCAAAGCAATATATTCAAAACAAAATAAAAGAAAAAACACAAAGGGATATTTTACAACTAGGCTCCATTACCATCTATCCTAACAAGATTAAGTAGTAATTGCTGTGTCAAGAAAAAATATAGTGGCCTCAGTGAATGAAAGACCGTGATAGGATCCCATTGTATTATAGGCTCAGGTCTAGCTGGAAAGCAGCAATGAGATTTTTCCAGCATTGCACAACCAATTATTTTTATTTTTTTATAGTATCAAAGGTCTTTCCCTAGAAATGCAATTCTTAACAATAAAAACATTCCTCTTTAACCATACCTGTAAGCCCCACTGAAGTGAGCAGCAGTTTTTTCATTCTTTCACTTTAGTACAAAAGTACCTTGAAATAGGCACTGTTTTCAAGCAAACTTTTCTGGTCTGTTTTCTTACTGAGGATGCAAAGCCTGGTTTGTTGTGGGGTTTTCAGTGGTGCACTTGTTAATCTCAAAGTGCGAGCTTCAGTACCATCTAACATTAATGAATAGCGGATAAATATAGCAGTTTGCCGAAGTTACTTGAACTTCCACTGCTCTGAATGCAACACAGTTTATTTAGGCTCATAGGTTTCATAGAGTCTTCAAGAACTAGACACCAATATCACACTAGAATTCAACAAAAATTAATTAATTACACTTCCATGGTTTCTTTGAAAGTTTCTGCCTTGGACCTGTACGCAGAATATGAGATGAACAAAGGACAACAGTTTAATTGACCTGTTTTCCATAGAAAGAGAATGCTGTTTTTCTTTGGCATAACACTAAACTACACTAAGATAAAAATAGCAAGTCTAGAAAATTCACATTTTCTACTTGATCCCTTCATTACTTTAAGCAAGTAAGAAAATAAATTTGAACTTTCTGAGACACATCCATGTAGAATAATCTGTACCACAGGAGGCTTGGTTCTATGAGTTGTGAGGTTACTCACATCAGAAAAGTAAATGTAATTTGACTGTAAGGGAATGATCTCTCTCTGGAAGGTGGTGATAGACACCAGTTGCAAAGCTCACCTTAAGACATGAGCTACCAGCCCACTTGTTTGAATCCTCCATTCTGACACAGTGTCAGTGCAGTGTAAATGGAACAGGTTTTTACAGGTAGCTGACTTTGGGCAGCAGAACAGTGTGGAATGGAAAGGCCTGAGAAAATGAGTTGAGCTGGTGCAAAAGATGAAAATGGAATTTATGTTTGGCCTTCTTTTTTTTAAGGGACCAAAGCAAGTGAGCTTCAGTGACAAAATAAAATAGAAAAGGAGCAGAGACTGCTGCTTTTGTTCTATGAACTCAGCTGGCACCGATGAACTCACCCTTTCCCATTTTCCTGCTGGCTGCCTCTAAACAACTGTACTTGACAAATTACGTCAGCAAGTCCAATCTCATGCCTTGTGCATGAGGCTCCATCATTTGATCCAGTACAGCTGCTGCAGGTTTTGTTCCCATCTGCTCCTTGCTAAAGTCTGTAAGACAACAGCCTCTCCTCTGGCATAAGCAGCAGTGTCTGCCAAGAGCCACCACACTGTGTGGTGGTGAAACCCAGCACTTCTGGGCTATGAAATGCCTTGTGACAGAAAACCAGCCTTCTAATTTCTCCCTTCCTTATCCTGTGACCATGTCTGTTCTGTTGTGGGACCCACTTGTGGGACATCACCCCTGGGGAAAAAAAGCATGAGTGTCCTCTGGGGGAATCTGCTTCACTGTACTGACAACCCTTTCAGGAGGTGCTGCATTAGCCATCCTCACTCTCACACCTTTAGAAAGCAAGAGTAACAAACTGCTGAAGTCACTCCTCACAGACTGTACCGGAACAGCAAGAGGCAAGCTAAACACTCAGTGTCCTAAGAGCAATTTAAACCACCACAAATTAAAACACCATTTTGTTTATTTGTTTTAAGCTATCAAAATACCACAGACAGACTAAAGAGCCAACACACTTCCAGTTATGAGTATAGGACCAAGTAGATGAAACATAACTCACTGCCACAGCTGACCCAAACAAGAACTGTAAGACTGGAAATAAAAACCAAACAAACACTCCCTAAGGATTCAGTCATGACAACAACTATAATGAAATAATACACATTTTGGTTATCCTAAATATTCACAGTTGCTCAAATACTTTTCCCTAAGACATTTACATGACTTTCTATTTTTACACACTGGTAATTGAAGTTTATGATTTACATATTACAGTGCAGTAGAATCCAATTATAGCAAATCTACAGAGAGACTGTATTTATTTCAGGAGGAAGATACTGAGGAACCATGTCAACACGTAGCAACATAATGACTTGCTCACTTTCTGGCTTTCATGCAAAACATTGTAATGATTAGGTTTCAGGCACTGCACGAGGATACTTAAGGATGAGCTATAAAACCATTCCACATCTGTGCTTGTTTTATTAGCAGAACCATTTCTGGGAAAAACAGGAAAGCAAATGCTGCTCCTGCTGCTAATTCTGGAAAACTCCTTTATGTCACTAACCTCATTACCAATACTACTACTTGTAATCCTTTCTCCATCTCCTCTTTTCTCCATTAGGTATAAATTTCTTGTCATTTCCCCCATCAGCATTGACCATAATTATAACTAATGTTAATTGCATAGGTTTTACGTTCCATATAAACTCAGTTATGGGGTCGGTTTGTCTATGGTAGATTGATAGATGATACGTAATAAGAGAACAAATAAAAAATTGAGAGTTCATATGTATTCTGAAACAGGCCAGGTAAGAAGAGTAATTTTTTTTTTAACAGATAACCACTTACGTTATTGCTAAAATGATCACAAGTGACAAGTGCCTCGATCTGACTGGAGCTGTTTGTGTGCAACTGCTGCTCAAGACCATGGCTATTGCTAGTGCCCATCAAACCCCAGAGTCCAAAGTTCTTTTTCCCACTGGATCAGCAACTGCAAGTCACCCTGCATGCATAATTTTATGCAGGTAAATTCAACGGGACTATTAAGCCTGCTCTGCATAAAGATATGCTTAGTTGATTTTCTGATTGACTTTGCACAAGCTGAGATTACCAAAGCTGCTGAGGAAATGTGGGCATCCAACACCCCTATTCATTTTGAAAACTTCAGGCTAATGACTCAAGTATTTAAAATCTTTCCTTCCATGTGAATCTGCTGTCTTGAGGAAAATATTTTCATGTGCTACTGTTATATTTTTTTATCTGTCTCTCATCTCTCCTCCACAAAATAAAAAGAAAAAAATAGCTGACATGATTGTTCTTGAGTCATTCTTCAGTCATTGTAAACGAGCTTGTGCTTGATTAATTAATAACACCAGTAAAGGGTAATCAGGGAAGTATGCTACTCCCCCTCCCCTACTGGAAAACTGCAGCTCAGCGCCGGCTGGCTGCAAAGCCAACTTGAACAATGACACTTTGAAGTCGATAACTCTCTGTGCTCTACTCCAGAGTAGCAAAATTAATCATGTTACTCCTTAAAGCTCTGTTGTATCTTTAAAGTCTCAGAAAACATACAGTATTATGAGAAAACCAAGTGCTGTTTCTCTGTCTCTGCCAGTAGCTTCCCTTTCAATGCCGTGATAAAATGAAGGTCCTGTCACAAAGAAGGGAAGGGAGCATCTGTGGCAGGATTTGCCAGCATCGTGAACAGCTGTGTGCACTCCAACTTCATATACTTTCCCCACTAAAACTGTGCGTAACTGAAAGCAATGCAAATAACAATAAAGCTTGAATTTGGGAAGACTGCAATATCTTTGTAGACAGATATATTTTTCTCCCTGAGACTGATGAGAAATGACTATAAAATACAAACCTACTTCATTTCTATTACAAAAAAAAAATCTAAACCAATGCTGCCAGCTAACCATTAACTGAAAAATAATGAGGGCTAATGAAAAAGCGAGAGTCCAGATCTTTCAGTGCTCAGACAGGTCTCTTAAGGGAACTGAAAATGAATTAGCTTGAGTTTGACAGCACAAAAAAAGGCACCCAAGACACTGGAAGGTGGGGACGAGCTGTCAGACAAGGAGTAAAGAACAGATTGACAGACAGCCTTACATGAAGAAGAGTAATTTAGGGGTTAGAGAATAACTCAGGAAAATGTTATAATAGTTTGAAATCATTACAGGAAAGTAGTGCTAAGCAGACTCTTATTCCAGCATTAGGACTATTCAATGGCCCTGTATCATCATGAAGAGGGTCAGAACAGACAAATGTAATGGTCCCTTCTGGCATCAAAACCTATGACTTTATTAAAACCATCTAGACTATAGGCTGCTGCAGTTCTGTGTTCCTGTGTAACTCAGTAAGGACTCTTCCTTTTCTGTATTACATAAAGCTCATCCTACAGAGCTGTTAGTTCCCCACTCCAGCCCTCTGCTAGTACACACGTAACAGGATGGTCCCAACAGCTGGGCTTGGAAAAGACCCAGCAAAGACTGTGGAAACTAATTGCACGATCTGTGGACTATAAGATGCCTTACAGTCAGCTTGATTAAGAAAAGATAGAGATACACAGGCCTACTCCTTATTTATGATACATGTCTCAGTCCAAGCCTATCTGCATCTGAGTTCCTTGGGAACAGCTGGGATCATTAACCAAAGTTCATAAACCCTCTTACAGCATATAGAGAGGGAAAAAGAAAGCTGAGTAGGTGTAACTTTCTTTCAGAATTACTGCCCAGCATTATGGCTATTTCAATGATGACTCTACCCACAGCAGTTTCATGCTTATTAGAAAGGTCACACCAATAAGCTCAGCACCTCTTATTCCGATTCATAGGTTAAGATGTTCAGCTAATTGAGAGCTTGCCTGGATAATCTGCTCAAGTACTTCATTATGATTTTGTATAAAGCTATCAGATGTTGCTTCTGAAGAAGATTATTGCATAAAAAAACTGATATAAACCTCTAAGTATTCTGTTTAAGCACTTAGACCTATGCATGAGATTATTTCCAATACTTCTTGGAATTAGCTGGTACTGCCATATCCTCTACTTAGAAGGTTCCAGCTAAGAGCTCATGGGTATCCTATCTTGGCATGCACAGTGTTTCCAAGGTCCAAATGCACAAGTGGAGAGAGTTCTTATTCCTGCTATGTATTCCAATAAACCAGCAGGGTGATTTCAGTCTTTGGTCCCTTCTCAACACAAAAACACCTAGGATTTTTACAGAAGAAAAAAGATTACAAGACAGGACACACAATTTGTCCTGTCCACACTATATTTGCACAAAAGGTGCAGGAGGGAGAGGAAAGCATTACAGTGATCCACATGTGGGGCTGTGACAACTAGCACGTTTTCTAGAAACCATCATCTGCCAGTTCAGCAACAAACTCAGCGCCTTTTCTACAAGGCTTGCAATAATTTCTAGAGCTGACATTGCTGGGTTTCATGGTGAGCCAAAAAAAAAAAAAAAAGGCAGGAAAAAATGGAAGATAGGATGGAAAGGGCTTAGTCTATCTCTGGTTTGCAGAAATGGTGGAAGTTTCTATAATATCTTGCCTTTTCAATCCCTAAAATTAAGGCCTGTCATCTTACCTGGCAAACAAAAAAGCACCATTACTTTTAAGAGCATAGATGTGAATGACAGAGTCTGAGAGAGAGCAACATCTTCGGGTATCCAAAGTTCCTCTGAAGAAGGAATCCGGAATATGAGCCAACTCAAGCAGATAAAATGGACTGGCTCAACCCTGAAGTGCTCTCTGCAGGGAATTTCTGCACACAGGGTACAGAACATGCATCCTGGAGTGATTACATCTCCTCCTCCCTGCTCCCCTCTTTTTGGAGCACAGCCATGCCTTGCCCTTTCCAAGAGAGTTTGCAGGATGCCAGTACAGACTCAGAACAGCATTTCAGACAGAAAGATGGTAGATTCAAAATTTACTGCCAAAAGTAAGAAAAAAAAATTAAAAAGTCAGGACTATTTGAAGTTATTAGTTTTGCTTCGTGAGTGCGATTACTAATTAATCACTGGGGAGGAAGAGAAAAAGAAAATCAATGATTACCAGCCTGCAACATGTGGGTAGTTTCCACCCTCACAATGAGAGTGGCTATGCCACTACCTGGGCTGGCACTGGGTCAGCTGGTACATAGTTTGAGGTTAAAAAATATCTCTAAACTGGCATAAGCAGCCTTCCTGTTCATCCTTCACCAGGCATTCCCACCCCTTAGCTGCTGTACCACCACAGGTTTTGGAGCCCTTTGATGTTATTTTTAATCCAGATAATTCCCTAATCTGATTTACCTGGCAGCCCAGCAAATAATTGCATCAGTACAACCAAGGGGGAAAATAAGACAGTGACTAAATTGTTATTTGAAGAGGGGGCGGGGGGAGGCAAAGCAAACAAACTAAGTTACTGGGAACAACCCTCCATTTATACGACGGAATTTCTGCCCAAAGTTTTTATTGAATGTTTATGTTGAAAGTTTTGGATTGATACTAAAGAACTTTCATTTTAACAATTGCAGGTCATTACATTTGTAATGATTGCTGGGAAGCACATCCAGAATATCCAGTACCTCCATAACAAAGGTATCTTGAAGTTAGGTAGTTTTTAGAGACTTGTTTACCCCCTTTAAAAAGACTTTTGTTTTAATAGGAAGATAAAAAATTCTAAATAATACAGCACAAATCTTCAGTGCAGGAAAGAATCAATGCAAAATCTCAGCTAAAGTCTGCAAATAGCAGTTGTGTGCATCAGAGCCAATCCCACTTTGCTTTTGCACCACAGCCTGATTGACTAAAGCAGGGCTTTTCCTGTGAGAAAAGGGGATTCCAGATCTTTGTTTAGAATATCTATAATTAAGTTAGTAGCAAATTATATATAATTACAATTTTATTGTCTTTGGATGTATCTATCATTACATTTGTCCCTGGTGGACTCAGAGATTCCAATTTTCAGCAACCTCAGGCCCTTTCAGCGCTCCCACTGACTCTGACAATGGCAGGACTGGATTCATGGACAATTAGAGCTAACGATGCCACGGGGCCACGCTGGAATTTGGAGCTGCATGCTCATTCCTTGGCCAGACTCAGCAGGGAGAACCTGACATACACATGGACAGAAAGTTCCTTTCTTAGGATACCAGGTGTTGCAAATAATAAAAACTCAGGCAAACAACACAGAGAAAATGTTGGCCTTCAGGTGAAGGCACTGTGCAATTGCCGGGCATCACAGGTGCACGTCTCTGGATAGAATTAGGTTTTTATAGTACCACAATGCTAAAATCATGGTATGATTTTTAACTTTAAAGGGTTATTTATAAAAAGTAAACATATATATACACATATATATGTATGTATAATAAAGACTTTAAATATTTCAGAGCAAAAACCTTTTCATACAATATTAATGTTTAAAAGTCTCCTAGGATTATTTTCAGTGAATAAAAATATCTGCAAAAACATCTCCACCTGAAACACCATACATAAAAGTGTATTCATGGTGCTTAATATTTTACCTTACTATAGAAAGAGGGGAAACGTTAATGAAGAAAACTCTGGTCCATGGATAGAAATACAATATTGCTAAAATCATCTTTGCTTATTTGTCACAAGTACTTGTGGCTGTGTGCTAATTCCTGTTCTCTCTGTTAAAGGAACAAAAGCATGAGTATAAATTAGAATTTACTTCTAAATAAAGATGAGTTGCTAGAGATGCAGGATGTTCAGCAAACCACATTTCAGAAAATAATTCAAATAATTTTGGTTTTATTGCCTTTCTTCCCCTCTGAAGTTAGCTTAGACTGAGAAAACACTTCCCAAGACGACAGTGGAATCCAAGGCGATATTTAGTTAGATCTAACTTATCAGAGCTGCTGTCTGCTTCCACTGACTCTGGTAAAGGTGCTAACTAATGTGCAACTTAACCTTAACATACAAAGTAAGGTGCTTGCATTGCACAAGGTCTGGAACAATACTGGGGGACAATGAGGCTGAATTACAGTTTTTATAAAAAATTTTTTACCCAAATGCTAGAGAACCCAAAAGGGTCTCCCCATGTGGCCTTACTGGGCAAGCGGAAGCTTGACAGCATCAGTATCCACAGATTCACTCTCTTAAGGTTCTGCTCCCAGAAAGGTTTGCACAGACTATGTTGTTTTTAAAATGTCTCTTTTTCCTATGAGTGAAGGCTACAATCCATTGCCAATAGTATGAAAGAGTTCTTTTTTTTTGGTGTGCATTTACATTGTTTAATTAACTTCCTTCAATATACCTGACATTCCTCATGCTGTGATATATGGGAGGTAAATCAGTACAAGATGGCAATTCTTTGTCTCTCCTGAAAGGCAAATTGCTTCCCTCAATTGCAGTTTTTCTTCCTTGTTGGACCAATACACACAGCCAAGAATTAACTTACTGCAGATGTAAACACCATTGTGCATCCCCAGTGGGTTCTTTGCTCTGTCCCAAGATTTTGGGGTTTGTCACCACCCAGGTATGAAAGCAGAATCCGTTGTCTCTCACCATCTAATCAAGGTAATAATTACAGGCAGTGGGTCTGGAGCTAAGAAGAGGAAAAAGGCTTTTCAATCACTGCCTCTGCATTTCAATCGAAGCCCCATGCTGTACAACACTGGAGAACAAGGTGTAAATCAGCTTAAGAACATAGTTCTGCATTCAATGCGTTGTGGTTTACAGCTCCCAAATGACCTTCATCTATCTTCCTTAGCTGTAGAGGTGTATAATTGAACTAAAGAGAGGCTTGAATAATGAGGTTGAGAGTGGCAGCTCCACTGCTGTTGCTTAATAGTGTACCAGCCTCGCACTTTGTTTTCTGATATGTAACAAAATACTGTAGTGGGTCCAATTCTTCAGGGTGACACTTGGTGATAGTCCCTCTTTTAAAATAGAACAGAGCAGGAGTTTTGCAGGAAAAAAAACCCTATAAATCTTTGGCTGCAACCAGGCTCCCAAAAATACAATTATATGAACCATTTTCTATTCAATATCTGCCCACAAAAGCTCAGAGAGACAAATAGCAATTATCTGCTCTTCTTTCAGTCATGGAACCTATTTTTTTAACTTTTCATCTTTCTTTCAAAAGATTCCACTCTCAGCTCAGAGGAGTACAGTGTGACACTTTATAGCAAGACCAGGACCTTGCTGGAACGAGCAGAGCTGAAGTCTCTGAGAGCAGCCTTTCAAGTGACAGGACCTTGTTTTCAGATCATATTTTTGCTATATTTATGTGTGCTGGAGCCATTCTCTCTCTCTGTGGTGAGGTTAACATTAGAGGGCTGCAGTCTCTTCAGCCCTCCTAACTCTTCCTTACCACCAGTTCATTACTGATAACTCCTCTGGACTAAAGCTCTGGCAGTCCAATAGCCCGGTATCAATGCAAGATGTCTCCCCAGCCAAGCAGCCGTTAAAAATAAATGTTCCTTTTGTGGCATTTTTGTTGATTTCATGGACCCTAAATACATGCATTTACAGCACCAATTAAGTAGTCACTCTGCTAACTGCCTCCCTGTGCACCCACAGCACCTCCAAGTCAGCACAAGATCTGAGAAGGCCAGAAGAACCTGGAACGGGGCTCCCCGACCTCACAGACACAGCCCCAGAAGCAGTCTGCATCCTCTGTGGATCTGCTTGGTGGGAGCAGGGAGACACAAGTGCCAGCTGTGGAGCCAGTGAGGGAAGCCACAGAACAGAAGAAGCATTGGATGCATCAACTAACTTCTGGAGAGACATGTCCCTGGCCAAGGAAGTGCGTCACAACTTACTTTGTTCACGTTTACAACTTGTGGGGTGGAACATTACTCTTCATTCCCAAAATCACCTCTGCAAGACCCAGGAAACGCTGTGGTAGTGTTCCCTCTAAAATCTTAATCAGACCACATCATGTCTCACACATACAGGAGAAAAGATAACAAACTGTACATTGTGCTGCCTCCAGGATTTTACCCTCCTGCCCTCTCACTACTGTTGTCTGTCAGTAGACAGGACAAGTTTATTCAGAGTTGTTAGACCATGGGAGAGAAGTGCTGCCTTCAACAGCCCCATAACTGAGCTGTTAGGCCATCTGATTTCTCCCAGTTTCATCACAAGGGCGATGTGGGCGACAGCACTGAACCAAGGAGGGTCTTGGAAAACAGTAAGACTAAGTCCTGTTGCCCAGAATAATGCCAGGAGGTAAAACCTATTATGGGTTTTTTAATGCAGCAACTTTTCCTAGACTGAGAGGCATATACACTTGAGATACAGAGAGTCACAAAAAAATAAACCATCATCCATCTAGATGTTTCACAGGAAAATCTCTCATGCAAATTTGGACTTCAAAAATATAAAATAGATTTCATATATAAATGACCTGGTCTAGCTTTGTAGAAGTCACTCTTGACTGCTAAAATACATACCTTTGACAAGAAAAAAAAATAGACTTATCAAATTTATGTTTTTCCTGGCTCTAGTATTTCAAGTTGCCATTCTACCTTCTGCTAAACGCCTCCAAGAATATTAAAAAGTCATCATGGCCACATAACTTTATTGTCCCTTGTGGAAGCAAGCTCAAATTGGTTTCACTTGACTCATATGTTAAATTTTTTTTAAATAAAATAGTGGTACCAAGGGCTGCAGGTGTATGAAATTGTACTATATGAAGTTGTAAGTGAAATACAGTAATATATAAATGTTTGGCAGATTATGTAATAGTGAATTAAAGCCTTTAAGGGCAGGCTGATATAAGTACTGACTTAAGAGGCTAGATTTGCTTATTTTTTAATGGATTTTTGTTTGCAAGCAAAGGGTGCCCAATCTAGTCCTAAGCCTTATACGAAACGCAATTCTGAGCAAACTTCCCCCTTACCAAGGCCTGGATTGGTGTTAGAGGTTAATCAAGCCTGAATTTTTCCCCTTCAGAAAGGACAGTATCTCTGTGTCAAAGTTTAAATGCATTAAAGAAAGATGCAGAAATACAGAATGGCAAGAGCTACAGCTGCCCCTTCACTGTAAGGCAGGCACATTGACCAATGCAGCAAATGCTGGTATCTCATTTGTGACATGGGATGTGGCTTTGCCACAAATCTGAAAAATCTCATTAGAGAGAAAGTAATAAAGATGGTAACACTGTCCTTTGAGAGTCCCAGCCTTTAAATAAGTACAAGAAACCTGTCTAGAAAGAATAAGGCAGGAAATATTTGTGACTTTTTCAATTTCACACCTCCAGTACCTGCCTACATTGGTTAAACTCAGCACTGTGCTCAGAGCCTGATGCTCTCCTTGCATTTACTCTCATGAGTGACTCACCTTTATAGGAAAGCACTACTGGATACTATTTTTCAACATGCTAACACTGACACACTAGTACATTTGCCCAGGAATAATGGGTAAACTGTCACTTTTCTGTCTAATGGCTTATGTCAGTGTAAAGAAGTGCAGAGGTTAACTTTACTTACTTTCAGACTCCTGCTTGTGAAACAGATTCTGCTCTCAGCTTTTCCCATGTGAGTTTGCCACAACACTCTTGACTCCAGCTCAGGGAAGTTACTCTGGATTGAGACCATTTTACCTGAAGCACAGGCTATGCCTGCGGAGGACTTTTAGAAAGGGAACAGAAGGAGACCACCCACCCCTTCTTTTATCGACACCACCACTAGTAATAATGTTCCCCAGCCCCACACACTGTAAATCTTGGAGAGGTACTGGTAAATTTAGGCACACAAGAGAAATAAACGCACTTGGTTTTGTGGGACTGTGCCTTGCTCTCAAAAGTAAGAGAGAAAGACTTCACCTCTCCTCAGGTCTCAGCAGTTTGCAGAATCCCAAGCTTTGTAGATACTGAAGTATCATCTCTCTCTGAGATCAATAAATTACTACCACGACTTCATTAAACAATAGGTTTTTGGACAGACTCCTAATTAGTCCAGTTTGCTACAGTTCCCCTGAACTCTGGAAAAAACTGAACATTTACAGAGGACATAATTCTTTCATTTCCTGACTGAGGCAGAAGGACAGCATGCATGGAGAACCTGAAACAGGAAAACACTTTGAACAGGCAGAATCAAGGCAGGTATTTTATTGATCTGATTTGGTGCTCAGGAAGTTAGTGCAGCTGGAGTGGGCTCAGAGGACGTGCTACATCCAGGGCAATAGGCTTTTCTGTTTGCAGCCTGGCAATAAGGATCTTTATCCTCGATTATCAATACAGCACTCAGCACTTCAGCTATACAGGTCACCATGGTAGGTAAGGGAGTAGGGAAGCAGGGCTTGAATTCTAACAGGCAACAGCCACTGCCTACATAAAGCGATTTTGCAGCTGTTACAAGTCACGCAGACCCATGAAATCTCAATCAATAGACTCGCTCTGACTGGTAGATAGCTTGGTCACTGTCACAGGCACACACATTTTGTTTAGCCGCACCTCACTTGAAGATTTTTCATTGTAGACGTGGCTACCAAGAGGCTTGAGAAAGACACACATACACACACTTCTTGCTTGTGTGAGAACTTACAAGTATAGGCATACAAAAGAAGCCTAGTGATCTATTTTGGCTGCAGTCAGTAACAGGAGGCACCTCTGATCACACTGCTCTGTCAAACAGATCACCCTGCTCTGTTCTCACCTCCCGCCTTGCACACCACGTGAGGTTCTCCTGAATGCCTGAGCTGCCTTTGCTCAGACACAGCCTGACTGTGACACACAAGCAACTCCTGCCTGCTCCAGGAGGTGATGCCCAGTGGGGTCTGTCACTACAGCCTCTGCTCTCCCACACTTTTTCTATAAAAAAGCCAACACCCACACTTCATCTCTCCCTTCACTCAGTATGTACACTGAGGCATGAAAGAGCATATACCTCTTATGAACATCTGCCTCTCAGCTGGAAGAATCACCAGGATCCAAATCCAAAACTTTCCACCACCACCCCCCCCATTAGCTGAGACCACTTGCCCTTGGTGAGAAGTGGTCCTGTCCTTGGTGAGATGTGTCCTGTCCTGGGGCTGCAACCGGGCACCAAGAACTCACTGTACACAGATGAGTTCCTCTCCTATTTGAGGGTGCTCTCTCTGTCTGATAAAAGCACTTCAAACCACAGTCAAGTAGATTAAAACTTGATTTTAAGCCTCCAATACTTTAGTCAAAACCACCAAAATCTTATCTCCATATCTTGTGGAAAATCTTGTGATTTACTGCCAATAGCTACATAGGTATTAACTGCAATGGATAATGAGGTCATCTGAAAAAACTAAAACCCCCTGTCTCCTGGAAGGTCATTATGAAAAGAAGCACCAACATTTGGCAAATTGATCAAGCTTTGCCAAATGCTGGATGCAGGCAACTCATCAGGCGATCTGCCTGTTTGTTTTTGGGGGATGAAGACTCTGACTTGAATAAAGAAGAAAACACAGAAGAATTGTTATGTCTTTCTCTAGGAATGCTTTGAAAATAAGAGCCTTTTGGTGCCTTTTGGGCTTTTCCAAAGGCAAACAAGCTGCACCACTGGGTATCCAGAGGCCAAAGAGATACAGTTCCCCCTTCACTGCAGCACAGCCACCTGACAGGCAGAGTGATCAACTGAGTGTGTGCACTGGCTGAAAACATGCCATGGATTCATGAATTGCATGAGTGGCACTGGAACATCCCAGGCTGGTGGAAATGTAGGGGAAAGGCAGATGATTAACTGGCACTGATAAAACCACATTCTGTGGCTTACAACAGTAGGTCTGGCAAGTCTTGTTAAATTGTGTGGAGACTTACTGCAAAATTATTTACTGGGAGATTACAAAAGCCAACCATAAAACAAAAGCTAGCTACATTAGGAAAGTCTGGCTACCAAGTCAGCTCCTGAATTGCTGCTAACTTTGGAAACCAACAGAATCTCTACAGTTTTACTTAAAATCCTGACATTGTTTGAAAAATCCCATAGAAATAGAAAGGTCCTCCATACAAGTTTCTCAGAGTTTATTAACTTCTACATAATGCTTGATTAACAAATCACCTTCCCATTCCCACAACATGCTTTCAAATCAAAACCAAGTCCACCGTCTTGGGAAGCACTACCATGCAAGCTAAAGCTGCTCTCAGCACTTGGCAGTCTCTTATGCTGTGCACTATAATTACAGAAGAGGGGAAAAATGACTTTGCATAATGCAGGTGAGAGAGTCACATAGCTCTGCATTTCATTCTAATTACAGAAAGATGAGAGACCTGTGCAGCTTAAGTGTGGACAACAGGTCTTAATTGTGTTGCTTGTCTATTAAGCTGGACTAACCCCATGCTAAATTGGTTAAGTCCCTGTTTTTCAGTCACCCTCCCTCTTTCCTCTTCCTGTAATTTGCAGACCTAAGCTATAACTGTAGAGAATCCATATAGAGTTAAACATAATTTCTAACAAGAGAAAAAACAGAGAAGGTATTGAAATAATTATTGAGCCTAATTCTTCATTACATCTTTGAGAGACACTGATCAATTTACTATTTTTAGAATGTACAATTATAGTTTTATGGTAAAGGCTTACAGAGCCCTCATAAGCATAATCCTAAATTCACCAAAAACATCCATAATCTTTAAATATTTTATTTTCTTTAATGCAATTTTTCTGCAATCAGTAAATCTTCTGTTAAGCTCAGCAATGCACTAACAGGCCCTGCTGGTGATAATTTCCTCACAACTAGTTTTATGAAAGAGGATGCTCAGAAGGCAGCAGTGACCTGTCTGAGCTCCGTGTAGGACAAGAGCAAGTCCATCAGAACTGTTGGTATAAATTTTTGATTTATACACTGGTATAAGTTAGAAGAGTAAAGGTCAAAGATTATGAAAAGGCGAAAGTTATCAATTAACTCTCAGTAAGTGATTATTTGTATTACAAGCAATCCTGAGAGGCCATTGGAGCATTCCTTGTGACAAAAATCACACCTCAAGAAAACTTCTGCTTTGGAGAGCTTAAATGAATTTACCATCATCAAGACTATCCTGTCTGCATTTCTAGAAAATTAAAACTGCAGGAGTTGTCTATTTTGTTTATATTTTCTGAATATTTTCTCTATTTTGAAAAAATACAGACAGTTGCCAGGTAAGTTCCAGCATGCCTGTGCTCCTCCACACCCAAGCTCCCAGCAGCAAGCAGACCAGCGCAGACCCCAAAACAAAGCCATTTTGCCACAGTTATCTAAGAGCTTTCCAGCTCACCTGGTGCTCACCCTGCCATAGGCAGCTGCTGTGACACAGTGGAAATCTGTTTTATCTTTGCTTTTCCTAAGGAATATTAAGAATCAGATAGCAATGTCATACTGTTGTGAAAAACAACACATAATATTAACAGCATTATGGGAAGCCAAGAAGGAATGCTTCTAACATAGAAAGAACACAGCCTTTGTAGACTGCTACCCAGATTTTTGATTCTTATCCGTGCCTCTGGTTAGACATCAGTAACATTTCTGAGGTGGTGTGCAGTGTAAGGATCGAGAGTAACTGATCTGAACTGATTGTTCTCTGGGGACCAAGCAAACAACTCCATGGACTGGGCTTTCAATACCAATGATAAAATGTGCAAACATTTTATTCAGCAGACAAGTGTGTGAAGAGGCTGCCACATACATTTGTCAATTGTTAAAATTTCTGACTTAACAGTTCTGCCTCTCTCAGGTTAATATTTTTCCAGAGCAGAGACTGAAAGAATTTAATGATCACAGTGTTCTTTAGATCTTCTGAGCAAACCAAAATTCTTGCCAGGCAATTGGCATCAGCCCCTGTTTACCAAATGCTCTTCAGCCTGTAACCAATAAATGATTAACAAGGAACTTCTCAAGTCACTTTCCAGATGTTGTTTATTGAGACATCCTTACGCTGCAATGACAAATGGGGCAGAAATGAGCGATGCACAGCTTGGCAAGATCCTGCCACTCAGCAGAATATCCCCAAGGCTGAATAATTTGGGTGAACACCACTGTACAAAGGTTAAAGCTGCTTTCCTTTATATAAACAGAGATGTGTCCCAGCTGGCACTCATTAGGTTTGAAGAACACTGATATTTTCTCAAAACAGGTAGGAACAACTAGCCTTTAATGCAAGAGCAAAGGGTAACACTTCGGGGTAATACTGTTTGATGTGCCTAATGCTTTATTCACTTTTTGCTGAAGAGGAAATCTTAACACAACCACAAAGTTTGCTAGAATGAGCTGTGAAAAGTTACACTAATAACAAAGAGAGGAGGAGGGCTATTTTTTTCCATTCTTTTGCACCTCATTATAATCCTAAAAATAATAATGTTGCTGTAAGCATAATTCCAATGCAAAGCCATTTACAGGGGACAAAGCTGCACACACACTGCACTAATGTAGGGATGACTCTGTACTACCAGGATCTGGGGGGGCCCAAATGGCCACTAAATCCAGCAATACTTGGTATAGTTAAAAAGTCAAAACTCATGGCAAGGGTTGTACTGGATTAGCATGTACAGTGCATGTCTGTAGTTGTTCCGTATGTGCATAAGGTGAGAGAGCTCTACTTTCACAACTACTGTGATGAAAACCTTCAAATACATAAACAATTTTTTCCCCAGACTATCAGATAGGATGGGATTAAAAAAATAGAGTCCCTATATATAAATAAATTCCAGACCTATAACAATAAAACTATAATTGGACCTCTTCGGGGGGGGGGCACGGAGAAAGGGGGGGAAAGGGTACGTTTCAGTGACCAGATTTGTGGTAGAAGTGCAGTAAGATAAGGTGTTGAAATCTGCTAGCTGGTTTTGCAAAATTTAAATCTAAGAAGCCTGAAATCCTCCAGAAATTTGCATATTTTTCAGTGCCTTATGTTAAAATCTATAATGATTCAGGCACATTTGAATAAGAGACAAAAAAGAAGGATAATAGGACCTGTCTGGTTTGGGATTCAATCAAAACCTGGGACCCTCCCTTCGATTTGGTTGTGATTCACTACAAATAACAGTAACAGCTCCTGAGACAATGGGTGTTTCTGCAGCCAGAAAACAGGAGAGAACAGCAACATAGCAGAGCAAAGAAAGAGCCTCTTCCTTCCCCTCTCCCACACCTCAGTACTGTTCCTTTCTGTATGACAACATGCAACCCTTTCCAGCCACTGCAAGTAGCCTGTAGTGATGTTCTAACAAACCTCACTCTGATTTTGTCCTGGTTCAAATCCCCGTGGCCCTGTAATAACAAATAAGATTTGGGGATGGAAGAGGCTGGAGTGGATGCCCCATATTATTTGACCTGTTTACTGTGGTTTCAGCCATATACTGGCAGCTCCCCACTAATTTCACTGGCATTCTCTAGCCCCAGAGGATTTAGGATTTAGTTCTGCTAATCTCTGGATCCCATATAACATTAGATATTTAGGCTGGGATCTCAGGTAAGGATTTGTCCCTAGAGTCATATTAGATTACTAAGCCGCTGGGAAACCAAATAATTAAGGAAATGCATAATGAGGGGTATTAGCTGGAGATGTACTCCATGCCACAAAAAAACAACTGAAAAGTACTGCTTAAAAGGAAGAAGAATTTCCTTCTAAGTGCAAAAATGACCACCTCAAAAATTCTGCAGCATCATCTGGAGACAGCTGGACACAGAGCTGGGCAGCGAGGCCACCACTAGGGTTGGCTGGACTGCAGGCAGAGCCTGGTTTTCTGTGCTCCATGGGGAAATGTTGGTAAATCCTTTAATGGCCAGATTAGAACTGGGTAAACTTTATTTACCTACATTCATTGCCAGTTACACCACTGCTGCTGTACCAGCACTATCAGCTTGCATAGATAGTGAACTTGAGGAGGCATCACCCTCTTCGGTGTTTAGGTAATTCACACACGTGTCCAGCTCCTGCCCTTCTAAGTATACACACCAAAACAAGTTAAACTCCAGCCCCATGGCTGTTCTACCACCAGCTGCAAATTTCTTCTCAATCACACTAATCTGAAGAGGCACATACAGAGATCCTGCACAGAGGACTGGCCCCCCTTTCTCATTTCACTCTTGCACACACACCCTGGCATAGCCAAACAGGTTATTTACCTGGTGACCTCTAGATGCTGGAGTCTGATAGGTGATGATTTCTCTACAAAGCAGTTAATCGATGAATAGGTTCGGTTTCTTTCCAAATCAGGTACTGACACAACAAGACACTGCAGAAGGGCCTGAAAGAGCTGTGTGATAATGTATTGATTATAAACAACCCAAGAGCCATTGTCAAAAGCAGCAGGCATTGTTCTTTCCAACAATCAAATCCATACTTTAACGATCTGTTTTCCCTCATTAAACACTTGAAAGGCTTTCTTAGCAGCACTTTTTACTACACGGATGTCCTATTTCATTTTGACACATACAACATGCTGCTGTCATTCTCTTCATTGTATAGTAGCTTGTTTTGTTTATTGTAAGACAGAGATGTTATTTTATGTCATATCTTCTCCTTTGTAGTGCTCATTTACAAATAGAAAAATCCATGTACACCTTTCTCTCATCTGTCTTTAGCAATGAAATGAACCAAACAAAACCTCTGAGTAGGAAAAGAAAAGTCACACCAGAAAGAAACTGGAGAAAATAGCAGAATTTGGTTGAAGAACATTTGGAGTATTCTGTTCTGATATTCCTTTGAGGTTCATATGACTTACATCATTGATGGAAAGGTAATGACTGCAGACAAGCATGCAGGCAAGATGTAATCCAAAAAGATCACCTTACTTTGGTGCATTCTCTTATGCTTATTTTCAGCAATCTCACATGAAATGATGCTTTGGAAATGTTGATAAAGAAGGTTTCATTTTTTGCCTCACCTTAGGACTACTCATTTCATCCCTGAATAGTCTCATGACATTTTGCAGGGACTTCAGTTTTATTTACTAATGCTTTGACTCTCCAACAAAAAGCCATTTTCTCAGTAGAAACAGATAAGTGGGAATAAGGTTCTGGGTTCTACCAAAGTCGATTCACCATTAACTAAACTTTCATTCCAGAATCAGACAGGACACCTCTCTTTTTCACTGACAACTGTTTGCTGTTGAAATTCAGGAATTATCGTAAGCAGAAAAACCCTTTCTCCTTGGGAGGAACCCGAGTCATGCTGGGCCACAGAAGACCGAGCTGGATGCATCTCAGCCCTCTGAACCACTTATCATTTCCACAAGAACCACAGCTGACTTCAGTGAAAAACTGGATTGTGAAGGACAGCTACAGTAGCCAACACGGACAAGAGAATTTCGTTGATACAGCTGCAGGATGTTTAATATAAACTGAGCTGCTGCCACCTAATTACCCCTTGTGTATTTCTTGTTTAATGCTCTCAGGATCAAGAGCTATTCCCCAGAGCTCCTGCTGAGATGCGGCCTCCCAAATGTTTTTGAAGTATGCACATGTTGAAACTCGGTACGCACAACCTTACAGATGAAACAGGCTGAAAAATTACTTTGTCAGCATGAGACATTATTGACCCTTTTAAGGTACCATGTTATTTTATGTGAAACAGAAAAATACGTTAATTAGGAGATGTATGTAGTGCAGTCAATAGAGTTACAATAGAGTCACATCAGTATAACCAAGACCATGATCTTATTAATTATTTCCAGTAAGACTGGTTTCTGTGGATGAATACATTACCAAACACAGCTTTCTCTTTGCCCTGACGGTCTGTGCAGTGCACATGGTTACATCTGGCAGTGAGCACAGATACAAACAGAAAGGCTGAATGAGAGCCTGGGAGCTTCTGGCTCTGCCACCCATTCATCATAGAGCCACATGGAAATAGCATATCAAGCTTTGTTTATGGATTCAAAGGCTTTTCCTCCCCATATATGAAGCACAAAGACTGAATTATTTTCAGTCACTCCCACAGCTGTTTCAGAAGGCAATTAGGTAATGTTCGTAGGGATCTTTGAAAACAAATCCCTGCATATGTGCTAAGTGCTATCTTTATTAGTTTCATAGGCAGGTCTGCAGTAGAAAAGCTCCAGTAATTTTATTGTGCATTCCTGTACATTAACTCTTCAGTCCTGTTTTTCCCTCGCGGTACCATAGCTGTTCGCACTGCCCTTGTATTCGCTGACTTCCCTCAAATAGCTGAACAAAGTGGCAGTGTTTGCCAGAGTCCTGAACCCCTCGGGTTTACAACCTCCGAGTGGGCTGGCAACGCTGCCTTGAAATGACTCGCTTTCCACAAGCACCCCAGAGAACAGATTAAGTCAGAAGAAAGGAAAACTGAAAACCAACATCCGTTAGTGCCCTTTTTTTTTATTTCAAAAGTGTTTGAGAGAATGAGTGGAAGGAAGGATTCTAAAGCTCCCAAACTTTAAAGTATTTTACTTAAGTGTCAAGGACCAAAGCCCAAATGTCAGCTCTTTAGGGCTTTTTTCATGAATCACTGCAAATAGAGCCTGAGACAAGAAGGGGAAGACAGTAAAAAGATGTTAGGAAAATTCTCATGAGGTTGCCCTGCTTTTCTCTCTTTTCAAGATTTATAGACATACCCGAGTATGCTTTTAAAACAGTGCTGATTTGGTGCACTATTTGTAATACTCTTCTGCTTATTATTATAATTTACCAGTAACCTATTCTCTTAGAATTTGATCAACTCTCCTGTGTTAGGAGGTAACTACAAGGATATTTCCTAGTAGCTTGTTGCTAACAGCTGGAAAGTACTCTACCTGATGAGCTTCCCAATGGTCTTTGTGTTAAATAACTATTATTGGACGCATTTTAGCCTCATACACACCAAAACCTGGAAACACTCAATCCTGCTGCCATTCTGATGTTAAGCAGTACTCCACCCAGGAAATAGGTCCGTTCAAATCAACATAAAAATGAAGTAAATCAGCACCACTACTGGGATTTAGCTTTTTGGGTCTCAGAGGATGGAAAGCTATGCCAGGAATGAAGTCCTGCTAACAATGGAGAATTCAAGCCTCATCACCCCAGGGAACATGGACAGCTCCTTCATGTCTTCCAAAATTCGTCTGCAGCCTAAAATACCAAGGACAGAGAGACTCTCGGCTCTCTGTCCATGACACAGAGTCATCAGTTCAGATTGAAGCACTGTCCAGTGTTTCCAGCTCCTGCTCTCATCACTACGTGGGGACACAGTTATTCAAACTGAGCCTACTAACACAGAAGCAGGAGTTGATTATCTTCCAGACCCCATCCTCAAACACTTCCAGAAGCCAAGGTCAGCTTCAGTGTTTGTCCACACACCACAAAATGTGTAAGCATTTTATGCATTTAAATAGTTGGTTTTTATCATATTGCTATTTAGAAAGGAAACTGAAAGAGAGAGGGAGATGGAGAAAGGAAACACCACACTTCGGAAATGAGGATTCCAACATGAAATTGTAAAAGTCTGGCATAAAAAGACAAGAAAAAAAGAAAAAAATCAAAACATGATAAATTATCAGAAAAGCTAATCAAATTCCTGGCGGTGGGCTAGAGCTGGCTTGTAACAAGTTACAAAGGCTTCTTCTATTCAGTTAAAATAGAAAATTGCTGTTACTATTTCACTTTGTATCTGCCTTATTTTGGCACACATTGCTGGAAACTCAAACAGAACTCTGTAACCAAGATAGCAAATAATCTCCAGACTTTTCCTCAGGTCATGCAAATAATCTGTGTGCAACAGAAGTCAAAGGTACTTTTGTGAGAAGAGCACTTGAAAAGATTTATTCAAACTGCACTTCCAGTTTCACATTCCTTTAAATTCTTCAAATTCAGTATCCTTTCAGTAATACCAGTGAGAGTTTCATTGCTTCTTGTGATGTTATGCAGTATTACTAGCATTTAGAGAGAATGAGGAATTCTTTTTCAATGCTCATTACTGGACAGTTATCAGTCACATCATGTGTTCATTTTAATAGATCCATCTGTTCAGTATCTATAGGCACAAATGCAACACTGAACACAATTGTAATAGGCACCCTCCTCTCCTCCCCATCCTCCTTACGGCTTCCTGAGGGAGACAGTGGTAACTTTGCTGTAGCATCACCTTCAGCTGTTCAAGTGTCAGACTGAGTTAACACTTGAGGAGTTTTCTTCAAGCTTTTCTAGCTCATTTGCCAATGTTATCAACTACAGAGTGTAGGCACTCAGTTCAGGGTTGAGTCTTTCCTTAAAGACCTCTAACACTGCACAAGCGAAATGCCTTGCTGCAGACTCTGGGACAAAGCTCTGCTCTGTGATTGCACTGCAGGGGAAATACCCGAGATCCTTACTAGGGTGTTTCAATGCTATCAAGATATGTCAGTCATGGTGATAATTTTGATATCGAAAAATCAGTAGAATTGAAGTTCTTTTGATAAAACAGCTTGTATATAAATACTGATGTATAGTTTCATAACAATAAACTACCCTCAATCTGCTAATCCCTGCCTGTGCTGAGAAAACTGTACTGCTGTTAACTTCAAAGACAGCAAGTTCAGAAGTGAACACAAGTGTTAGGGGAGGCAGTGGGTATGGATTGTGCAAGAGGCTGTTCTGGACCCACTTTGTCATCTTTCTGTCCAGCTCCAAATCAGGCTATTTGGGTAGTCCCTGGGACAACCTCTGCCAGCAACTGGAAACAAAAAAGAGGTGGCCTGAAGTCCCCTGGAAATAGAAGCTCTGCACACACAGATTATACAGTACAGAGTTTTGAAAGAGAAGCAAAAAGAGAGAAAAGCTGTAGCTCTAAGTTGCTTCAGCAATCCAGGGAAGCTGGACAATCAAAGAGAGCAGAAAACAGTACCAGTAATGCACAGGAGCATGGTCTTCATTGCAACAAGAAGCCTAAGGAAAGGCTGCACTACTCAGGACCCAACTCTTGCTATCTTTACTAAGCATAATCTAGCTGTAAATGACTACAGCAGAATCTGTTGCTGAATTCCTGGCTCTCAGAGCAACCTGCACCAGCTCATAGAGCTTTCACTCCCTCACTTGAACTTTTCCAGACTATCTCATCCCAGCAAAATTAAATTGCATAGCAAACAAAAGCCAGTAAAAACATTAAACACAGTAATTAGTCAATAGAACCAAGGGTAGGAAACCATCTATTATGAGAATTAAGGGAATGATTCACAATGAATAATTTATCTAGCAAATTTAGTTTTAGGTTTTGCTTTTTTACCCTGCTGAGATAGAATTCAGTAACAGGTTTGCTAGCTGCCTTAATGCTGTGGTTTGGTCCCCAGTAGTCAGGTGTTTAAACTAGCTGTGACTGAGCGAGAAGCCTAGCTTATACAATGAGACAGATGAAACTAAAATAAGGATTCTTATGCACCTCAATTTAACCATTTACATTTATTTTGTAACACTTGCTCAGCACAGGTTTTATTTTCTTAAGGTCATTAAACATGACATGCCAGCACTACCCCCTTCCTTTCTTTCATTCAGAAAATGACTGTGAGGCTCAGCAACCTTCACGCCAGATGAAAGACTGCAACCAAAGAAGAGTCATTATGATCTGCAATATTGAACACAAGGCACAAATAACTCCCACATAATAACACTATAGATTCCAACACTTCCTTCATATTTCACTGCTCAAATGACAAATAAATGAACCTATCAGAGCTCCTCAGATGTATCATAAAGTGGAAATATTGCAGATAGAATAAATAAAACATTTTTATTGTAGTTAATAGCACCAGAGTGGATAGAATTACATTTTAATAAAAGTCTCTATTATTTGAGTCAGTATTGGACTTGCTATGAATAGTCCCACCTTTCTTTTCCACAGATAGAGCAGTTTGATCTCTCATTCCCCACCTGCAGAGGAGGTGCAGAGGCTTTGCCCTACGCTCCTCTTAAGGAGGATAAGACAAAAGCTGCTGCAGCATATAGAAGTTTCCCAAGCTGTGGGACCTGAACTACACCCCATATGCAGGGTACATCGTGTACAGAGAATGAGCCCCATGACCAAAGTCGAGAATTGCCACCACTGCTGCTCCTGACAGTAGAACCTGGCCTTCGCTGCTGAGAGTACAAAAGCTGTATGATCAGCCATACAGTGACCACTAGAATTTACCCTACTACACACATGATTGTCCTAAGGGATGAGATTGCAGAGAAAGGCAGGAAACAATGAATATTCCCTTTTCAGGTACTGACAACTCCCTTGTAGCTATACACAAAAAAAATCCCTTACAAATACAAATTTTGTAATAATCACTGCTGCTCTTTAGTAAGCACTCCCTTTTGACTGGCATATCTGAAAGGCACATCAGCTTTCATATATGCTAAGCAGTCCTTATCCTGATTAGACCTTTTTTATTTTTCTATTCATAGATCAGATAACATTGAAAATACCTGCACACAAACTGAAAAGACATTTGAAGGTTCAGTCCTGCTTGCCCTCCTCCAAAGGTGAAAAACTGTAATACAGCACTTCATTAGGAAGCTCAGTACATCTCTTCTCATATCAACAAAACATTTCTGAAGAAGTAGAAGCATACAGCTTTTATATATTCTCACCTCATTTCTACAGAGATTTACTTCAGGTCAAAGCATGCCTGCTCTGAAGTCCTCGACCCATGGTGTGTAATTTGCAACAGGATCTGTATGTCAATGCTCCAATGCCACAGGGCACAAATGTATGGTTTGGCCAAAAAAACTCAGCAAAATAAATTATTCCTCAGCAATGCTTACAAAGGTAAACACAGCACAGCAAACACTGGAGTCTCCTCCAGCAGAAGGTCAGGCTAGAATGTCCCCTGCACACACGAGGCTTGATGAGTTTTAAATAACAGATACAGACAGTAATTCTGCAGTTACAGATCTGATGCATGTGACTTCTAAGGTTTTGGTTTGTTTTTTTCTTTCAGACTAGAAGGACTTGTTTTTGATTCCCAGGAAAGGCATTGCTAAAATGCAACAAAACACAGCTGCACACAAGCCCAGCAGACTAGGTCAGACCTGTGGGAAAGACTGCCATTTTCTACCTGGAATGAAGTTTGAGATAAAAGATTGCTTTTAATTTGGGATCTCAGAAACAGAGCATATTTTACCTTCTGAAATGCCACATGTGGAGTTTGGACCTTTCTCTAGTGTCAATGTCATTAAAGGCAGAGCAGAATTGTTGTTTTACCCTGTATCCATCATGAGATGTGTCAAAGAAGGATTACACCACATACCCCTTAACTCAGGTTGAGCTTATAAAATCTGCTTGGAAGATGCTAGGAAAAGAGCAAAAGGGAAAGACCTGTAGATCCTCGTTTCAAAGAAACCAGTCACTGCAGATTCAGTGGGAGCATAAGGATCGCTGTTTGGAGAGCAGGGAAAGGGTAACCACTGCAGAAAAGGGAGAGGGAGATATGCACTGCACTAATTCAGCTAGGAAAGGAGCCTGAGATCACAGGGAGCAGAGCTGTGAGGTGCTGAGCACTATCTCCATACACGTGCCTGGCACGCTGCTTCTAACTGCGGCATGCCCAGTGCTCCTTGTCAGCTGGATAAATCAGAGGAAAAAGGTGTACCAACAATGCCCTTTGATTCACTGATCTACTGCCCTGCCAGGCATGGTTTACACCAGATGAACGTCAATACCTTTACTGCAGGGGTAGAATGTTTTCAGCTTGAAATGATTAATTTAAAACAAGCAAGTATGGCATGATGCTTTTGGGGAGACAAAGCAAAACAGCAAGGTGATATCATCTGCACCCTCCTCTTTATGCTGAATGACAGAGCCGTTTATTCACTTGGGGTTTAGCAGACACATGCTGGTTTATCCAACAAGTAAATAAAGCAAGAAAGGCCCCCATCATAAAAATAATACTGATACTTGGAACAAGAAAGCTAATTATTTAATTTCCAATGCTTGCTTTTAAAGCATCAAATGATTAATAAAAATCCTTTAGAGTCAACGCAAGAAAATGAAACTCATGAGACCTGTATTTTTTTCCTCCAGTTCTGTGACAGGATTCCTTTTAGGCTCTGGGAATGAGAAGTTTCTCATTCCTTTTGTGCCTCCAATTCTTGTAAAACATAAATCAACCCTTGGCACAACCCTCAACACAATTAACATTAGATACAAAAATAAAAAATGCTAATGCTTTAAGGCAGTTCTTCAGCATGTTAATCATGGCTATTTCCCCCACTGCCTTCTAGAGACAAACATACAGTCAAGAGTTTGTCAGTGCCCTGAGAATTAGATTTGTGCCCATGCTCACAGCAGCACAATTGCTGCCCTGCTTTTTTGCTGTCTGCCAAATCATAACCATTTTCTATTCTTCTATCTTGTTCTATTGTCGCGGCTGTTTTTGGTTTTTTGGGGGGTTTTGTGGAGGTTTTTTGTTTTGTTTTTTTGGTTTGGGCTTTGTTGTTGCGCTGTGTTTGCTGATCACAGAGCAGCTTGCTGTCTGGGAGCGCATTGTTTGATTTAAGCATCTGTTGCTACTCAGAAGGGGCTGAGAAGCGACACATGGTTGACAGGGTTCCTCCTCCAGGTAGCGGCTCCCCAGGAGCTCAGCGTGCATGTGTCAGATAAGGGAGGAGCACAGGGGCAGCCGCTGCCCCAAGCCCCACTCGAGGGGCTGAGACCCACCGGATGGACACAGGAGAGAGGAGGGGGCATGAAGGAGCTGGAGTCTGTTCTTGGCCTTCCCAGCAGGATGCCGGGAGACAAAGGGATTCTTTCCACCAGATTAAATTTGCAAATTTCCTACCTTGCCCGACTGGCATTGCAATTCAAACTCTGCGCCACTGAAAGTTAATGATTTATGGCTCCTCACAACCCACACAAACTGACACCAGAGATTTGTGAGCAATTAATTGATAGTGCATTACAATCTGAGATAAGTAATAAGCACTTTTACTCACAAGGCTGCCAGCATGCATTGCATAGCTTCCTGATTTGGCCCAATCAGTGAAATATGCACCAAACTGCATCTCTAATAGTGTTATTCACCATCTAATTATCATTATTTGCATTTATGATAAGTTACATGCAATGAATGGGATCAGACACACAGGAAGCACTCAGCACTGGGGATACAGAAATAGTGAGAGATCTCCCTTTTGGAGCGTGACACTGCCAAACAGAACAGGTCCAAAATTTGGCTTTAAATACAATGGTGAAGACAATAAGACCAAAAACCAAAGCAATAAACCAAGGAATTCAATGCACTGGGATATTATCATGCTTCTGGGTTGAATCAGGAGATACAGATGGAAGCACAAAAAGTGAGCAAGCAAACAGAACAACAGCCTAGATCCCCATGCCACCCTTGCCAGCAGCACCGCATCAAGGAGTTCCCACCCACATTCACCCAGCACAAAACATTCTTCTCCCACCTCTGTGCAGCTCCCCTGCAAAACTTCTACAGGAAAAAGTACTACAAACTCCATAATCCAGCACACATATTATGAAACTCAGTCTGTTCTTAACTATTAGAGCAGTTAGAAAATTATAAAACATGCAGCTTGGGAATCCCCTCTCTAGGCCTGAAGGTTTGGCTGAGCAGTAGAGGAACAACGAAGAGCCCAGTGTTAGAGCAAGAAAGAGGGTGTTGAAGGTGTTCCAGTCATTGCAGGTACCCTATTTTAACTAATTTTAAAGAAAATACATATAAAGTTCACGAAGCAGAGACCAACATGACCCCTGCCAAAGGAAAATCCCAAATCACTAGAGCACAGAGCAATTGCTATCCTTTGCCTAGCGCTGTACTTTACAAATTATCTCCCACACACTTTAGTTCAGGGCACTCAGGCTAAGGCTGCAGAGAAGGTGGCCTTCCCGGGCTTCTGGCTGCCCATGACCCACATCAGGGAACCTGCTGAAATGCACCTCACCTGCCCCACTGCACACAGGTCATGCGAAGGGAGGGATTTCATGCCCACATATGGCCTGCGAGGAGCAGGACAGTGAGGTGCAGCACAGAGCCATCCACAGGCATGACCCTGTTGCCCTGGGCTGGCCCAGAAAAATATCCACAAACCACTGAAAGTGAAATGTATGTTTTTGACTTTCCCTACCAAAAGGAGAGACATTCATCTTCCTCATCCTAGGTTTCTAACCCCTGAGCTGTTGGGCAAAAGGCCCGTTGCACCAACATGACTTTTGGAGAAAAACAAGGAAAGAGCTCGAGAAATTTCTGCAAGAAAAAGGCTACAGCAATTTCCTTCAGGGGCCATAAATCCCAAGTAGAGAGAGGCACCTCCTGGCAGCACTGAGAAAAGCACCTGTGTGTCCTGCCTCTCAAGTGCCCGACACGCCCTCCCCTCCTCTTCCTTGTATTTATTTGGGGTTAGCAATCACTCTGACCCTGTGAAATCCATCCTAAAGTACCCAGACCTCCCTCAAACTTCCCAGGACCTGACTTGGAGCTGTGAAGTTCATCACCAGGCTCTACTGCCTAATAGATAGTGGGTCCCATCCTGATGGGTCTGAAATCTAACCTCTCAGCCTCAGTTTCCAAGCAGAAGATAGGAGTGTGCCCATTGCCATCTCTGAGAGGCTTTGTGACACAGATATATATTCAAAGAGTTTTGGCCATGCAGATACAGTACCAAGGGTAGCTGGTAAAACATTTTCATAGAACATAGAAATACTTCTGCCCCAAACCTGCAGAAAGCATGGCTAATTGGCAGCTGCATCACAGGCTGAGATTGTTAGGGAAAGTTCAAGTTTCCACAAGAGAGACTTCAAGCAGGAAGGCAAGGAATGTTACACTACAGAGTGAGGATGCAAGAGCATCTTTCACCCAGCAATGCTGAGACAACCAGTTCATGGGGCTGATCCCAGTTCACAGGAAACAAGCCCCTGGAACAAAATGGCTTTCTGATCATCTCCCATTTAGAAGTTTACTTAATCAAGCAGGGTTACTAGGACAGGGCCACAACACCTAAATACAAGCTGCTTTTTATTTCTAGCTAGAGTCACAGCAATCTTCATGGTGCTAATGCATCAATTATGCAGTTTCATAGTAATTTGCTTTTCAGGAATTCTACACCAATCTGTGTGTGCAAACTGAGAAAAATAAATGTCTTTAAATATCCTCTCACCACAGGTTCTGCTTTAGTGGCCAAACCTACTGTGGAGTTGTGAAGAGAACTGTAGAAACCAGTGGTACATACCACAGTAGTACAGGGTACACCCTGAGCCTCCTTCAGCTACAGCCAGTGACTACAGCCAACAATCTTGCTGGCTCTGGCACCATCAAGTCATGTATTTCAATGGGTAATGAGGTGAAAAGAGTTTTCCTGTGGATCTGGAAGCCAGGACGCATCTGACAATCAGGGAAGAAAGTATCATTACATGTTTTCAGAGAGCAAAGTTTACCAGGTATCATTAAATGATGTGTATTAACTAATTTTGCATTTTTTACTTACAGATCCAGGAAGAAAGAAATTCTAAACCAAAATACTTAGTTTATTACACTCTGGGTAGTATAGACTGTTTCAAACATGTAATCGGTTGGTAAATTCTCTTTCAGTCTTCACACCAAATTCCATTCCTCCCAATAGCAGACAGCAGGAAAAACCCCAGAGAGGATCTTCTGTATTGTACCAGGCCCCTAAAGAAATCATCATAAGAGAACAACTAGAGTTCCTGAATTAGCCACCCATCTGCTAGTGGCTGTGTCTCGTGGTGATGGACATCCTTCTTGTGCCAAGGTTCAGGAACGTACCAATAGACTAAATGTATGCAAAATCTGTACATTTTTTGCTACATTTGAACTTCAGGACCTCCTCTGATTTAAATATTTCTCTCTCACAGCTACTGCTGATGTGAGTTTATAAATCTGAGGTTGTCCATGCACCCAAATGTTTCCCCTCTGACTATACTGCATTGTACTGTATGTATATGAAGTACTGTTCCTACCAGAGAAAATACAGCTGCTGTCCCTTAGTATGTTTACAATATGCTCAGTACACAGAATTAGTGGACCAACCTCTGAAGCAGGAAAACCCAAGCAAAATGATCTCTCTCATGGTTTTCAGCATGTTAATTATTATACTTTCAGGGATAATCATTCACACATTGCAGTGTGCTTCTGTGCCAAAGCAGACACTATCTCTAATGTGAAAATGCTCATGGAGTCCAAACCAGGGGTTTCTCTCCTTCTCGTTTGTAAGGAAATTTATGTTTCTACAGTGTGGATGTTCTCCTTGCCTTCCATGAAATCCCTGTCTAAAGAAGAGCCAAAGCAAAAAAGGAAGAAACATAATAATTATTTTTTATTACTAAGAAGCCAGGTCTCCAGGATTACACAGTAGCACTGAGCTCTATAGTGAATTATTTATCACAGAAAAACAAAAATGCTTTATTTAAGATGACAGAGAGCCTGTAAATTTGCTTCTTATATATGCATTGACTAATTAGATTAATTAAGCATGCATACACTTCTGAACAATCAAGAAGGTGGCAAATCACATTTAGGATGACTTACTTATATAGTCAAACTCAAACTTGACAATGACATCCATTCCATCCAGAAACCAGAGCACAAAATAGCCTGTTATTTGATATGTACAGTACCATTATTTTCACATTTTATTTACTTCTTTAAAGAAGCTGCAAGACAAATAAACAACTTCCAGCAGCTAATCCTCTTTCATATGAGACCCCAGAAATATAATTCACTGTACTCCATTAAAACAACAAAACCTTGTAAAGCTATTAATACCATGACTGAAACTGAAATCTGTGAGATAAAGGAACTCTGTTACAAGGCTGAAAAACTGTGCTGAAACTCTTGCAGAGTCCTGTGAAAGTTCACTATTTCAACCTGTGGAGATTCACACAACCTTTCATTTTCTCTTCAAGCAATAAAACAAAGGAAGGGAATAGCTGGAGATCTCTTTACTGAATCTACAGCTTTGCTGCTTTAGACTGCTGTGAGCACACTCGGAGACCCCCAGGATGCTGCAGCCTAGAGTGGCAGCCAGCCTGGAGAAGAGAAATTGCAGCCCCCTGCACTGGCACTGACTAACTCTGTACTGCGATTCAAGCTCTGGGAGATGTGAGCCCCGTGCCAGGAGGGGATGGATGGGGCACAGGGGCTGTGTGGGCAGCAGGGGCTCTCAGCTGCGGGGACTGTCCCCGAGATCCTCCTTGTCTGCAGTCCGTGAGTGCCACCCACGGCCGAGCACCAGAGATGTTCCTGGTCCCCACGTTCACAAGTCATCAGCCAAGTGACAAAGTTATCTCCACCTTCAGCCAACCTGAACCCTCCACCATGTCACCAACAACAGGGCCTGAGGCAGAAACCAGAGCGGTGGTACCAGAGCACAAAGGTAACAAAAGCTCAGCAGCAACAAGAGTATAATCAACACTTCAGCTGGTTATTTCCACAAAACCAAGGCAGGCGCCTAAAAAAAACCCCCAAAACAGCCAAATCTGAATGGAAAAGGATTTAACAGAGTCTTTCCTCATCTTTATGAAGTTAAATGCTGAGGCTTTCACTATGAGTTAATGACTGGTTTGCACTACTCCTTTCTTTGTGCATGCTGTCACTAATCAGGAGCAGCGAGCTACCTCAAAGCCTCATTACTAGCCAACAAAAAAAGCCAATGAATCCTCAAACAGAAGTTTTGCTGCAGTGGCATATTGCCATTTAGCTGGAGGGAGGCAGGAGAAAGCAAGTCAGCAGTGACATATTCTGTGCATCCAGCTGGGAGAAAAAGAAAACCCAAGTATAATACCGCATCTTATCGGAAGTAGTTAATCTGACATAACTTACTTAACAAAAATTACAGTCTATTAAAAAGGCATGTAAGCAATGCAGCTGAAAACAAGTCTACACGGGAATCAGCTAGCATAATTATGGCTGGCTAAAAAATAGCAGACAGAAGAAAACTCTGCATAATTTACCAGCTGACAAATGTTAATGACAAATAGAAGAAAACAGGTCCTTGAGAAAGAAGAAATAATAGCTGCTCACTTTGTAGTTTCACTTCAAGACTCAAATATTTTTATCGGGGGAAAAGAAATTTTAAAAAAAATTAAGACCATCTTGCATCTTTGTGAAAGTGACAGATCAGCACAAAGTGGGGTCTCCGTGTGAGAGGTTAGAACTGGCTTTGGTTCAGTGCTGGTTACACGCAGGTTGCGTGTGAAGAAAATATATTTGTGTCTGCAATCTTGCAAGATTAGTATTTCTCTCCTCCTGCTAACAAGATAATCACATGCGTTGTGTAACATTAAGCATATGAGCAGTCCTTCTGGAGCCACACTTTAAATTCAGGACACACTGAGCTACTTTGCCGAGCTGGAGCCATGGGGAATGCCACAGGGACTGTGCTGTGTGTTTTCTGCAGACAGATAAGAGGACTGCGAGGATATAAGCACTGCATCCTGCTACCCGCAAATATCTTGTGTTACAGTGTGGAAAAAGAGTCATTGTCATTTTCAGATGTTACATTTTTGTTGCTTAGTTTTAGGGTAATTTCATATATTGGAATCACAACAGGACACTTCTCACACAGCAGCCTTAGGCAAGCAGTTCTAGGATGGTCTGCATGGAGGTTGGAGGTTCCGTGCTCCTTATTAAACTCTTTTTCTTTTTTCCCCTCACATTAAATGCAGCCAACATTATTCACTGTAATGATGTGGCTGCCACATAAAAATTAATCCTGGATGGGGATCAAGGCCATCCGTTTTCAAAAGGGTAAACTGTACTGCAGCAGAAGACACCCAGGCATAAGGCACAGACCAGAGGTGGCATACGGACATCAAAGTAAGAGAGCAACTGATTTCATGGCGTTGAAAACATGCAGAGTTATCTTGGGAAGGACACATGCTGAAATCCAATCTCAGGCCAGGACTGAATAGCAGTTTGGTTTTCAAAGGTATGTTGGTGCCTAATAAGCAGCTAGTAGGACTTCTTGCATTAATAGGTCTCCAAATACTATGGTCTGGGAAGGCAAATATGCTGATCATGCTCTTGAATGCTGCTCATGTGCTCCACTCTGGAATGCCTCCACAAGCTGACTGTCACCTAGATGAACACATCCTTAGTGTAAATTTCCATTATGTTTTCATCTGGTGGATGCAAGTGATTTTTATCATACCTTAAAAAAAGGGGCTGGGGGGGGAACTACACCATTGTCTAGATGTCAGTGATTAAAATCTAATTACTAGAACCTAATTTGTTATCTCAAAAAAAGAATGTAGTATGACAAGTAATTATTTTGCACACTCACATATTCACACGGTCTTTCAGGAGGCCAATTTTCCATAGCAGAAGATGGTCATTAACAGCATTCAAACTTGTTACACATAATTAGGATTTTTTTTTGAAAGTGTCTTATTAGACACCTAAATGCAGAGTTCTGTTTATAGGAGATGTATTTTCAGGGAAGAGAAATCTCAATTAGAAAAGGAAGGGGCAAAGGACTAAAAGCAATATGAAACAAGCAGAAAATCTGGACATGAGCAATAATCAGAACAGTTTTTTATGATATTTAATTTCTAAGGGAATCAAAAACGATCAATGAAATTTCATAACAAGGGGGGGCACAAAATAAAAATAGCTGAAAATAGTCCATATTAGGGACAAATGACAGCAATCCACAGAGAGAGAGAGAGGGGCAAGGGCTGCATGTATAATGGACAACACTCAGCCTAGGACCAGGGTACAGTTGTGGCTACCCAAGCTCCCAGAATGGCAAACCAGCTCATATCCAGCTATGTGCACTCAGCCTTTGACCTCATGTAGCAGGGCTGTGATGGTGTGGGTTAAATCACCCAGCCTCATTCTTCAGAAAACTCACACCATTTCACACTACTAAATCGGAGGTTACAGAGAGCTCTGAGGAATCCCAGGGGCACTTCAGGCATCAGGAAAGAAACACATTGTCCAGTGTGATTTTACAGCATGATTCCTGTCTGCCCTGGCTGAAGAGCTGACCCTTTACTTTATATTTTCAAGAAAACATAACACTGTATTATTTATCACCAACAGATATTTTGGAGGAATGAAATAACTGGTGACCACAAGATTTTTCTTGAACAAATCCTCCTCATACACTGATTTGCCAAGCAAATAATGGGTGAAGTAAGCATGGGAAGAGGAAGCCCCAGATAGCTGCCAGCCATCTGTCTTCCCTTACTATTCTCATCTTGCATCTTCATCGTCTTTAGCAAATACTGTAAAGTGTGTTTTGACAACTCTGATAAACACAAGGCATGAAATACAAGCATTACAAATATATGTCAGCGTGACACATGAAATAACATGTATATAATAACCTTAGCAATTTTGCTTTGTGTCCTCTAGCTTTCAAATGGTATTTCTTTGGCTTCCCTGACTCCAGCATGAACACTGCAGGTTTCACTGGGTGGGATTTTTTTTAATTCCTCTCCCACTCTCCTTTAGAGGTCAGTCTCAAGTAATAGCTTCTGCATTTTAGCTGTCAGCAATATTTCCTCTTCTTTTCTCCTGCTGCTCAGGTCAATCATCTTTTCCCACTGAGGCTGGAAAACCTGCCTGCTCCTTTGCTTTCTAATTATAATCTCCAATTCATCTTCCTTCACTTTCATTCAATTCTTGAACCATGTTTGTCTTTTTCTTTCTCTCTCTGCACCTGAATATTTACCTTTTCCTTTGTCTCAAGATTTTTTTACAGTTAACCATGGGGATAATATAACCAGTAACTAGCATTTAGTTCAATTCACTAGATCCTTGTCCCTTGCTAAGTGTCCCTGCAGTTTAAGAGTACAGAGCTGCACATTTGTTATATAGAGAGAACTGCTTGAAATTTCAGCACGTAGCAGAGCACACGTGTTGTGCCTCCCAAGGCACGCTCCTTCTTTTCTAGCCTCCTAAAGCAACCACAGGTCCCATTTTCAAGCCCCCACTCCTGTCCATATTGAGTGGCCAAAGGACAGCCTGCCATTCCTGTCAGGAATGCTACCTGCCTTACTGAGGGGCTGACAAAAAAAAAAAACCGGGGTAGGAGCCACCAGAGAAAACATATGATAGTGCACCCAGCAGGGATATACTGGGTCCTACAAGCCCAGGAAACATCCTACATTTTATAGGCACTCTTTCAAGTGGGGTTAAGGAGAAAAAAAAAAAAAAGAAGATTCAAGAAGCTTCAGTACACTGCAGATGTCCATGCCAGTGGATTTAATGGCCTGATTTTTTTAATAGCTTAGATGTTATTAACTATAGATGTGTATTAAAGCTTTCCTGGATATATACATTTCCATCTCACGAAGCAAATTAGCCTTGGGAATTGCCAAAAGACAAATAATTCTTTTTAATCCCTGTCTTTTCAAGTTCTCATTAGTTTTTATAAATAGCACAATCAAAACATGGATGTTAAGAGAATTTAATCTCTGAGTAGTTCTCAAAGATGTGTTACGTTTAATTGACTTGATACATCGCATTCAGAGCTTTCCAGTGTTATCAGCAGACTGGCCAGAGAACATTTTCTAGAAAGACCCTATTAGAAATGGTAAGACCACCCCTATGGCTGTCAGGTCAGGATGAATGCCAGGTTTTCTCAGACTGTCACAAAGTGCTTCAAATCTCTTCCGCAGTCAGTTTTCAAGCAGCTGTGTCAATTCAGACAGTATGTGAAGGAGCTGTATTTTTAACACGTTTCCTGAAAACCTTGTTTCCCAGGGCTCACTAGGAAGGAAGATGACTTTCAGGATCATCGTTCTAGCCTGGGTACCCATCAGAACACACAGCAGAAATTTCCATTGCTTCCCTTTACAAACCCCACAGTAACCACCACAAGACATGCAACTTCTCCAGAGCACTGGCAAGGAACAGCCTCCCTGCACATCAGTGCTGTTCCGCTTCCTGATCAACCTGAGCAGCTTGGTCCCACCCAGACCAGGAGGAAAGAGCAGTGACAGCACTCACTTGAGAGGACAGTCAAGGAAAGAAACATCAAATCTCTCTATTCAGAGCTGTCTTACTGGAGCCAGCTGTACCAAGCCAGAATTCACCCTTCAGTCAGGGCCAGTTTTTCCCCTCCTGACAATTAAAGCTAATATAAAGACTCTTATTAGACCTTTGGAGCCAACACGTCCAACAATCTCAGTATTATGGCAAATACAAGATCCATTAGTGTGTCTACATGGATTTAAACAAAGAGGTCTCGTGACTATCAAGAATCAGGAAACATAGCCACAAGAGTTTCTTTAACCCTTTTTATTAAAACCCAAATTCTTTCCATGCTGCATTTTGCCAGTAAAGGAAGCAGAATACTGCCACAAAATGTGGCCATAAAACAGAAAAGAGTGAAAACAAATGACATTGCTCTTGTGGGTTCCCTTTCTGGGCTACAGTTTTGCACAAAGTCAAGTCCTCATTAACACTCAAAAATATTTTCAGTAACACCAGCTCACACATAGTGAGGAGAAAGCAGAATTCATTCCAACAATTGTATTCATGAAATACTATGTAGCTAGACCCACAACTAAAAGGAGAGTAGAAACTTGAAACAAGAACAACATTCCTTGGGTAAGGCCTGAGGGAAAGGAGGGAAAAAAAAAAAAAGGTAGGGGATGCCGAAGATCAGAAACTCTAAAGAAATGGAACACACATTTAAGTGAAAACTAGTACACTATATGGGGACAGTGAAATAAAACATCACAAAAAGCTAAAGATCCTAGTCCCAGTCAAGCCAGTAGAATCATAGAATGGTTCCAGTTGGAAGGGACCCAAAAGATCACCTAATTCCAATCTCCCTGCCATGGGACACCTTTCACTAACCCACGTTGCTCAGAGCTCCATCCAGCCTGGCCTGTATTAACATTCCTGATTATTTCAGTGGGAATATGTTTCCTCCCAAATTCTGAGGATTTCACACATGTCATAAAGGAATATACATGTAAATCTAAGGAGCGTATTTTTGCCTGCCACCTTTAAATAGTATCTTATTTAATCAGAAATTTGCAACAGCTTCCTCATAATAGAACAGAAGAACAACGACAAAAATACATGATAAACTGGTCATCACAAGTCACAGAAAAGACTCAAAGAACAAAGTCCAAGGCAGTGTCCAGATCTGATCACATAGCAAAGAAAAAGGAGAAAACTGCACTAAATCTCTGCCAAGTTTTTCTAGTAGGTTAATTCTGAATTATAATGGGTTTTCAAAATTAGGCTATGCAGGCAGGTGTAATCATTACAAAGACTGATAGACTGTAAAGCACCAGCGTATCTCTGGTAGAATTCATATTAAGAGACATACTACCTGGTTTCTGTTAGACTGCTGTGAACATTCCATTATATAAAGTAGTCTATAAAATATTTTCCAGTAGACTGTTTGCTGTCTTAATTATACAGTGTGATATATAATTTGTAGTTCTTTCTCTCCTTGGCAATTTTCCAGCAGTAAAATAATAAACCGGATGTATTTTCAAGTCAATAAATAGCTCAAAAAATATTTTTTTTAGAAATATTTTTAAGGATCTATTTCTCCTCTTTTGCTTGTGTTTCTTAACAAAAAAAGGTTTCTAGTCTGATAGAGACTAAATAAGAACCAAAATCACAATTTAAAGTCTAACAAATCTAGAAGACAATGTTCTCAGAGTTTATAAAAGAGCGTTTTGGGTGTTTGTGCTTAAAGCTGAAATTGTTTGGGTTCAAAGGACAGTGAATTCATTAAAGAAGCTACTAATAAAAGTCATTGAGGCCTTTTATTTAGTTTTTAATATAAAAATTATTTGACATTTATATTACAAGCTCTGCCCTCCCTAAGGGAACAATCATTTCTCCGTACACAGTGTATGCTCTCTGGAAGACAGAAGGGTTACTGTAAGGTAATCAATCATCTCAACCACCCAGCAGCCTTGTAAACAGCGAAAAAAACTGCTCACTCCAGGTTCCCTTGCAGCTTCTTTTCTATTTGTGCAATGTATAAATACATATGTATAATCAATATTGTAATTAAATCCCCACCCACTAATACTACTGTAATTCCTCATAGATTAATTCCTGAAGTACTGGACCTGGAAAGAGTACAAGATATTGACAGCTCAGTACCTTTTAAGGCCACCAGAAAAGCTCTCTCAATCATAACAGACTGCTCATGCCATGGTGGTGTCTGCTTAATGGCTCCATTACAGCTGCCAGGTGTTTACAGCCAGTTTTATTTCACATAAATGTTAAGGCTGATCAGAATAAAATTTCAACAGTGATAGCATTAATAATATTAGAGAAATGGGAAATGTTCCCCTGTCCCAAGTCATCTGACTTCCCCCACCCCTGCTGCAGCCCTGCTTCTCTGGTGATTCCAATGGCAGTGGAGCAGGGAGAGGCAGGGAAGGCAGGTGCCAGGTGCCCCATGCCATATGAAAAGCTTGAAGAAGTGGCAGTTCACCCTGATTTTAAGGCAGTTTCTCAGTGGATAGTTCATGGTCCTAGCTCTGCTTGACTTCAGTAGGGCTCTGTCAGGACATGCCTCTCAGAAATGTCAGGCTGCCTGCCAGTGCCAGGTTTTGCAGAAGTGAGCACAATTTGCTATCACTGCAAGGACAGAAAAGCCTGCACCTTCCAATAACGTTTTTGTAAACACAAATGGTGCACAAAACACAAACAGAATTACTTGAGAACAAAAAATATTTGTGATACTGTTCTGGGGTGTCAGATTAAAGAACAGTAAAATCAAGAAATATTTGTTCTTCGTGGAGGCAGTTTATTTGTTTAAGACAAATCTTGTTTTAAAGTCTAAGGAGGAAAACTTCTCAAAGGGTTTTCAATCCTAGATCTCAAAATACTTAATAAAAAGCAAAATCACAATTACTCCTTTTACAGGCAAGCCAGGGGGTGTAACGGTCTTACCAAGATTAAACATAGAAATGCAGGAGAGCTGGGAATAGAGAACCCATTTCCCAAGTCTAGCAAAATGGTTTCCCAAAACACACAACTCTCAAAATTAGAATCTGTCTATATACCTACACAGAAACCTGTCAGGCCTATATAAGGCTGCCTTAATTTCTTGCCTTCTCAGGTCTTTTAGAGCCTATCCATAAGTGAGAACATTTTTGGGCCAACCTCGCAGGTGAAACACATATGCTGAACCCAGCCATTTTTGACAGCTTTAGTAACTGCATTCCAATTTCACAGGGTGTGAACAATTTGAAAGAACTGGGGATTCTCCTCATGTGACATGAATTATTTACCACAGTAGTGCCACGGACTCAGTTCTTGAAGAGAAACTTCAACTTCTTTAGGTCACTGTCCTTAAATTACTTATACCACGTTGCTCAAACAAACACACAAAAGAAACAAAAAAAACCAACAAAACAACGAAAGGAAAGAAGCAAACAAACCAAAGACACAGAAAAATTTAGACTATTTATACAAGTTTATTTCACCAAAATTCGCATTAATATCAATGGGGCCATTGGGAAAATGCTGCAGGTTTTGCAAAAAGGTGCACAGATCACTGGACTCAATCCAGCTCTAGGATGCACCTGCACCTTTAGGCATTAGTAGGACAATAAAGCCCCCAGTTACTAAAGACAGGCAATATAGTGTAGCAGAAGAAAGCATGCAGTGGTTCAGAGCTTCACAAACAGAATTTCCTCTCTCCCTCCTTCCCTACACTGAACTTATCTTTCTCGTTCGACTCACAAGCAACCTCTTCAGCTGAGGAAATCAAAGAAGAGCACAAAGGTGGGTAATCTCCACTGAGAGATTCAGAAAAGCAACCTGTGAATGATAAAACCTATGCCTGTATTCCTTGCTCCTTTGTGTACAACTACCCGCTCCACATGGGTTTTTTCAATCCAGCATTACCACAAGCATTATTTTAGGAAGTGCCCTTGAACTGGACAGTGCCATACATCTAGATGACACAAGTGAGGAAAACAAGTGTCCAAAGAGGCAGGAGTAAAACAGACAAGCTCTGCATCCCTGTGGCATCTCTGCATTGCACTGGAAGTGTCACGGTGTACAGGTGGCTGGCACCAGCTTTGGAACACATTGGAGAAGTTAGCACTGTCAAGGCTGGAAGAGTCAGCTTCTCTTTCCTGTGTTCCAGGAAATTCCTGTCCATGAAGTGTCTTAGATGATTTACAATGCTCATGCAGACATTACCAGCAGACCTTTTCACTGGGGAAAAGACTGTACCTGGTTACAAAACGCACAGAATAACTCATGTGGGCAAACAATGTGTTAAAAAACTTATCTCTATAGTTTTTCTCAGCAGGCTGGAAGGAAAACATCCCACAGGTACCTCCAGGAAAGAAACAAGAAGCTTCATAAAATGAAGGGCTATCACCATTTTTTTTTGTTCACATTCATGTTCAGAGTGTACTAAATCACCAGGGATCAGCATTCTCCAAAAGAAAACTGCTCTGTAGAAAAAGATCTATCTTCCGTCATCGTTCTTTATTCATTATCAGGGAGATTATGTTTCTCACTATAAAATCCAGATAAGACTCATTCACAAGCTAACAAAACAGTAGATTCCTCTAAAGGCATCCAAAAGAGCAGAGGAAGAGAGCAAGCCTGCCTTCCATTACAGATGAGACAAATAAAACACATTCCCATCTGTACCAACATCCTAACTCACATCTCACCTGTGGCAATTGCAGCTCAGAATAACTCAATTCCCCTCAGAGAAGTTGCTGTTACACATGTCAATATAGGTGAGACCAGAAACAGTGTGACATTGAACAGCAAAGCAGACTGGTGCCAACAACCGCTTGGAATTAATTGTTTTTATTTACTTCTGGAGGTAATATTTTGCATCTTATATAACCATCAGTGTTTTACATATTCTTTATATTTTTAAAGCTTGTTATATTGCTTTATATAAAAGAAAAAAACAAACCAGAAGGAAGGATATCTGGACTGAAAAATGCCTCCAGAATTACTTTGAAAAATCATCTTTTTTTTATCATTCCTCTATCACAAAAAGATACTTTATTTTAAAGGGAATGCATTCAGGTGATGAATCACAGCCTCAGCAGAGATTTTACAGTCTGTGATTGAGTCATAAAGGAGAACAAAGCCAAGAACTGAGTCAGGGTAGCTGGCAGTTGAGAGGACGGGACACAGGGAGCAGGCAGTGGGTGAAAACATACCAACACTTCACAAAGGATAAAAGAACAATTATCAAGGCCAAATAGAGGCATTCAACTCTTGCAGCCCAACCCCATGAGACTGAATATAAACTTTTCCTTTTTTAATGTTTCATTCTAATCTGATATTGACAAAGATTTTTATGTCTTCTGATGTTTCCCCTGAAAAAGCCTAATGCTCTTTCAGAATTAATGTTTCATGTTACATATCTCTATTTTTCAGGAAACACAGAAATTTTGCTTCTTCAAAAGCATCACAGGTTTTGTATTGTTCCAGATTTCAACTTTCTCATCACTTGAGCAAAGATCATGTATAACAGACTTTTTTCCTGTTCGATTAAGTGATGTTTTTTAGAACTGTAAGTCAGCCACCTTATTTGGGGGTACATTGGGGGTGTAAATTTTATATTTATGTCTTTTTCATATTTATGTCTTCTCAGCCCTAGGCCTTAGCATTGACCTATTTATTTTTACACTTAGTTCAAGGCATCAGCCTATCCCTGCCATTAGCTCTGATTTATAATGCCTAGGAACATAATCCAATCATGAATCTTCCTTGGGAATGCTGCAGTGGCATGAGAAAAGACCCCCATTTAGTACTCTTCCTGGGGTAGAAAACATGAAGTCTCCAGAGCTATCAAAAACATGAGAGGTCTGATATTCCCATTCCAACCCTCACAATATATCTGCTCAACAGAGAGCAAACCCATCAGGAACTTACAGGTAGGGAAGAAAGGGATTTCCTGTCTCACAAAACTAAGATTTCTAAACACTCCCTTCCCACAGCCAGAATTAACAGAGACCTTTCAAACCTTTTCCCCAATAGACCAGAGAAAGACCAGTTTATCTAATCAGCCAAAGGCTAGGATGAGGGAGATGCAGAGTTCAAACTCCCAGCCTGAACTGGGCAGAGCAGTCTCAGTTCTACAAGCCAGGCAAGGCAAGCATCTCACGTGGGTCATTCAGGGGTCTCCCTCTCTCAAATTTCCAGTTTCAAGTTAAGAAGTCTTGTAATTTCCTATCTCTTACTGAAAGGAAATGATTTTAACAAATTCCAATTTCTTCCACCTAAACACCCCTTATTAAAATTCCATGTCTTGTTTGCTGTCACATGCTTTTGTCACATATTTCATAGGATTGTTATGAGGTGGGATACTCCATTTTTTTAAAAAACAATGCAGAGAAAGGCTGGAAAGGGTTGCCCCACTAGACCTCAAAGCTTGCAAAAATCAGGATTGCAAACAGAGCAGGATTTATTTATACAGTCAATTTCACGATCTCCCTGATGTTATTGCTTACTTTTTCCTGTCTTTATTGGTTGGCCACTTCTGCTGTAAATCCTCTACATGGAGTGGAGGAGGGCTGTAAAATGATCTCAGGATTTATTACACTGCTTTTGCAGGATAAGGTTCTGTGATGCAGAATACAGAGGATTCCTATGGAAACATGAGCCCTCTTTGCTCATTTTGATCTTTTCCGCTAAAATTTTCTGAAGTCACATAAGTGACATAGGAGCCTAACCCCTGAGCTCTCAGTGCAACTTGTACCTCACTGTTAATGCTGCTTTTGGAAAGGGAGCTTAGAAAAAAGATATAGTCAATGTTACATAAAAATGTCAAATGCAGTTCACTTAGAAGTTGTTAGAAGAGTTTTGCAATGTAATTTTATAGCCAGGAGTCACCATTTGAGTCTGAACTATCTGGCAATTTTATATAGGAAGTGTCCTGTATTCCTGTGCAGTATCACATTATGTTCTCCTGAATACCAGTGAAGATTCATCTTGGACACTGCAATGCAATGAACAGCAAATTACTGCTATGCCACTTGTCATAAAAAGTCTGGCCAACAGTTCTCACACCTCTCTTCTCTATTGTTTTGTCCAATCAATAAGACGGCTTATCACTGACTTTTACATGAAAATGGAAAGGAGTGAGCGCTTATCCATCTTGCAAAGCATTGTGCTCTTCTGAGAAATGTTTGGCAGATACTGTTTCTTACAGTAACACTTCGCTTTAATGGTACTTTAATGCTGAATTGACAGTGGAAGTCCCATAGAAATGTTTGAGGCATCCACATTAATGCCAAATAAAAGTCATTATGATTTTAGAGATATGTCAGGATAGGAATATCTAATCTCTCAGACTCCCTGTGAGCATAAGTGGGAGCTCCTTGCTAACCTTTTGAAACGGCTGCCAGCCTTCAGATGCAACAATCTCTACAGGTACACAGCACTTTCCTCACTGAGGTACCCAGCTCTCCTTACAGACTTCTTCACATTTACTCTTAAAATCAAAGTTGCTCTCAGGTCATTCCTGGGGCGAAGGGGCAGCAGACAGGCAGGCAACAGGAACACGATACCTAAACAGCACTGGTAATAACAGACATTTTGCCAAGGATGAGCTCTGTAGAGGCTCCTTCAGTAGCTTGAAGCAGACAAAGATCTTGCTGTTGCAAACTAATTGTTTACCTTAAATGTGCAAGAGAGAAACACAGCATAAAGTTTGCTGATATTTGGGTTGAGATTCAAACTTTATGAGTTTAAATCATTCATGGTTTAAATCCCATATCAGAACAAGAAACCCTGAGTCAGTTCCTGGATTTATTCCCTGTCTCCTGCTCCCAATGAGCAAGGAGCTAGTCCTTGAGATTCCCTTACTCTGGCTATTGCTCCAGAGAGGGGACACGTCTCTTCCCAGATATATACAGGAAGAGATGCATTAACACGCTGTTTTGCTTACTATAGCTGGGGAAAAAAAATAAAGATCATTTTTCAGATGCTGAATGAAGATACAAAGACCAAGATCAAAGCCACTGCAGTCTGTATTTTATATTTACATGCATTTTAACTTCGATTCCCCCCGTGCACACACCTGGGCAAGCCCAGAGAAGAAAGTGGCATCAGAAGGGACCAGACAGACAGTTCTCCTATTTCCTGGTTTTCACTCCCAAAGTCAAATGCAGATTTTCGAGAACAGGAAGTGTAAACCGGGCAAAAGTGAGTCTATGCAGCTACTTAGGGGAACAAAGATTAGGTTGGACCCTGAACCAGGAAAGTTAATTTTCCTTCCAAAACTCGTCCTTAAAATGCCAAATATGGTTAATCCTGACATCCATATTTATATCCAATTACACTTTTAATCTTACTCATCTCCAGCACTTTATTTAAACTGTTTTGTTTTAAGCCAATGCTAAACAAGCCATCAGTTTTCTAAGTAAGTCATGTGTAAAAATGACCAGTTGAAAGCCGAAACATTCCAGCTGCTTGAAGCATATCAGCGTCATGTTTCAGCGTGACTTCATGGGCAGAGACTAGCCTGGTGTGCAATTTCCTGTTGTTTGCCTGCCCCACAAAGTTGTTCCACTAAGTCTGCTGGACATTTAAATCTCATATAAACCTGATCTCATATATACCTGAGAAATTAACCCTTACATTTCTTCCAGGTATTTATTATTGTCTATGTTGAGAAAGAAAATTACTCAGAAAAGGCTGACACACACAGCCCTCACTGCAGTGCTAGTTCTGATCATTGGCTTCTATGATACTGGTAGGAAAATACTGCCAATTTTGAAAATTTGAGCAGCTTTATTATATAAAATGAAAGTCATTTAATTAAGATCAAAAGTAATTAATAAAAAGGATGCAGCAATCTCTGCAGTAATAAATAAATTCATATTTACTGTTGGAGAAATAATCTCTTAAAAAGGTCAAATGGGCTCCAAAGGTGCAATATAAAAGAATAAATTCTCATGCAAGTTCAAATTCAGTTATGGGCCACAGAGCAGGTTCCAGGCAACGTCTGCATGGCGAGACTGCTTCCCTGCCCACTGTAACTACAGAGACAGTTCCTTCATCTGCAAAAGACATAATGGTGTTGACCTTCTTTGTGCATTCCTGTGATATCTACTGATGAAAAAGATGACATAATAAATACATTTTTTCTTAGACTATAATCCTGTGAAGTTTTTGTGCAACAAAGCAACATTTATATCTTGTTCTGTTCCAGCATACAGAGACTGTCCTTGAGAACAAGGCAAGGAATACAGAGAAGAAAACATCCTTCCAGGGAACATAAATATTCTTTGTTAAACAACAACTAGCAACTAGGAACCAAGCTGGGGGTAACTGCCATCACTACCAGTGCCAAGTCATCTCCATGCCCCTGAATAAGCCTGAATAACTCATGATTATACTTAGAAAATGCTTAAATTTTAAAAATTGAGGTTGTCTTCTACAACCATGCCAGACCCCAGCAGGGAACATGAGAGCTGTGCCTCTTACTGTACAGATAAAAGAGTAGAGGCTAGATATTATTAGCCCAAATTTCATAGTCAAAACTCAGGGCAAATATCGTTAGAAGCATCTCCCAAGAGCAAAGCACACAGCCCTGGGGCATATCCACTGCAGGCCAGGGGCTCATCAGATTTGCTGTCAGCAGCACATGCCCAGAACTAGAAAATTCCTCATGAGCACAGAACACACTGTCAGGCATTTTATAACCTCTCCTTTTATATACATTTTAAAAATAGTTATTTAGCTCTTTTCTGAAAGGCACAAAGTGTTTTGCATCACGATTGCCCATTAAAGTGCTGACTGCTTTAAAGATGTCATGACTGATTCCGTTTTCCTAAGCAGCCCACAGATATGTTTGTAAAGGCTATCAAACCTTTGCTGTGACTAAGAAGTGGAAGCCACAAAGCAAGTTCAGAGCCTAGGAAATAAATCAAAGGGCTCATTTAAAATATAAATGAAACACTTCTGTTATTTGCAAACACACGGAGATAAGATCTATCGAGTTGTCTTACACAATCCTCCTTTGCCTCGCTACTTGAGTGAAGAGTTGAAGCACCCAGTGAAGGGACTGAAACACTGTCTCTACCCAAAGAACAGGAACACTGCTGACAGCAGCAGGGCAGGTGTTCCCACCCTGCCCCACCAGTGTACACGTCAGCTGTGAACTGCAAGGGATCAGCACTTCTAAAGCAGGAAAACAAACCCATTCTTCACACCTCTCCCAAGCCACAGTATCCTTTTTCTGAGAGCACAAGAAGCAGTCTCACCAGTCATTTTTCATTATGCCCTTCTAATACAGTTACAGAATGTGATGCATTTCCATTAGAAATGTGGGGCATTTGGATACTGTGAGCCCAGCTAAACCTACCCACTAGAAGCTGCACTATTAATTTAACAGGAAACAACCAAAAAACCCACTTTATTTTAGCTGTGTCTTATTCCACTCTCAATTTCAAATAGAGGGGGTCTGGACTCCTAAGGAGAAAGTTTACTTGCTAAGAACATGATTTCTACATCTTTTCAAGACTTGAGAAAAAAGCGAATAGCACAGAAGACAGATAGGATACATGGAATAGTATTATCCCAAAGCTTGGTTCTCATGTTGCAGAAATCTGTCCAGCCTCAGTGGATTATTAGGCCTGAATTTGATAGCTTAATAGCAGAGATCACAAAAACTCACATATAAAACCAGGAGTCGGAAAGTACATATTCATATACAGTCATTCCTTTCTAGCATTAGCTACATTTTTGAGGAACGTAATGTTAAATCTGCCAAGGGAAGGTCAAGACCACACAAAGAAAATAAATCAAGGCATTGCTATGTGGACCTGTCTAAAGGTTAAGGATCTAAAGGATTTGCAGATACTCCAATATATAAACAGCCCCAGAGGGATAATTACTTAACCAACTCCACTTGAGCAGTCCTGAACAGATGGTTTAGTAGGTATATTGACTATTGCTGCTTTTTGTGACACTATTACCTGCTGAGACTGGGAACAAGCTATACAGTAGACATGTAGCTGGTTATCTCTCTAATCCTGTGTATCCTTGCAGTATCTAGTGACCCAGAAATACATTCCCAGAAGTACCATCTCCCACAGGCAGCAAGGACATAAACTAACATCAGATAACTTTCTGTAGGAATAAAGCCTGAATAGATTAAGCACAAAACAGGTTGTTTGGCTGAATTTTCTAGTCCCTGTAAATTACAGTGACTGCTGTTCTGTTAAATGCACCTGAGATAATACTGAAGCTGCTGGAAGTATATAAAAGACTGATCAACTTTATTCTTGGCTATGAATGCAAGGCCCATGGCTGTTCAGTTTTTGGCCCAAATTTCTTTAACCACAAATACTTTTCCACTTCTTCCAGGCATCACACATACCAGTGGTGTATGTTTTACGTTATTTTCTTCTAGTTGAGAGTAGGAATAGGCTCACAACCATTTATTCAGGGCAAGCGTGACTGTGGTTAAAGTGCAAAGGAGAGAAGGCAAAGCTCTCCCTGCTGGCAAGGGACCAGGGAGACAAAGAGGACTCCTGCCTACCTAGGTGGCCAAAGCCAGGTTTATGCATCACTAACTTTCCACCCTGTTACCACAACAGTGAGTAGTAAATTGGGTTACACCTTGTCCACAGCGGAACAAGCAATGATGCTTGAAATAAATCAGCAATTTGAATAGGACATGTAGTAACCGTGCTGGGCACAAGCTCAGAAGATGTCAGAGAACTTACTGAGACAGTGACTTTTCAGTACTGTAAAACAAAACAAATAAAATCACACCAACTTTATAATAATGTCCTGCAATTCAGCCCTAAAATATTTTTTCTAGGATTGACCCTTCTGGAATTATTAATTTCTACTGAACTCGTACAATTTTTAGTTTTGTTCTTCTTTATCTGTGCTTCAGGTTTGCAAAACAAGTGCACCAAAGATTGCCCCTCCCCAGCAGAGTCACAGGTGATACATCACCTCTGTCACACAGACAGCTTTCCCAAGGGAAAATGTTGATCAAATAAAATCTGAGAGTTTGAGATTTGTTTGGGACTTTCAGACATCTGGCATGCACAAGAGTCTGTCACAGAGCTAGAAAGCTCAGCCATTTCTCCAGTGTGCAGGCAGATCAACTGCACACAGCCCACACAGTGCACCTCTCCAGGAGCAGTGGATTTACTGTGCCTGTGATGGACAGATGATTCATGGGAATGGAGTGATCTGACATGTCCCAGAAGCACTGCATTCATAGTACACGTGCTGACTATATGTGTAGTGTGTGACAGTGAGAGCAGTGCTCCCTGGAAGGGTCAGGCCTACTACAGATGAGCTGTACAGCACACATGTAGAAATACCTGGGCACAGCAGCCCTGGCCTTCCTCCTCACCCATCCATCACTGCACACTGTAGGTCAGCCAGAGATATGTGCTAGTGGTGGCAAGAAGAGCCACACAGTGCAGAGAAGTGATAATAAACTGCAGCCACTTAATCCACAAGGCACCAAATCAAGTCACCAGCAAGTAAACCTGATTGCCATTTCCTCCAGAGACAGGGCTTGCTGCTAGCTACAGCTTTGGCACTTAAAGTGGGCACAGGTCTGCGACCAGCTCTCCAAGTTCCCCTGAAAGCCCAAGGAGCCGTCAGTGGAACCACCACATAATAATCCTGGCTCCTTCCCCTCATAGTTGACCTGTTACTGCACTTAACTAGATGGAACATCACACCTTGCTATGTCAGAGCATCACTGCAGCAGGGGAGGAACAAGAGAACAGGGAGGGCAAGAGAAACTGGCCAGATATTTATCTGGAATACCAAGAGAGAAAACAATTCACAGCAGGAGTACAAAATGAGGTGTCTCCAATGGAAGACAAAGAGACATGTAATATATTTTCTTAAAGCTAGAGCAGGCAGCACTGGGAAAGAAGATTACATTGAATATTTGGGTTCCTTGATTTCAGGTTGTGAGCAAGGATTAAACACGAAATACTCAAAGTTCATGCTTTAGATCTCATTGGGCTGGGCCAGATACTCAGGGTTGGAATTGAGAAACTGGACTCCACATGGCTTGTGCTCAGCATCTTAAACAGCAGGAATGTCACCATTCCTGCCCGTTCACCACCTTTCCACAAAAACAGACTTCTCTTTTTTCTTTTCTAAGAAGACACAAGAAAACGGTTGCTAAAAAAGAATTCAGAGCCTTGACAATTTGGACAATCTTCCACTAATCTTCCCTTCAGGGTGCCCACAATCCTTTAAAGCATGACAAACTGACAGAGGGAGTTCCTTTATAGTTGCTGGGCTCTATATCTTTATAAACAGGCTCTTCTGTATGCAGCAGAAAACCCGGGAAAGCAGACACTGTACAAAGGAAGGTGGAAACAGGCATTTTTAAGAGCTCTTGGGAGGCCACCAGATGAAAAGACCTGGTCACAATAATATGATTTTTCAGGTACAGAGGGGAAAAAAGCTACTACAGCCTTGTTGCAGAAGAATCGCACAAGCCTGCTAATCTACCTACCAACAGTTAATTGACACTTAAAAAAAATAAATTGGAAGGCACTCAAAGCCAAAAACGAGCTTACCAGAGAACACAATCCTGCCCCCACTACTCTTCTGCTGTTTCAGATGTTATTTGTACTAGGGCCAAACTGATATGCCCTTGACATGTGCAGAACGTTACAGCTCCAGGCAGCTTTTGGTTAAGTGGGGTAGAGAAAACTGTATGCGTACAACAACGAGGTTTGTTCTTGACCTCCACATTTTATTTTGTTTTCAGTATTATCTCTGTTTTGATAATGTCACCCTGACTGTTTCCAAAGTGCCTGCTGTGGGGACAGCACACTGCAACACAATAGCCACTAACAAGCTCATTCTGAGCTGTACCCAGGCTAGACAAATTCTTTTATAGATTGGAAATGCACATGTCAAACACAATGTCTAAGAAGCCAACTCTGACACATTTCCAACTGCAAATTTTACACCAATTTTTTTTTTGCTGCCATATCTGATATCGAGTGACTTCAGAAACAATGCAATGATAAACTCTTCCCCTGCCATACAACATTTCAGTTGCTGAAGATGACCATGCCTGAGTTTACAAATTGTTTTTTATTGAACACCAGAAATGACATTATAACAATTTGGACAGAATAGATATCAGGCTATGAAGTAACATGGTGATGTAGCCATATCTCACAGTCTCTTTCATATATATATATATATATATATATATATATATTTCCACATTCTTGGTCTGCCTGTTGTACAGCACGTAAGAGGAAGCAGATCACTGGCAAAGACAAGTAATTCTAGTGATAGTCTACATTCTGCCAGATCATCAAGACACTCTTTGCCATGGTTATGCTAGATAAATAAAAATGCTGTTTTGGAGGTGAGAATGCATGGATTGCTTCTGGGACAACTATAGAAATTACTTTAAAAATGTCTGCTTCCTTTTATATGACTCAGATCTTAAGAATGAATGTTTTTATACAAATTAATCATTCCCTACCATTTCTACCAGCACATCCCCAAGAACAAAAAAAAATAAATGCCCAAAGTTGAAGGCTTTCTTCCCACTCTCAATTTAGAGATTAGGATTATTGTGAATAAACTTGGAGGATCAGAAACAAGATCTCTTCAAGATCCATGTGAAACTCAAAAGTTGAATTATATTTCTAAAGACAGCTTTTTCAAGTATTACTGCATAAAGTAGAATACAAAGTACAACAAAAATTGGACAACTTAATACTAAAATTGTTTCCAAAAGAACTATTACATGAACTCTAATACCATTCCCAATGGGCAATATTATGTAGTTTATTACAATAGATGCAAACAAAAAAGGGACATCAATGTCTGAAAATAGGATTCCCTCAGTTAATAAAACAATTTCCAAACTTATTCATTTACCTTTTTTTATGGCAATAAATTTTTAAGTATGTCAGTAAACACATGTGCTGCACTTGGGAAAAAGCAGAATTAAGGTTAACACCTATGTTTAAAAAAACATTGCTTTTAAAGATTATAATTCACAAGCTGTGCATACTAATGCTACTTCGTCCTTCTCAGCAATTAACAAAGATGAAAAGAGAGACTGACTAAACAAATAGACTTTGAAGCACTCTTTCATCTGTGTAAGAAACTGGTGGGATCTTATTGCCATCACTTTGCTGTGTTTTATAGCTTCCTGAGAATCTTAAGAAAAAAAAACAAAACCAATCTGCTTGGAGCAAGTCCTACAGGTATTTTTCAAATTAGAAATACCTGAAAGCTTATCATCTCCCTCTCATTCATAGAGCTCTTGACAAATATGATTGGAAAAGATTGATATTTTGTCTCCTAGTTTCCTGTACTTGAAAGATATTTTCTTTATGAGTCACTATATCACCATGTCACTCTTCCATTCCAGGACAAGAAGGAACAGCTCCTGCCAAAAACCAGCCCCTCATCTCAAAAGGCCAGGAGAGGGAAAGGCACACACAGCAGGGATCATCTGGGAGAAACACAGGGGGCAAAGTCACTTGGGAAACAATACTGTGAGCTGAACCAATCATGTGAGGAAATGGTGCTAGCATAGCATATTTAAAAAAAAAAAGTCACTTATTTTGAGTTCCAGGACACACAACAATTGCATTTTCATTAATTACACTAGCCATAGCCACTGTACCCGCACAAAGGTACAAGTAGTCTAACCATACAGCGAGATATAAATAACCATCTCAATGGGAAAGCACACCACAGCTGCTGCTCCTCATCTGAGAAAGTAATTAAAAATCCTAAGAGGCATTACTCATTTTGCCTTCATCCAGGAAATATTTTGGTTTGGGATTTGGGGAAAATAAGCATTGTAATACATACAAGCAGTTAATACGAGAAAAAAGGGAGATAAAATTGGCATAAAAAAAGTATCTTGCTTAACCTCTCCCCCTGTCCTCACAAAATGGAGAAAGATTTGAAATGAATCTTGAAGTTCACACTGTATGTGACTAGGAGAGAAGAAAGGGGGGGAAGTAAAAAGAGAAAGAAAACTCTCCATGGACTCTGACACTCTTCAGAAATTCAAAACCTCAGCAGTCTGCTCAGGGATGCAAAATGCATGTTACCGGCGTGACAGGTGACCCCCGTGCACTTCTGAGCACAGGGCAAAGCCCAGGTGAGGGCCAGGGCAAGGCTGGCACAGGGATTCAAAGCCAGGCACTGAGGAGCTGTTCCAGCAGAGCACTTAAGACTGCACAATTTAAGCAGTCCCGTATTTAAATGCTCTGCTAAAAGAAGGCTTTTGTTTTGAAAGTTCCTGTCAGTACTTTCTTTTAATAGGAAATCAATATATCATTTGTTTTCTAGAAAGTAGACACCCGTCCTTCAGGACTTGTGCAGCCAAGTTTAGCCCTGGTGGAAAATTGAGTAGTTTTGACCCAACTTTTCTTTCTCTGTGAATGTAACTTCTCTTACCCTGGGGATAGCTGGTGAGTGAAAAACAAAGGGAATGAACATCACAGTATAAGTTATACCTGGTACTAATCATGGCTGAATTACCAGGTTAGTTTTTTTTCAATGCTGGCAAAGCAGAAATCCAATGTGAGCTAAAAGCGATAAAAAGGTAAGACAAATGTGATCTGTTTCCATTGTGTTTGGCTTTTAGACTAGCAGCAAGAGGAAGAAGAAAGTGGATAGGGCTGGTTGCCAAGAACTCTGCCCTGAAAGTAGACACAGATGAGGCTTGATCAAGAGTTGGCAACAGGAAGGGCTTGGAGTCATCCTCTCCCTTAATATCGATTTAGGTCATATAAAAGAGAATCTTGATTCAGAAATAAAGAAGTGAAGTGTCTTACTCTTCCCCAGAACAAGGCAAGGAGTTCTTAGGGCTTCTGACAGGAATGGGGGTTGCAAGAAACAAGGAGCACGCTCTGGTCTGTTCCTAGGCACGTGCAGCAGGGCACAGCCTTAGGCTGATTGTACCATAAAAGCAGCATGAAGAAAACAGCTTGAACCCCTCCTTCTCTTCCTTCCTGAACTACAGACAAAAACATGGTCTTGTAGCAAGATGTTTATTTACAGCTGCTTAGAGTGCAAACAAACATCTTGTAACAAGCCGCTTGACGGCTTCCCATTACACTTACAAAGCTTAGCACTGCTTCAGCAGGTACTCAGCAGTGCTGCCGAAAGACTAAGTCACGGTGAGATTATTCAGAACTAAATCTCATGTCATTTCCACACCTTTATCATACTTCCTAGGGAAAACTAACATTCAAAGACAGGACATCTGATCTGCAATCTTCGTAAGAAATAAATCACTGAACAGCAAATGATAAAAAGGGAACAATTTCAAGAGCTGCAATTTGTATTCACATAGTATTAGAGTTGAAGGAGTAAAAATATGATAAATAGCAGTTCCATAGTCACACATAGGAAATCCACACTTAAAAGGAAGAAAGACACTGAAGATTAGATTCAAATACTGAATAAATACTGAACTGTGCACACAGAATACTGGATCACTCTTCAGTCACAAGTTAGTTTGCTTCCCTCATTTTTTTTTCTTTTTTGTATTGATGCTATTAAAATTTGTAGATCAGGATATCCTGTTTTGACATGTCTTTTGCATAAAAGTATGCCTATTTATGACACGAGAAAGTCTTTGAAGGGAGAAAATTCAGCCCTTTGTTCAAGAATGACAGTCCTTGCAGATGGGTGCAGAGTGTACAGACAATTTCTCCCTTTGGTTCACTGACCGCATCATGCCCCTTACATGGCAGATGTAAATATCTGCTTTACTTGTGTTACTGTTCGCAGTATGAAGTTCCAGTGTGCCATACACTGCACAGGTGAGGACATGACATCTGCTGTGAGCTGCTTACAGTCCAGATTCCAACTTCCCCAAACCTTGACAAGGGCTCTAAGTTATGATGTAAAGACACTGGTTAAACCGGCTCTTCTGAAGAAACCTACTTTTATTACAACTAGGAGATGCTAAAAGGGGAAGACAATGCTTCATTCTTACAATTCTAAATATGTGATGCAACCAAGACAAGAGGAATGGCTGGATGCTACTGGCACCCACCATTAGAAAGCACACAAATTCTGATTGTTTGCCTCTTTGCCTCCTACACAAAAGCATGACAAGGCAGGCCACCTGATGTTAGCTTTCCTCAGCTTAGAGAAGAGAGAGTAATGCACTGTACCAGATAGGAACCAGTCTCTCTCACACCATACAGCAGATGCCTGGAGTGGAGGCAGCAGCACAGATGTGGACCTTGATGGAGTCCTGTTGCTGTAGAAGATGCACACACAGCCTGACACACACAGCCACCCTGCCAGGCTGATTGTAGGTCTGTACGGATCCGAAACCAGATCCAGGCAGGAAGTTGGTCTCAATGTACTCAGGGCCAAGGACAGACAAATTGAACACCTTGAAATGTCACATTCCTGAGAAGCCCCATGTGTGAATGTGCACACATCTGAGTATCAGGTAAAAGAAGTTTAAATCACCAGGGTTACTTTCTAGGGCTGAAGTTGGCAAATCTGCAGACCTTACACAACACAGCTTTACTAGCAGAACTGCACCCATTTAGCCCAGCAATTTAAGAATCTCAAACTAGTTAAGTTGTGTAAACATATATGAAACCTAAACAGGATTGAAACAAGCTTGGATTTGTTTGCCAGAACAAGCGAGGGTATTTTAACACACTGACAGTAAGGATCCACATAAGTTTAACTGGATCAGTTCTTAAGCCAATTGGTGGTAATCCAAATTTTTTTTCATACATAGTATAAAATATAAATTTCTGTACCACTCCTATATAAGCACTTCCATCACTCCTGGCAAAAACCTGATTAACATGCCAGAACTGCCATGTTTCTACAAGTCTTTTTGTATGGTCTGCCTGCAGCTCTTAAGTATTTAGCCTGCTTTCACCTTATCACTGCCTTGCTGCCCTCGGCTGTTAATTCCCCAGGTAATAATCCCTGACCTGAACTTGTTCCGGTTTCTTTCTTGTTTGGCCTCAGGTTATTCATTTTCCACTGCTACACAACTTCTCCTGGAATAATTTCGCCTCCCAAATGTCTTTAGCAACACTGTCAAGCAATAATTTCAGTGGAGAAGGGGAAAAAAAGTGTTCTAAATGCCATACATTCACATTCCAAATAATAAAGAATATGATATTTTCAGTGTTCCAGAAAGCTGCCATTCAAGACACTGACCTAATTTCCTTTTCAAATGGACAAATGATAGGAACCAGAATCCTCAGAAGAGGATTAAAAATTTTGGTATGGAACCAAAATTTCCTTGAGAATTTTATTCATATCAGGGTTTTACACAGAATGTGCCTGGTTTTTATATTGTTCACAGTTTATTTTTAATGTCTACAAAGATTGTTGCAATTAAGCCCCAGGGGATTTGGAACAAGTGCTTAAAAGCCTGCAAAGAACATCCTTAGATAAACGTCATTATTTAAAAGAAATTCCTTTAGATATGAAGCATTAAAAGAACACTTTTTTGGTTGTTTTGTTTGAAAATCCTAAACAAATTTTAAAATTCTGTCAAAAGCAAATTGTTTAGATTTGTAAGTATTTTAATACATAATTTAATTTAATTAGAATCACACTGCATTAGTGACTTCTATGAAAGTCAGTAATTTCATTTCCTCATTCATTCAAAGAATCTATTTTATTTTCGTCTTAAATAACTACTTCGAACAGAATTTAAAAGCAAGAAGCTAGAAACTCTCCCCCCAGTCTATTGTGTACTGAAAAAATAATCCCGTATTGTAAATTGGCAAGTATATGATTGAGTCATGAAAACAGAAGTCCCCACTGTATGTGAAGAACCATGGAGAGAAAATAAAAGCTTCCAATTGTTGTGTATAAAAATAATAATAAAAGAAATCTTACAGAGTCTAGTAAGAGAATTGCAAAAGGAAATAGGCTATTGTCTCCTACTGCGTGTGGGGGCATGGGAGGGTGGGGGAGTAGCAATGAAACAATTCTCAGGTCTTGCTTTTTGTGTACAAAGCCAAGAAAACCTCAGAGGAAATGACTGCCAGAGTCAGTGATAAGTGCTGAAATGTTTCCAGTGGAGAGCAGGATACAAATCCTTATTTTTCCTTTGTAGGTGAAGAGGTCGCTAATGTGAGCCCCAACAGACCCTTCTCAAGCAGAACGCTACGGAAAGACACTGAGATGTCAGGAGTGGTACTTTCCGTTCATGGTTAAATGAAAGTAACACGGAGAAGCAAGGCTCTCGTTAGGGGCAGGCTCAGATACCTCTGTGCATAACCATTACTTTCACTCTGGTGTATTCATTTGCTGGGGAAGGAAAGAACAAAGCTAAGAGCTCTCTTCCCAGAAAAGCATGAAACAAAAAGCAAAACTATTTTTAAGGACCAATTGGTTGTTGCCACTGCAACTTGTGAAGCCACAGCCTCTGATCAACATTGCCTGCGACCTCCTGGTGGGAAACCGAATAACAATACTGGAGAGGTGAGAGTGTGAGGGATCACCAAGATTAAAGAACTTCCTTTGCTGTCCAAAATGCTAGAAAATAAAACAACAAAACAAACAGTTTCAAACACTTTCTTATTTGTGGCAAGCATTTAGCTGTGTACTTAGTGCACTTCTGCCTTACAAGAAATTCAGGAAAGCTTTAGCATCTGTGGTGTTTCACCCAGTCTGAGCAACACTGAAGGAAAGGCTCTTTTTATGCGCCTGAACAAGGAGACAAAACTATTTGGTACCCCCACAGCTCCCCTATAGAGCTCATCTTCACTGCACATCACAACAAACTCCCACTCTGAACTCCTCTCACAGGAGTACCTGCAAATGGATGGAATTTTGATGGTGTTTCCTTGCAGCCTTCATCCATCAAAACACACACAAAGCCAAGCACGCTCACACCTGCTATGCTTAGGTGGATACTGTTAAAGGGAAAGGGATGCTGAAAGACAGCTGAGCAGATAAAAGAAAGGAAGATCTACATCTTCCTTACTTCTTTAAAGAGTTTTTTAACTTGGGTCAGAGCTGATACAGTGGATGTGATTCAAGCAAGCAGTCTCCTTGGGGTTGCAGTCCTCCGTGGAAACGGCAACATAAATATTGGTACAAGAAACAATCCAGAGTTGATTAACAATAATCTGCATTAGGGTAAAGAAGCTCTACATAAAGGTGCAACAGTGATACCTTGTGGTCTTGAAAGAGCTGTATCATCAGTAAAAATTACTTTTTTTTTCCTTAAGAGAGCTTGATTTTTTTGAGGTTTGGAGAAGGGATGAATTTTTGAAAAATCAAGACAGCTACAAAGAGTTTGGGGTTTTTTGTGGGTGTTTTTTTGTTTTGTTCATTCAAGCCATGAGATTTGGCTATTACTCTTCACATAGAGTTTCTACAGAAGGGAAGATTAATGGCCAGGTGTGTTGTTTACAGAACGGCAATGCTAGGAATCATTCTGCTTGCAGTGTTTTGCCTTTGCATTAAATAAACGCATGTTGAATAAGAAATAATAAAATAAACAATTTTTTTAAAATAAATTCCTACTTCATCTCTTTATCATACTAAAATCAAAGGTAGGGAGAGTACGAAGACCAACTCAAAGACTTGAGAACATTATGTGGCAGCCACATAAGCAAATCCCTTTTTCTGATACATGCCACTACCTGAATCTTAACTCCTCATTGTGCTGTGAAAAAGATCCAACTATGAGAGTAGGATGAGCAGGCAAGACAGTTTGTACCTTTTTAAACAGAAGATAACAGCTATAAATTAGGCCACGAAATTGGGACTCAGCTACTGCTATGCACATGGGTCAACACAGCCACAAAGCATTCCGGTTCCTCCAGTTCCCACATCCACAACATGCCAGGACACAAATTTTCCCTCACACAACTCTCAAAGGCATTGCTTTCCTGCTCACACACAACAGGTGATGTGGATTTTAGCTGGACCTATTCCTTGCACCACAGTGCACGTTTATAGTCAGGGGCAGAGGAATAAAAAAAGCATAACTCAAAGCTCAGTAGTCCTGGCTAGTTGCTGCCAGCCCTGAGCTGCTAACTCAGATTCCCTGGCTATGGTGGGAAGCAGAGGGCAGGGAGCATCCCTGGAAAACGATCATCACCCAGTGAAGGATCTTCGCCCCATCCTTCACTGAGGACATCAGTTAAGTTGCCCTTTGGCAAATCCTGCCTCTGCACTGAGCCAGAGCTTTCCAACCCCTCTGCTCCTGAGGATAAATTGCATTTCCTTGTAACATTTCCACAGAGTCAGGAATTGAGTATAAGTACAGACAGGAACCACTGCCATCTTTCACAAGAACAGTTTAATCCATGTCTTTTCAGGATATTGCTGATTTCCAAACAGGTCTTTCCAAGGAAATATTGTTCCTTTCTGAACCTACTTGAGCCTTGTCTGTGGTGTTTAATTAAACTTTGGTTTATAAAGGTATAGACAAATCACAAACCCTTGAAATCATTCAAAAGACCAATCAAAAACTGAGATATGAGCAGAGGAGCACATAACAGCAAAGTACATCATCTTTCTGTACTTGCCCAAGAGTCTTGGGAATCAACAAAGTGCCCTTCACACATTTGCTGTGCTACGGGCCCAAATAGTATTATGGTACCTAGAATTTCAATAGAGATTCTGCCTTTTCCACCCCACCTCTGTTTTCTTCCTTGTAAAATCACCATCTCTTGTCCACATTTCATCAGATGTGCAGAAACAAAATATTACTAAAAACATAAGGCACAGGGAAAAAAGTACACAAGTTTCAAGACCTTCTGTATGCAATACAGAACAAAACTAAGTAACTATGCCAAAATGGAAAATAAATCCCACTAGTTAATCACAACCAGGTAAAACTTTTGTGATATAGTCAAAATAAAAAGATCAAATGGAAAAAAACAAAATAAAAATTCATAACTGATGAAAAATTTGAAACAGAAACGTGCAAAGAACTCGCAATTCAGTTCTGTAGCTAACTTATGCAGCCCGAATTTTGATTTATTCCACATTTTCTGGGAAACTTCAATGTTTACTCGATGGTATGGGCAGAACAGGTAGAATCAGACCTAAGCCTTCCAGTTTGCTCTGACATCACTCCCTTAACAAACATGACTTAATTGTGGACCTCTAAATCCTGGCTTCATAGAGAAGAGGTCTGGGCAGGAGTTCAAGAGGGCTGCCAGTCAATTGCTGTACTTTACTATTACAGGATGAATTATTCCACCACCATTCTTGATGAACGTTTAAGAACACGTTAGACAGATTTCCTTTGGTGGGAACTCAGCAATTTTTCAAAGTACTCCATTCCAGCACTGCAGATGCTACACTGAAACCAATGCCCCTGCTACCAAATGGCACAAGTGCCGGAACAAAGTGCCATTTGACAAATGTAAGTGCAGCTCTTGTTAAAAAGGCTCTTCATCTTACTATTTTAAAAGCCTACTTCTTTCTTTGTTACTCATTTATAGCAAGCCAGTTACATTTTATCTGAACACTTCATCTGTTTCATAAGTCAGATTTATGGTGTAAACTTGCAATTGTAATAAAAAATGTGAGGAAGATGCCACCCTCATAGTTTTACTATAGGGAAAACACCTTAAACCCTGTTCCAAGCTGATTCTGCAGCCTCCTCCTGTGTAAGCAGTCCCAGTGAAAACTGAGTGAGGAATGTTCATGTAATGCACACTGCAGGGGACATATTAACTGTAGTCTATATAATCAGGAGGATCATACCAAATATCTCTTTAAACAGCTTTATAATATATATGAGAACAAAAAAAAAAATTGTGCCTGGAAATTGCACTTCAGTGTTAAAAGCCCTTTTTTTATAGGAAAGAGGTATGGCTGCTCTGTTCTCTTTAGAACTGCTGTACACCTTTCCAACTGCTATAAAATCAGTCTTTCATTAGTTTACTGATTATGGTTCTTTCACCCTTTTTTTTGTGCAGATTATTCAGAACATTTTAGCTTCAGGGAAACTATTCTCATCATCTTTCTTGCCACGTGGAAGGAACTAGCTGAAAAATATTAATGAAAGATTCACTGGGGAAAATTTTCTATAAGTATAAGCAACATCAATATTTCAATATCTACAAAATGTGGCTATTCTCTTGCCTTGAGTAGGTTGTTAGAAATCATTGGACTTTAATGAATTTAAAATTTCTTGACAGATCCAGTACATAGCTTGCTTATGAAAATTCATAGGTGGGAAAAGATTTTTCTTTCTAAACAATATTTGGGCACTAAGAACCTGCTTGTGTTTTACAATATACTTGTGCTGGTGTAGGTGGAAATGTGACTGCTGATCTTTTCATCGTGGTCCTTGTAGACTGCTCATTTCCCAGGCAGTTTCAGCTGTCACAGTTGCTTAGAGTCCACTGAGCTGTTTTTAGTTACTCATTCAAATATTCATAAGAACCGAGGGCTGCAGTTTGCTGTCTAGTAACAACTTCATTTTCTGCTCATACTGAGCTCATCCTTGTGGGCTGCCTCTTCCCACTCAGATTGGCTTTCTCACAGCCACGTGACCCTTGAAGGATAATGGAGTTTCCCTGGGAGTAGGAGAAAGAGGCATGTTCTACCTTTTATCTTTGCTTGGCTGGATGATGAAAATAATTGCAGATGACAGTTATGGATTACCAAGGAGACATGTGAAATGATCAAACCTGTATCAAGCACTGGTTTCTGCTACTAGAGAAAGCACATGCTTTAATTATTTACCTTGCAGGACAGCTCACACCTTAGGATGGCCACATTTTTGTGCAAATATTTACTTAACAATATTGTACTTGAGCAGAGTAATGAAAATAGGTGTAATCTCATGTAATGTTCCCGGGAAAGACCAATGGACTGTGACATTTCCCTGCATGGGGGAAATCGCTAGAGTGCAACGCTTCTATTATTTCATTAAAACTCTTGCTAAATAACCCTTCAGGGCAGCACAGTTCTGCATTTTTAGCTAAAGGAAATAGCTGAAGACGAAGAATCCACAACTGCTGCCAGTTAATAATAGCGTGTGGTAGGATTTCTAAGAGAAAATACTACTTAACACACATGAAAATCCAGACACACTTCAATTAAAACAGTATTTACAGGAAGCTGTGCAACACCTTGCCTTAGCAAGGGCTGCTTCTGCCCTGTTGGGCATTTATTCAGAAGAAGGAAAAAGGAGAAAGCTTGGACACCACCCTTGTCTGCACACCACTGTTTGTCTCACCTCTGTCTTCTTACTGCTTTGTGCCAGCAATTTTCCTGGCAAGGCCCATGGGCACCCCCAACATTATCACCCAAATGGGAAAGGACATGCTCCTTCCACCTTCATCTCTCCATGCAATTGCAGTCTAGAATATGGGTTTTACAGAGCAGTTTTAAATTAATGCAGAAGGTATTTCCCCGGGTATCAGTTAAATATGTTACAAGGCATTTTGTTAGTGTTTTATGGAAAAAGGCTTAATTTCTGTCAATACAACATTCTAGATATATAGCATCTTAAAATGACTATCCTTTTAATTACACTGTCATGGCACATTCTTTAAAGATTGTCTCCTTCAAGGCTTAGATTGAAAGGGTTTATTTACACACTTACTGAACATAAGTACATAATAGCATCAGACAGCAGGGAAGTCTTCTGGATAAGCTACAACATAAATTTTCCCTGTCTGTCCTGTTCCACTCCAGATTCAAAGAGGAAAACAAAACAAAACAAACACTGTTGCAATTTAAGCAAAAAGCGTGATGGTTTTGAAGCTAATGAGTGATAAAACCACCTTTGAAAGAAAGTGGGGAGAGTGGGAAAAAAAAGAGCCCAATAACACCATTTCTTTATATTAAACACCCACTAGTGCAGACACTGTTAAGATACTGTCAGCATTTCTATTATGATTCCATATTTCAAAGGCTTATAAATTGGCCATGAGAAGTCACTTAAAATTGAATCCAGAATATAAAGTGAGTTTAGCTATATTCTGTATATTATTGTCACCAAGTGGACTCCAAAAATATGTAATAGAAATAAAAGAAAAACAGCTACAGCTAAATCAAAACCAGGTGTATTGATGAGCTATCAATGCTAGAGGCATCTCAGGCTCAAGTCACTCAGGTAACCCCTTGTTCTGTTTCTTTAAAACAGAAGAGCAGAAAAAAAAAAACATTTTATCTAAATTTTTTGTTTGGGTTGTTTGTTTTTTAGTTGTTACTATAGCTTCCATTCAAGAACAAGCAAAGAATCTGAATAAGCAAACCATGCAAGAGCACTATAAAACAAATGAAATCAAACATGAGGAATAAGCACTGAAACAATCTCTGCTTTTGCAGCACCTGCAAGACCTATTTGGTTCTTAGTGAAGGCACGGAGCAGAAGCTGTTCAGTTGCACAGGGGACAGGGAGAGCTAGCTTGCTAGATTTTGACCTTTCATGAAATCCTGTCAGCTTGCTCCCCCCACTATTTTTCCTTCAAGTTTTTTTCATTTCCAAGGCTTCTGAAGAGCAAAGGTTAATGAAGTAATCTATGACTGAATGCTAACATATGCAATGTATGTACAGAAAAATGTACATCCCATTTTTAGCATTTCTCTGGAAACAACTACGGTCTCTTAGAGCTGCAATTTTGAAAGAATGCAATTATGGTATAGAATTTCAGCTACCTTTGGGCTGAGGCCTCTGGAGACATACAAAGAATTAGTGTATTGTTGTACAATACATTTGTGAAATCATGTCCTTCTAATATTCTCCTCTAAAACTACAGTGCAATTCCTCTCAGCTAAAAATCATGTCTGGCTGCCCTTCTGCTTGTAAAAATGTCTATTAACAGCCTAGAGGCTTGTGTTCAGTTTCCAAAAATCAAAAAAGCAGGTCAGCTAAATTAGCATTAACTAATGAAAAGTGAAAGAACTCCTCTTTGAAGACAGAGTGCACACAGGAAATCAAGCATTGCAGGTAACAGATGTGGTGGTGCTGGTCTCCTGGAGAGGAATGAGTCTGAGAGATGAGAGTCCTCCACCAAAGTACCCTACGCACACTGGCCAGGTCTGGCAGACTTTGACTGTAAAGTTTACATATGAGCTGAGATAAAATATGAGGAAAGAAGCTGGACCAAAGATAGTTGAACAAGTCTAAATGACAGGCATATCTAACATATAAAACTTAATCTTTCATCACCCTCAGATACTACTTCAAGGGTGTTAAAATCAATGACCTTTTGCTGTTTTCCTTAATGCAAATAACAGTGCTTCCAGGGATTAAGTTCGCTGGCAGAAAAAAAAAATCCAGCTATTTCTCTCTTTGTGCAACTGGCTTGATGAACTTGCATCAGGAACATAATTGTCCTGGAGAGGTCCAAGTCCATTGTGACTTGGTCTTAACTTGTTGACAGGGCCAAACAAAGGTGGGCAGGACCTTAGAGACCAAGGTGTTTTTTTGAAACTTTTATTGACAGCTCTGATAATAACACTATCGAACAAAATAAAAATATACTGCTGAGGTCCACAGGTTCAATCCCCATATGGGCCATTCTCTTAAGAGCTGGACTTCATGATCCTTGTGGGTCCCTTCCAACTCCGAATATTGCGTGACTCTGTGAAAAAGTCAATTACTATCATTTTACTGATAAGTCTTCTAGTGAGTTCCTTAATACAGTTTTGAGGACATTGGGTTGCAAAGTAACTGCAGAAAGTTTGATTTCTCAAACAGAAAAACCTGACTGTTGCTGTCAAGGACACTTGACTGCTAAAGATGCTGTACACATTCCTAAAGCCGCAGAAGAACAAAATCAGCGCCTAATAAGAACTAAGAAAAAAATTACAGTTTCATCACAATATCACTGATCATTAACACTTGGCCATGCCTAAACCTGAAAGGGCTCAGTGTAAAGACTGGGATTCAGAGTATGGTACAGCTACTGCACTTAGGCCAGTGGTGTCACACCAGAGCTTTGCAAGGCATGGCTGCTCACTGGTGATGAGGTGGGCCTTTCTTTTCATTTTGCACCATTCCCTACACATCAAGCCCTCATATTTTCTCCAAATCTGTTCCCAATTCTTCTAAATTATCAAGTGTTGCAAGTTAGGTACTGAACTCAAGCCTGTAATTATTGACCCAGATTCTGCCTACCAGTTTTAGTTAGACCATGGTTTGGTAGAGCTCCTCTTACACTGAAAGAGCAAGGAAACTTTTAATAACCCTGAAAACTACAATTGTTTACTGAAGATTTGTAGCTAAATTCCATTGTGTGACTTCTATACTAAATCCACAGGATTCCTTGAAAGTTCATTTCAGCTTTCTGAGCAGCAAGAGTGTAACATGCTCAGAGACTGTCTGCCCAAACCACCACACCAGCAAGATTATATTGCTTTTTCTCCACTTTTGCCCTCTAGTCACTCCTATAGTCTGAGTGCAGCCCAATTCATGCAGAACCTAGAGCTCTTCCCTCCTTAAGTCTTCTTTTATCTATATGGAAAACAGAATTCCCCTTAAACTAATTTTTCAGGATGTATCCTCCTCAATACTTTCATGAGGTCCCACAAACTGAGCAGCTAGTCAAACAACCCTATATTTCATGTTTTACATAGCAAAACAGCCTTACCATATTTTCAAAACAAACACCTGAGAGACACTTGCTGTATTAACAAGCAATAAAGTCCTCTCCTTTCATTCCCCCCAAGTATGACAACATGTGTATTACACCAAAGTTTCTTCCTGTAGCATGTTTCTTCAATCTTAGAATAATTTTAGTAAAAACAGCCAAGAAAAATCTCTTCTTCTTTCCTAGTGTTTAAAAAAAAAGAAAAAAGGAAGTGCAAAACTATGCACTGGCAGAACCCCTAAGAAATAACCCAACCAAAACCACCACCCCAACCCCATCCACCAGTAAAGCCACATTCACCATAAATGCAGAGGAATCCATTCTCTGGGGAAAAGCACCTTGTGTAAAAACAAGGCTTTTTGCAGCTCCACCAGTAAATCCTGCAGCACTACCTAAACCCGGATCAGCTACCAAAAGTCTGATTTCTCCTATTTTTTTTTTTTAAATTTTTTGGCGGGTGGTGGTTTTTTGTTGTTGCTGTTTTGTTTTGAATAGGATTTTCAAGGCAAAGACAATGGGCTTTCAACCATTCGGCCCTTCCCGGAGTGTCTCCCCGCTCGCTCCCTCTCAGCGCATCCTCCCGCACGTTTTGCGGGGGGGCCGCACTCCCCCATTCCCAGGGATTCGCGGGACCGCTCCCGCTCCAGCCCGGCTCGCGGCTGCCCCCTGCCCGCGCACCGGGGAAAGCCAAACTCCCCCCGGCAGGCGCTTCCCTGGGAAACGCCGGGAGCTCTGGTGCATCCTTCCCCTCACAACGACCCTGAAGGGTTTCAGGCTTTCCCCTCCGAAAAAGAGAAAGAAGGAGGAATGGGAAGAACAGCTCAGAAAACCTCCCCAGCTCTCGAACATCTCTCCTTTCTATCTGTTTGTTTAAAGACTAACTTTAAATATTGTACTGGAAAACAAACCTTTGAGAAGCTTGCCTCCCTACCACACAATTCCAAATATGCTGATATTTCTGCAGCCAAAAAACAACCTCCCTGCTCTACATCCTGCTGCACTAAAAACATCCCCAAAATCCATGTCAAGCAGCCTCTTCTCCCATTTCCCCATTAATAATTGCTAATCTCTTAAAAGATCTGATTACCATATATTGAATCTTATGGTACTTTGACTAAGACAATTTTTTAACTTTTTTTTTTATCTGAGAAAATTAGTAGTCAGAGCTCTGAGTGGAACACAAAGCAGCCTTACTGGAATGACACTCCTGCAGTAGGAAGGACAAGGAACTCATCGGACCTCTTGCCTGTTTGTTGTCCAGAGCAGCCTCCTTGCAACAGTATCACAATAAGCATCACATGCTGCTCTCCTCATCTGCTGCACTCCCCAAATACACACTTTATGAAATCTAGTGCCAATCACCACCTCACAGGCTTGCATAATATAAAAGTCTGGAATAAGTTATTACAGAAATCTGTGATTTACTTCTAAACCAAGCACAGACAGCTCCCAATCTTGATAAAGTCTGCTAGACCCACCTTTTGAAGCCTGCTAATCAACCTGCCCCTGCCGTTCACCAGGTGCAATTAATTTATGCAGCATTCAGCTGACATGCAAGTTAATTTGCAGATGGCCCTGCATTTCCCTGGCCACCATCAGACCCCACCCAGCACTCAGCCTCTTGTGTTGCCTGCAGGTGATTTGGCCATGGGCTGCACAGTTGGAGCTGGACAGGGGCTGAGCACCTGGGACACTAACATGAGCCCAGGGGGCAGGAGGAGATAAGAAAATGAAGCAGGACTATCTCTGTGCTCCTGGCATCCAAAAGGGACAAGCTGAACCCTTCCTAATATTCTGCAAGGAATTCTTCCTATACTAGAAAGGAGGTTTCAAGGAGTTAAATCTTGTTGGTGATTTTCTTCCATAGAAACTGCCAAAGTCCACTCCTGCCCCCATTTTAGGAAGACTAAGTTATTTACAGAGTTTAAAAAGAACTAAAAGCAGGAGTGTCCCCCACCCTGCCCCCCGTTTGTGTTTGAGAAGGTTTTTTTAAATAAAACCCATGAGCACCTAATAGAAGGCAGATCTCGACATAAGCAAAAGGATCTCTTCTCCCATACTTAGTAGGGGAACTGAGTTTTTACCCCATTTCAAAGGATCAACAAAGTTATTAAGAAGAAAACCTCAAATTACCTTCAGGGTTTTTTTATTCCAGGGGACATTTTTCAGTCACAAAGCACTATGGGTTGCTCATCTCTGATACTGTGAGGTGAGATGAAGAGCAGCTATACAGATAAAAATATGTTTGCTCTGAAATAGCAGTGATCCAGGTTTCCAGAGCAGTCTCATTATTAGCACAAGAAGCAAAGAGAATTTCTTAAAATTACCTGACAATTTGTTCTGAGGTTTGATCTTTTGTACTTCACTTAAATCCTACTTATTTTAGGCCCATTTAAAGCTGATTGCACACAGTCTAAGAAAAGACTCTCATTCCCTTCATTTTACACATTTTTTGATTACACTATTCTTTTGTTTCTGTGTCTGGTGAACTGGGTCTCATCTGAGCAGCTTAAAGAAGCCTGACAATAAGAGAAAGTCTGCCCTTAAATTGCTCCAAATGCACTTTTTAATGAGTTAGGCCTCATAGCAGAAATTCCTCTTATGAAGGATACTAGAAGGCATCCACATCATACTAGAAAGCATCAACATCTCCAGACACAAGAGATGTATCAATGTTTTCACTCTGCAGCACTAAAAGACAATAGACCCTGTAGACAAAATAGCTGAACTCTTTCGAAATTCTTCTTTTGAACTCCCCTCTCCGTTTGGGCAAACCCACAGCACTGAAGCACTAACCCAAGGAGCCTTCTTGTTCTGCCACCATTCCTACAAGGCAAGAGAAAGGCAGGGACAGTTCTTGGGCCAGTGAGCCTCCACCCTAGGCTGATCTCTACAGCAGAGTGCAGTCCCTTCTTCACAGCAAAGCAGGGGGGGTCCTGCAGAGCCAACATCCCTCTATGGGATCTTATAGGGACAAAGCAGCCACATGCCCTTTTGCGGGCACTCTCTCTCACCAGGAACCTGACAGCCCAATGAGGTGGTGACAAGGGAAATCTTCGTCCCTCCAATCCCTTACTAGTGAAGCATTTGCCAGGCAAACCAGGTTACACTGAATTAGAGGGGCTGCCCTGAGAATCAGACCAAAATCTGAGTACCCTTGCACATGTCCCCTCCTCTACTGTGCATTCAAATGTAGAAGGGAGACATCCAGTCCTCCTGCCCTTTTGCAGAAGTGGAAGGTCAACCTTCAATTCCAGCCCAGCTCATTTATTTAGGTCTTCCTTTGCCCCTCATTCCCCCTTTTACTGTATTTAAAACAGAGCAATGCTCCCTTCAAAGAGGGTCTAAAGTTTACAAAGTGTTTCAGGAGGCTCAGACCGTAAGGGTTACAAAGGACAAATTTTCTTTTGCTTATCTTTGTATTGATTTGGTCTCTGTGTACATTTGTTATGCTTGAAGAGATAGAATACTTTCTATAGAAAAAGTTATTTGGGGAGGCCAGGATGATGTATGATTTTAATCAAAACATCTGTGAAGAAGTTACACTCTGAGAAAAGCTTTGCTACAACAGCAACAGCAGAAAGAATGAATGGCTGGGTGAAGAGCAGCACTGTTACAGGACATCTAATTAAAACCAAAAATCTTAAAGAACAGACTCTTATTATTGGTCTGCCTACCACAGGAGATGGGTCCTTCCAGCAGCAATGCCCAGGCACACCAGGTTCTGTTTCTCATACAAAAGACATTCAGCACAAAATAGTACTCTGAAAATATCATTATAGACTTTCTCTTCAGTATTTGTCTGCTATTCACTGAGTATTTTACCAGTGTTGCCATCTGGGGGAGCCTTCTAAAACCATTCCTAGGTCACAGATTCCATTCCGCAAAAGACTGGCTCACAATCTTCATCATAAAACCTTTCATCAGCTGAATATTTCAAATATTTTATTACCATCCTAAGGACATATTAATGGTGATAAAATAATCAGTCAGCAAAAATTCTACTACTTCTCCCTTAGTGAATGTGATCATTACATCTTCACTCAAAATTTTCTCACTTCCTGAGGAATCAGAACAACTATTAGCTAAAAAGCACAGAGAAGTTACAACTGACACCCATTAAATGCATAATTCCCTTGCTGTGGAGAAACCCCACTGAAATTGCACCCTGAATGTCTGTCTCAAGCAGGTGGCTCAAAGTGGTCTTTTATTCAGATTAAGAAAAAAAAATATAGCAGAAAAAGCTGTAACCATATAACACAACCCTTCTATTCTGTTTTCTCTCATATTTTGCCTTTCTGCACATTGAAAACTTACTCTTTTAACTGGATTAGTTAGTCAAAATGCACAGTATTCTTTTTAAATGGCTCTCCATATTTCTCTCTGTGGATTACTTTGAAGCACAACATGTCTATTCTTTTGAACAGGTTCACTCTCTTCACAGGTGTTCATTAAAGTGTGCTCAACTCTAATCCCCTTAGCACTGAAGTATGCAGCTTTTAAAAAGGACCTGTGCTAAACCAGCATTGCCAAACTCTTTAATGCTGTAAAATGCAGACTTTCAAAAAGAATTTCGTCAGTGTCTTAAAGACCACACATGCTCCTCCCGGAAAAAAATAGTGACCTACTTAGTTAACCTGTTTTTTCAAATGGCATTTTATCTTTGAAGTTCACAAAAGAGAACAGCCACACCAGAGTATAGTCAATCTGTATATTTCCAGTTGTTGGTGAGAGCACACATTGGAAAATCCACCACCCTATAAATAATAGAGGTGATTGTCTCAGCAGCTTGTTTACTGAAAAGCTGACTTCTTGGAGGAGAAAGGTTGAATAAATAACCAGCTCTTTAGACACTTTCCTCACTACCCTTTGCAAAACATAAGAACATAGTTCCTCACTCACCACCCTTCCCAAACTGTCCTAGATTTTGTCCAGATTAAGAACCCTTAGTCTAAGTCTACCTCAGCAAGTTTTGTCACAACAGCAATGGATCAGTAGGTGGAAGTGCCTGGTGTTCAGCCTCCTGACGTCTCTATACACATCTCAGACTTACTTCCCATTAGATTTAGTCTGGTCCCTGGACTAAATGCCCTTGGTGCACGTGTGGTTTGATGCTTTCACCTCTCAGCTCTCCTTCTCCCAAGAAGCAACACACAAAGCATTCTGGCATTTTTCCTCATGGCTGTGCTGCCAAGACTCACCCAGAGGTTTTGAGCTCAAGAACTGAGCTCAAACTGATAGGATACAGCATTACCTGTAAAGGCTTGAAAACTTTCAGATGCAAGAGAACACCGAGGCCTCTACTGTGAGTTCAGCCAGTGAATGTACCTTCCTAAGACACCTGTTATCAACAGCCAGCAAGGTTAAAAACAAGAATTGCCTCTTTCCTAGTTTTTCTCTGGTATTCCAAGCTACTTGTTATACAGCATCTTATTAACAGAAATGGATGAAAAGACAGACAAATCTTCTGAAAGTTTCTCTTCTTTCATAGCTATTCAGACATCTCCCCCATGTGCCAGTTACTTTAGGCTGGCAGTCTGAAATGTGGCAGGAAGCGCCTGCTGTTATGTGCCACTTGCACTTCTGCACTGCAAATTCATTTTATAATTCAATAAACACTCAGACCTTAGTGGAGTGTATTCCCTATCTGCAACAGCAGGAGGCATCCCCCACCAGATTTCAAAATAATACTTTGTAATGCACACAAAATGTCGGATCCCTTTAAAACTGAATTTGTCTCATTTCATGGTTTTTTTGTGTCCTTCTTTGAAGATTTCAAAACCCTTAAATGTTAGATGTTTCTCTGATTTGGGGTCAATTAAAATTTCATTTGCCAATAGAGAGGTGAAAGCAGCGACTGCTAAATGCAACAAGTCATTGTTAAGGGGGGAGGGAGGGAGAGGGGAAAAAAAAGAGAAAAAGGAAAGAAAAAAAAGATAGTAACAACTTCCATTGGTACTCCCTAATTTTCTCAGACAGTGTTGTCCTAACACTCAATTTCAGGCATAGGAAAACAGCAGTAACCCAAAAAGAGAACCCAAGTGTCCACAGCCACTCCTAGCCCCACACGAGAACAGGGGTAACCGTCTGCTCAAAGGATATTTTGTGTATTTTACATGAAACTGACGAATACTTAGACCACAATTCTCACCTGCCCTGCCTGGGTAGGAACCTGCTCTATCCCTACACTAAAGGCATCATACACTTTAGACTTGCTGTTTCTGAGTCAGTGATGGCTGTGAAGAAAAAGACCCTAAAGAACATCAGTACTGGAATTAGCATTGCCACAGCTGCTGGGCTAGCTTGCAACAGAGATACTTGTAGGGGCTTAGTCCTTCAAACAATTTTCAGTTGGTGTGGTCACTGGTACAAGTGAGATAAACTCATGAAGGTGATGCTGATGCAAATGTACTTTGAACAGCATAAAGGAAATTCACCCACTTGGACAGTTCCTGTTGGAGTGGCTCCGCCTGTGACATCTGGTTCTTCCTTGTGAACTCATGTATCTCCAGCAAACTTTTCTATGCAGTTATTGACCTGGAATCGTGGTTTATTGTGTACTTCTCTGCAGTCTTTTACAGATGTGTAATATATATATGGACTGCTGTTGTATAATGCTACAAAATTCACACCTAAGTTGGAATTTCCAATTTTATGATCATGTTAAAGATTTTACTATCTTGCCTCTTTTCCAAAATAGGAGACTAAAAGGTCTATTTTCTCTACATAATCCATAATACTGCACGTCAAGGAAATGTGAATATCTTGTTTTTGAAGCAGTGTCGTGCTGATATTTCATGAAAAACAAGCAATTGACATTTCTTAAATCCATGTATTTCATTGACATTTTGATGAACTGACTTAACCTTATACTGAGTCATGACTCCTGAACTTCTAAGTTCCATTAATAAACAGACCATGTTCTTCTCAACCAATTTGCTTCCCAAAGCAAACTTCCTCTTGCCCAGTGTACCCTGTTACACTTCTTTCAAAAAACTTCAGAGAAATTAGTGCATTTCTAATCATCTAACCCTCCATTTTCTTCCTTGCACTGAAGAAAATTCCAGAAGGCAATATGTACAAGGCAAAATCAATTGTGGATACAGTCAAGAAAACCTTTTGAACTGGATCAGATGAACTTAAAAGGGCTATGTATGTAAACAACCCAAGGCAAATAGCTCTTTTTACTCTTGTCAGAAATGCTTCTAAACATATGGAGAAAATACTGATTTTTGCAAAGAGAGCTTTCCAGCATAAAGTGCTCAACTGGACCTGCTAGTTTAAAAAATAGCAATGCAGCAGGAGTTTTTGTTGTGTTAAGAATTGTCCTAACAAGGTCATGCTCTTGTACTGCACCCCTCTATAGCATTTCTGCTTTTCTCTACTTAATGTTATTACTGGAATAAAAGTATGAAACCATCATTCCAGCCAGGAAAGAAGTATAAAATTACCTGTTTCATAACACTACTAGTTCACAGAGCCCACTCCTATGAATTTGCTTTCCCATTTTGCAGGCTGCAGAAGTGCAGAAATGTATTAGGATTCCTGGTGTTAAGCCAAAATCCCTGATCCAACAAAAAAATATTTGAACAGCTCTTTGCAGCATCAGTGCTCACATCTTTTTTAACTTAAAACTGCATGATTTTTTTCTTCTCAAAAATTATTTTAACTCTAAATCCATTTAAAGCAATCTAGATTTTAATTGGAAAAGTAGGAAGGAAGACAACCTCTCCATAAGGATGCAAGTTTAAAAAATATATACTTAAAAAAGTCATCAGTATAGAAAAAAAATACCAAAAATCTTAAACATTGATAGGCCTTTAGTTTCTAATAGACACTGAGCCAAAAACTTGCCTGTTTAAAATAATAAGCATGGATCTACTATAAATGTGCCAATAACACATTCTCCAGATAAATGTGTTTCAAATTACAAGAAATATTTGAGTCACTGGAGAACTTAGTCTGTTTTCTGCTCCAACTACTTAGAAAACCAAACAACATCTACTTTTTGTTTCTCATCTCATTAACACAGCATTATTAACTATTGCAATGCCTGCTATGTATTTAACTATGTAAGATGATCAAATTGAACAAACTTAAGCAAGACAAAATACCAAGACTCTGTCCCTTCACCTGGAATTTTGTTGCCGTCCTTGAAATGTTATCACTTAATATCTTACTGAACAGTAAATTAAACTGCATCTCCACTGTCAACTAAAATTAAATCAATTGACCTTTACGCTTGAGTAAAACTGAAAATATAAAATATAATAATAAAAATATCAAAGCAGAGGTCAGGATTCTTATGGTCTGTACAATCACAAGCATTAGGTTTGGAATATCCATAAGAGAAAAGTCCTTTATATATAATTTATTCGGTAGGTAAACACTAGATTTTAATTACGACCATTTGTTTCTTTTTTAGCAATGGATATGAAAGAATAGTCCTTAATAGCATCAGAGAAAAATATTATACATGTTTTATTCACAGGCTGAATGCAAGACTTCTGCAGTGCTCAAAAGCTCCATGTACCTTCAAATTAAGGTCTAAATTGGACTTCAATGGGGTTTTGAGTTCAGAACACAAATTACATTGATGATACTAAGGTATGATTTCAGTGTGGTCAAAGACCACACTTGCAGAGGGATTTGATTAGATCTCAGCACAAAACAAGATTTTACCCTATGGGTTAACTTATGAAGATATTTTGCTTAAAGAGAGGGAAAAGAAGTGATTTGTATATTTAGATGACACTCAGCTGAGAGCAACCTCACTCTCCCAATCTATAAATTTTGAGTAAAACAAGGGTAACAGACACATCACCATCATGACTATTGATTTATTTAGATAAAATACTCTCTCGCTGAGGATTTTTTTAGATTCCTTTTACAGTTCAGCACAATTAGGTGTGTCACCAGAGCCTTCTGTATACAGCAGAGAGCACAGTTAAGAGAACGCATCCACCACAAAGCAATACCTTCATTCCATGCTGGTGTGGTGCTGCACATGGCTCTGCTAAGAGCCAAACTCTGACTTTTGACTAAGTTTGCCTAGGCCATTCTTCCAATTTGATAAATTCCTATGTAGAAAATATACCTTTTCACACCAGTGTAACAAAATCAGACTAGTCAACATTTGGCATATGTGGTTAATAGCTTGCCTAAGGAAAAGGAATTCCGTGTAGTCCATATTCACTCTGTGGAGTGCTCTTATTGTCCCCCCCTTTTGCCCACAGTTTTCCCCATGGGCTGCAGAAGGTTGTTAGGTTACATTGACTAGAAGCCAAGACATTGCTAATGCACACCTTCCATGCTTTCTGCATTGCTTTTGCTCCTGCACACTTCTGACACATGGTGAATCAAATGCAGTCCTTGGACTCTATTCCATAAGCAGATAGTGGTTTCAAAAGGCAGCAAAAGAGTCTGGAACTAATTTGAAGCCAGATATCTTCAGATTTTCTGAAGATTGCTTTTCTAATTACAGCAGAAGTAAACATTTTCCTCCTGGCACTTTCCCACCACTTGCTGAGACATAGAACTGCTAATTCTAATGGCACCATCCACTAATTCCACATACGCTCTCATCCTTGAAATGGAAAAGAAAATTATCACATATTCTACATTCCAATAAACCAGGCCTTCACTCCTTTTAGTATGACATATCTGTGCTCATTAGCTTCCCTGATTTAAAGAACTATTGAAATTGTTTATAAAAACCCACTTGCTCCCCACACTACCTCCAAATCCAGCAGGGATGCAGCACCAGCTGGGGCAGAGGGTCCTCTTTGTCCTCTCTCTGAGCTGGACTAGGCTGCTTGAGGACAATCAGATTCACCCTCCACCTCCTGAAGGGAAGCAAATAGGAAACTTACTTTCTCCAAGAGCAGAAAGAGTGAGAGTCACCCTTGCTGATGGACAGTGGCAACATCAGTCAGGCCATGCAAACTCGAAGGCTGACTATGTGTGTGGGAAACCAGGACAGAAGGAAATTATTAGTCAACTCATTGCAGCAGAACATTTTTGCTATTCTGTAAAGATACTCTATACTCCCTGCAGCTGCTCAGATGTGCTCTCCCAGAGCTCTGGTTCTGCATTACTCACCCGACAAGTCCAGACTGCTCAGACTCTCTCCAGTAGGAGGGCCAGCCTTTGCAACCTCTGCTGCCTTCTGCTTTTCCAGCTGTCAAGCAGCAGCAGGAATTCCCTACTTTCACAGTTGTGCAGACTGGGACTTCGCACCTGCCCAACTCCCAGGGACACCTATCTCCACTCTAAGCTGGGAGGAAAGCAGTGGGAAACAACTCTTCTCTCTGAATCCTTCTCTCAAAGATACTGACATTTTTGAATTATATATATCTGGATGCCATTAGAACTGCAGGGCAACAACTGAAATCAGAAAGTGATTCCTCAGTTCTCGGCATGGCTAGGAGCCAGGAATACTCTAGCTCCCCAGGAATCATTTGCTTCACTTGAACCAAGCTGCAGTTTGACCTGCTCTATTTTCTTAAAAAGAAAGATTTGCTGGTTTTAATCTGTTCCAGCCAACAAACAAACTGAAAGCAAACATATCTGTTTATTGATCAATTTGCACATTTCCTCAGCTTTTTCTAAAAGTTAACCCACTCTCTTTTTCCCCCCCACTACTAGAGAGAATCCCACACATGCTTACAGTTTCACCTAAGACCTCTAATCTCTCTAATTTAAGTCATCTCTAACTTCTACTACCTGACCTCACACACATAACACCCCAGGTAGAAGGGCATTACTCCTTCAGCTAGTATCCTTTCAATAAGTACAACTTTTAAAGTGTTATAATTAGCATGAGGTAAGGAGTTTCAATGATAATTTTAGCCACTTTTACCATTTTGATACATGATATTAAAAATCTAAAAAAGAGAAATCTAGCAGTTACAAAATATGTGTCTTTTACAGTAAAACCAAACAGAATTTTCTCTCTAAGAGAAGTTTAAACAGTACCCTAATTGCATAAGTAGTGTTGCTAGTGAGGTACATAAACCTGGCTTGATCAGCATAACTGTTTGGCTTGATAAAGCCACCTACACATGGGATAAGGCCTCAGATAGTCTTTAATATGTTCCTGCAAATACTGCTGGTAACAGGGAGAGAATAAACTGACTTTTAGATCTACAGGAAGTAATAGGATTAATGTATAGCAAAGATGACTTAAGTTAGACAATAGGAAGAGCTTTATAGTGGTGAGGATGATTAACAGATCACCAAGAGATCGATTATTATCAAAGATGACAGTTTGGGTAATATCAGACAGGGATGGCTTGCCACTGCCAAGTCACTTTCTCCAATTCTGTGTATCTGTACTTGGATACAGAAGCCACAGTTATTACCTCAGTTTATCTAGCAGGTATTATGGAGCATCACTGAGTATGATATAAAGCACCATTGGATTCATTAATACATGCTAATTCAGTAGGAGTACTGAGAACTCATGGCAGAAGTAGACTGATGTATTAGAATGAGGACCAGGCAAACACACCTTTGTGTACAATTTACCACTCCACTAAACTCAGCTTAGGTTGCATTTGAGCCTCTTAATGCCCTCTGGCCTGACAGCAAGGTAGGGAAACAGTGATCCAAGAACTGCATGCTATCATGGCTATAATTTAATGAACTGTTCTCATTTTTATTGTTCACTTGTTCATTCACATCAAATTATAGCCATCTACATGGCAGCAAACAGTAAAACGTTTGGACCAGACCAAATCATGTCCTGCAGAGGGCAGCACAGAGATGTAAATGAAAACCGGTCTTTGAATGCGACAGGTTTTCCTCTGCTAGAATTCCTTAACTTCTGTTTCCTCTGGAGCTTTGTCTCTCTGTCCTTATGAAAGCGATTACTCACCCACAGGACTTTTAATCCCTGTCAATCTTTGCAGAAATGATGTGACATCTTTGCTTTTCTTTTTGCTTACTCCCATTTAAAAAATAAAATCTTGGCATAGCCCACACCTGTCAGTCACATTCCAGCAACTGGTTGAGGCTGGCAGTAGGATTTGACTTTTGCTAATCATTCAGAGATAAATTACCATCAAACAGATAACAAAAAACCCGAGCAGAAATAGCAAAATGTCTCAGATTCTCAGCAAATATTCCTCTGATATGCCCTCTATCGAATTGTTACTCCGAGTCAAACAAGCCTAAATCAAACCTCCGTGCTGACTGCCTGATGCAATATACAGAATACGTGACTCCAGCACTTCCCAGAATTACCCCGTTACTGAACACTAGAGAGCAGCATTTTTCCAGCATATTAAGAATTGCAAAGTGCTTTTCCCTCTGCTTTCTGAAGGAAAATTGACCCCTATTCTAAGAAATCAGTACACTTCACAGAGAAAAAAATTCCTATGTCTCATGAGACTGGATTGAACCATAAATCTGCTTGATAGCATAATCATGCCACTTCTTATGGATATCAGCTGCTGATACCTTGCACCCAGCCTTCAGAGTCACACATATTTATTGCAGACTTTATCTTCTCATCTGGGTTGTTTCTATTAGTGCAGCACTTGAAAAAAGAAAAAAGACATGGCTCCAAGGGAAACTTGAAACTGGTAAAAAATGTTCATGCCTGTTTACAGCCTCAGTCTAAAAGGGTTAAATAATATAGTGAATTTACAGCAATGCTGGGAATTAGACAAAAATGTCTAGCTTTTTCCAATACTGTCTGCATTAAGCCCACCTAGCTTAGGTCACGCGCTAAACTAGCAAGACTGGAATCTAAAATTCCCTTCTTACCTATTACCTATTTATCTATTCATCAGGAGTGGCAGACCAATAAGATTTCTTCCATAGCCCCCCACCTCTGCTTGGGCACATCTCTGGCAAGGCCTTTTGTAAAACTGGAGCAGACTGTTATATTGTTCTTCTGCAGGGATGGCAGAAAAGGATACTGATTAGTGCTGCTCATAACAGCAAGTCTGTGACACATAAAACCTGCCTCCTGAGCAAGGCAGCATGGTTTTCAACTCGACAGCTGAAGCCCTGAGTCACCAGGGTGCAACACCACCAGTTCTGCTGCTAAAAATCTGCTGGCAGTTTCACTGCATTTAGAATAACTTTAGTAAATATCATTCAGTCCAAGACAACTATAAAAGGCACAGAAAAGAAAGACAGACAAGTCCCTTAGTTGTCATAACAAAGAGGTGTTCTATCCCCAGGTAATGATTTTTTTATGTATCTGAAATGAAACCCCACTGAACTAAGATGTATAAATGTACACTACAGCTATACATATGTATTCAAAGCCATACTTTCTATAATGCTTTACACTTTAGCACTTAAAGAAAGCCCCAGAGTTGATAAGAATACTTTTAAATCGCAATCCTTGTACACAATTCATCACCTTGACCATGAGATAACCTACATTCAGGCAGCAGCAAAGACAGAAGCAAAGACTTTTAATAGCAAAACCACAGTCTATTACTTCAGTTCAAAGAAGGGTTATGAGATATAGACTTATAAGGGCTATTACTCTCTTTGGGGTTTGACAACAATAGTAAGTCCTTGGACCTCTGCCCCCATATCACATCATTATTTCTATTTGTTCTCTTGCTCTGAACTGAAATGTTCAGTGCAGGGCAGTGTATTTTTGCTGAGTGCCTCTATGTTGCCTAGCACAGGAGCCTCAGGAGACCCCACATACAAGTCCTTAATTGTTTGTTTGATAGAAGGAAACTGTTGGCTAGGCATTCTCCACAAGCTTCCTCTAATGCATTTCAGGTTAACTTATAACACCCTGTAGTGAAGCAAGACTTTTTACCCATGTATTGACTGATAAAAACCCACATGAACAGCAGTGCATCATGATCAGCTAAGTCATACAGAAAGGCCAAATTTTCCCCATTTGTACAGTTATGTAATAAACTGCACAGAATTCATTACAGCCTGTGCCTGATTGCCTTGTTTGCCAACAGCAGCTCAGCTCAAATCAGTAATGTATTTGGAAGTTGGTCTTTCGGAAATAAATATAGCTAGTTTCTATATTACGTCATCTAGCTCCTTTCTTTCTCTAGAAGACAGTTCCTGCTAAACCAACCTCACTTCAGGGGAGCATCAGATAGAAGGAAAGGGCAGAACCAGAACCAGCACCAGCAAGGTCCCTACACACAGTCAACCATTAGGGGAGCCCTGTTATGTGTTAAGCAAAGCATATACCAAGATGCCAAAAAATCTGAGCAAAAAGAAGTATTGGAGGTTCATAAATGATGAGAGAAAACACAAACACTGATAGATGAGGCCTATGGGAAGTCAAGACTAGAACCAAAGCATTCTAGGAACCTTATAACCCTACTCACATAACCTTTGATGCCTTCAGTATTATTGAGGCAGTAATACTGATATTTAACACTCTTGAAACACCTAAAAGTAAGAAAAGATATGGCATGTCCCAGTGAGCAGCATTTTTTACTTCAATGTTCCCAACATCTTCCTGGTAACAAAACTTGTGAAACTCAACTAATCCACATTTTTTACTGTTCCAACATACAAAGAAACAGTACACATTGCCTTCCTTCTAATTTGCATAATTTTAGTTCTACAGTAATTACTATATGTGAGGAAACATTTACTACAGTGCAATATGAAGAACTGTGGTTATTTGGCTTGAAATATGGAAACAGAAGATAAAAATGGGGTACAAGAAAAAACATTAGGTTTAATAAAATAAGTTTTTTCATGAGTATTCACTCATTGAAAGAGGGATGTTAAACACTCAGATTAGTCAAGTTTCAAATTCAAATAAAAACTTTAAATTAATTCTACAATTGCAAAACACAAAGCAACCAATAAAGTTGATAAGAAATTACTCTATAAGGACTCTAAGTCCTCTTGTGGCAAATGAAGATTGCAGAAAATAGTTCCTTGTTGTTAAAGAGTTGTGGAGTTGTTTGGTTTGGGAGTTTTGATGTAAACAAAAGCATTCACAAATTTACTTTTGTTATTTTATTTCTTTTGCTGCTCAGCACATTTGGTGCTGGATAACAGAAACTCTGAATCAAAACATCACTAATTCGGAGTCCCATTTTTTAAAATTGTAATGGCATTTTAAAATGTCTCAGCTTCTGCTGATCAAAAGAGATTGTACGGAATAGTTTCTCCAATGAAAAATGCAGATTTGATTAAGTTAAAATACCCCACAAGAAATGTATTTTTATACTTACAAGATTGAACCATGTCACTTCTTAAAATTTATGTTATAAGAAAATAACCATAGCAACCTTAACAAATATTCTTATAAGGATGAAACAAAGAAAGTATGACTATTTCTTTTGGCAAACACTTATTTTGTTTTTATTCAGGATGAAGCCGCTAGACAGAAATGTGACTACTTAGACAGTTTTTAACAACAACTTTGCTAAATTCTGCTGGATTCATGAGGAGTCTTGCATTAATTCAAACAAGCTCTAGCCCAAGCCAAAGAAACACAGAAGAACCATGCTATGGTGTTTTAGTCTGAAAGCTCTTCTCCAGAGCTAAAAAGCCCCTCCAGTATCTGTTCTTCCCCAGTACTATAAGGTGCAGGTCACCCTTCTCCAGTTCTGCTGTCAGTTTAGTTCTACAGTCAGCATAGGGGCTGATCTTTCTTAAAGGGATGGGTTTTGCACATAAAAATATTCCAGGGCAGATAATCACCAACATGTAAGATCCTAATTTTTCACAGACAGTATACTGAAATGCAATACCGTGCAAGATCCATCAAACAATATTTAAATTACTGTGCTGAATTTTTCTTTTCCTTTTTCCACCCCTTTATATCATTCATTGTCCACGTTCCCTTTCCCCTAATTTGGTGTTGGTTTACTCCTTTATAAGATATGTAAACATATGTTAAATTTGAGTATTTTCAGTAGTAGATAGACATCAAGAAAAGCTTTATGAAAGGCTGGTGGTAATAAGATCTGTCTAGTTGTGAAATCTAGCAGGACCCTTTCTGCTTAATGAAAACAGCTTCTTTGCAGACCCAGCATGAAAACTATTCTACAGCTCCCTCCTATTTAAAAACAGAAAATGCCAAAGTGGAGCTTTCAGCCTAGAGTCCCTGAAGGCAAGGAAGACTGCACTTGCATTTTGGGGGTTTTTAACCCCTTGAATTTTCAGCCTTAACGCAAAGGCTGATGAGAGTCCTTCCTGCTCTTTGGAAAAGAGCACGAAGGTCTGTGTGATAACTCTCAAATCCCCAGAGACAGTGAGGTAAGACAGGCATTAGGAATTGTGAGTACCTCGCACATCACTTATGCTGTGGCTGCTTCAGTTGACCTGCAGTGTCAGTCACCAAGGCAGAGCCAACTCTGAACATACTTGGTGTGATGATGCTGGAAAGATAACAGACAGGAATAAAGACACCATTAATGCTGCAGCACCTGCCACTGTAGAACTCTACCAGCAACAAGCATGCCTTGTATCCTGTGTTGCCTTTTCCTTTATAACTTGATACAAGATTATCAAAATCATCACAGAGTGATGCATTATATTACAAACCCTTTGTTTACTTTGCTGTCCACAACGCTGAGGACATGTAATAACTGTTAGAGGATCTAGGCTCAAATGTCTTTTTTTTTGCATAGCATCCAGATTCATCTCAGTAGTCTTTCGGACCTTTGTCACTGTAGGTTCTTACAGCAGACGGAAAAGAAAAATACATGTCTGCAGAAAGTTATTCAGTCCTCCTTATGCCTGAATGGAGATCTTGTCTTGCTCCATCAGCTGAGAAAACCTGGAGAGAATTTCCTCATGCTCTAGTGCCTCATAGTGCTCAAACTCAGATGGGATCTCAACCTAATGTCATAATCTCAGTACAGTTAAAAGCATCAGTCACTGTTCTGCAAACAGCCTATGTTAATCCATCAATATCTGAAATCTGTACATCAGAGCAACAACACAGCAGTAAAAAAGATGTCACCTTATCTGATGAAAAGGACCAGAGGCCAACCAGATACCATTTATAGAGGGTAAGCTTGAGAAATGACAACTGAAGCCAAGACTCCTAGGGGAGGGAATGTTGGTTTGTCCTATAATTAAATTCACCCTCCCTTTGCCAAGCTCCCTAATCCTGTTTTGAGTGGCAGTCATTTTCCAAGAGGGAAAATAATATATATGGAATCAAACAGCTTGCTTCAGGCAGAGCAGAGCGGGAGGGAAGGGTGGGAAGCACACCCATCAAATAGTTTCCACTCCTGCTTTCAGCTCACTGACCTCAAGCTGTTGCAATGTGAACTGCAAACAAGCTGCAAGGACCTGCTCGGCCAAGCAGAAATCCTGCCACGTCTTCCTCGCTGCCAGGCTGGTTTCCAGAGAATACTTCAAGGCAGCAGGAAATGAGAGAGCCTGACAGTTTAGGTGTTCAGTTGCTTCTCCCAAAATAGCCACATCCTTCTCAAAAAAAACCCCAACCAAATAACAAAAACCAAAACAGAACAACAAAACAAACAAAAAAAGACACAATAGCCTTGGATATAAGTGTGTAACCAAGACCCCCAAAGCTCCTGAATGTTTTCAGAAGTCTCAGTGATAGGCTTTAAGACTGGACACCTTGCCACTGACTTCCTCTGCGGTTTTGAAGAGTCTTGTCTCTGTTGCCCAGAGCAATCACAGCACTGATAGAATTTCCCTACCCCAAATTGTTGACATACAGGACAGACACTCTAAATCCTGTGTAATTTGCTTGTCAGGGAAACACGCTGACACTTACAATATGCCAGCTTTCCTGCTAAGCGAAATTTAAAGTTCAGTAGTTCATAATAAATAGAAGTAACCCAAAACTTGGGTTTAGAACTTTCTCCTTTAGGTGTGAGCAAGCATGCAGTCTTGGCTTTGGCCACTATCTCCAGTAAAGTTTGTCTTTGCTGGATAAATACAAAATATAAGGTAATGCAGCTGTTAAAATGGGATTAAACAGTTCATCTGCTTTGCTCAAAGGGAAGCTTCAACAAGGACTCCTGTCTGACTCCCATTCAAACGCTGACTGTTAGCTGTTTCCAACCAAGTTAATGAAAATGTAACTTATACTGAAATTCTGCTGCAGGAGCACTTCATCTAGCAAGACCTTGCTGAACTGAGGACTGTTTGGAGCGTTTTCTTGTCTCAAAATAGTTTGAAGGTCTTTTTGAGACAGCTAAGGTATGTCTTTCTACTGTTTAAGAGAAACATTTTCAAGCCCATCAGATGCCTTGGACAATGAGGCGAAGGCAGAAAGACTCAATTTGGAACTTCTTTCCAATATTAGCCATCTAACGAGAAAACGAGTTGGGTCCTTTCTTCACACATGAGTTGCTCTCCCTGGTGTTTATTGGGTAACATTTGGTTGTTTAAGAGTTCTTTGGCACTTTTCCAACACAACTGACAGCTAAATAATATATAATCTGTTTTTCAGCAAAGCAATTACTAAGTAAACCTGAACACACGGAAGGAGTAAACGACAGGTTACAACACCTAGAACAAGATGCCACACCTGAAAAAGCTAATATTACCTGAATAACTATTATCTGTAATCACCAGAATATGCTGAAATTATTGCTCTTATTTAGTGGAAGATTAAGCCACCTGCTCTTAAAAGTACATGCTAAGTCCTTGTTTACTGCCTTCCCCCCTCCTCCTCGCACACACTTAAGAGATTCCATAATTATCCTTGCAGCACATTACTGGAAATGATGTGTGAACCTCAAGTTTCAGGGCCAGATTGTTCATAGAGACAAAGTCCTCTTAATCAAGCTACTCATCCCTCTTGGAAAGAAACACAGAATCTGATCTTGTATCAGAGCTCATAATTAGAACTGTGCAAATACTAAATTTTCAGAAAAATAAAAGATAGTCTACACTGCTGTGTTCCATCTTTACACTGAAATGAGACCTCTGATCCCTCAGTCTCAGCAAAATAATTTTTAGGGTCAAGCAACTAACTACATTTGAGACAAAAAAAAAATCAAAACATCACATCCTGTCCAGCTAGATTAATAGGAACTTAAAATTTTAATTAAAGTATTTCAACTTTCTCTGACATATTTGATTAAAAAATAATTAAAACATTTCAATTAATCTGATCCATATATGCTGGAGGAAATATATATTTATAAGTACTTTCTCACTACTGAATCAAATTTGTTACTTGTTTCTACTATCATACATTAATTCTTTATCACAATTATGACAAGTACGATAAAGCCACCAAGGTTTTCCTTAAGCTACCCTGCTTTGAATTTCACAGTAACAGTACTGAAAGCAGGTAATAGTAATCATCATAAATGAATCTCCCTAATCAGAGGTGTTCATTTAGAAAAAAAATTGTGATGATAATAACCACAGCAACAAGCTGTTGGTGGAAAAGGCACAAATTACCACTTTCCTTCATCCTCTGTCAGTTCAATGCTTGTGAAAATGTTACATCTATCATTCAACCATAGGAGAGCCCAGAACACCATAAGACAATAATGATGATGACTGAGCTGCTTGAATATACCATATGGCCTTATTAAAAGACAGGTTAGTTTCACTGAAGTAGTATATACTGTAGGATTTTCCTGGAGTTATGTATCTGCTCAGAAAATCATTGCACTATAGTGATAAATACATCTTAAACCTATTAAATATACTTGTGCAGTCTTCAAACATAAAATAATCTATCACCTCATCCACAAAATAAGTATCTGAAATAAATGTGACATTTGAAAATAAACTGAACCAAAAATCAGATCCCATCATCCAAACAGTCTGAAAGTTTTGACCCAGTTTTCATTTCCCAACAAGTATCTTCCTCTCTAGTAAGCCAGACTGGGGTATGTGCACATAGTCTTTCACAGACAGATACAAACAAGCTTTGCCTTTGCCGCAAGCAGCTTCCACACAACTCTTCTGACATAAGCAGGACGCATTGCCAGTGGCAACACCTTGCCCTTCAGCAGCTCCCATCTCCCCAGTGAGAGCACTGTAATAGCCGTGGCAGCTCGGCTTCTGATTCAGGAATTGTGCACACATGGCTGAACCACTTAAGTGCCTGTTTACACATTGCCTCCAGACCTGCCTTAACACTCCTCTGCCAAACAGCCCTGTGTTTGCAAAAAGTCCCATCTTAAATCCAGACTTGGCTCTCAGCTCCAGCCCATTCCTGAGCCAAGTGCAACACGCATGCAGGACACACAGGCATACACTGGCTCTAATCCTGCACTCACTCCTACACACTACTCCCACTGAAGTTAGCTGTCATCCCTCATCCAAGAAAGGTGGTCAGGACACATAAGGTTTGTTTTTTTTTCCCCAAAGTTGACAGTGCTGGGAACCTTATTTCTAGGTTGCTGTTGTTTCATTTCACGTCTTTAACCTCTACTCACTGCAAGCATGAGTAACATTGGAGCTCACGCAATTATTTTCTTTTAATTCTCTTCTCTTGTGGCCAATTTTCTACTATGTGGTACTTAATATGCCATTTTTATTTATGCACCCTCTAAGGATGTACAAGCTGCCATTATGGGGGACTGAAGGAGTCTGTTCTCCCTCAGACCTCTTATTAATCATTTGCTCTTTCCTTGGATGCATTTACAGCAGTTACTGATACCGGATATTACCAAAATTATAAGTGATAACCATCAGTGCAGACCAATTGTTTTGGACTATGTAAACTGCCACAAGATGACTGTAACCAAGCTTTATTGTATGTATTAATTATTGTGTGCATTGAAGTATATTTTTTAATACATGTGATAATACTTTATGCACTAAACCAAGCATTAATTTAGACTGCCTTTAAAAAATATGCAAATAAATCTATATTAACCCAAATGTATTTATCTGGATGAAAACACCGATCTTCCCTGTCACAAAATTTATGAATGTCACATACAGGCAAGTATAATCAAAACTTTTCAGGCTTTATTGGAGCAGGGTTTTATCAAAACTACCAAAATCAAAAGCTTAACATGCCCACATTTCTACACAAATCAATAGGACTGCTAAGAGAGTTTTCATAAACTTTTAGCAGCATATAAAAAAATCACTTTGAGAATATTCCTTTTGGAATAAATATCCCCATCTCACCATGGTCTTTTACAGTCCAAGTGGGAACAGTAGATGGTGCTGTTTGATGGTGTCTTCGTCCCTCACATTTTACTGTCGCTAGGATTATCAAGTTACTCTTCATGCATTTTTACATGTATTAGAGGAACTTAAACTGGGACCTTACTGCTACATCAACACATTTAATAATTATGAAATATTTATTCTATAATTATATTTCTTTTTTGCTTTCCAGACCTCATTTCAAGACTTATTTCTTAGAATTACTTACCACCTCAGAAAACAAGTATGATCATTTTACCAGAAAGAAGGTCATTATGATAAACACAAATTGTTTCATAACTTGTCACAAGAGAGACAAATCCTCCCAAAACCAATTAATTGGGGGTGGAGGATGGGGCTGGAGTCACAGAAAAGACCAGCAGAAATAATTAACAAGCATTTCAAGATTTTTAAAACTTTCATCAATTTGCAAAACTCTAAGTACATGAGAAAGTTAAATTAGTTATAAATTTAAACCTGACAAGTGAATTGAATTGCTTGTTCAACCAAGAAAAAACAACCTTAACAGATTTTAATTATTTTGTTTCAACAAGTTAACGCTTATTTATAGTTCAACATCACAGTTTTTCTTCCTGTAGTTAAAAATACAGCTCCAATCTCTTGGCTGCAGGACACTATCCTCCACTTCTGTCACTCTTCCTTGACTGACTTGCTCACCATCACATTCAAGCTTCTTGTCTTCACTTTGAAGTCCTTCACAGGAATAACCTTCTGCTGCCACTTCTATTTATAACTAGTTCCATGACCTTAATGATTCACTGCTTATGTTAAGCTTAATGGATGTGTCTGTTTATGCCCCCATCTACTCTACACTTTCATTAGCAGTGTCTACAGGATCTGACACATCTGTAAAACCATTTCAGTCTCTTATACGTTTTCAACTGTCTCTCCCTGAATGATAAGTCTTCACAATAAAATACTTCTTTACATGTCAGTGCAGAAGACAAAAATCCCCAACCGAAAGTTTGTATGGTCAAATAAACAAATCAGTTTCTTATAATATTGCACAAGGCAACAAGTAAACAGGAACCAAGTCTTGCATGCAACTTGTTCCAAAGCACAGCAAGGTTTTGTTTGCCAAATATGTATTTTTCCCACAAAGATTTAATGCTTTACTTTTGTACCCAAGAGAAACAGACCTTTGCCAGCCTTCCCACCAGAGTTTTCCCTCTGTCTGTCACTACTCAGAACTTGTCACCAATGAAGGCACTGGGAAGCTTTAGTGTCAGACCAAGGGAAACAATCCCATCTCTTTCCTTCAGTGCAGGAAAAGGAAACAGTCAGAGAATACGACCACCCTACTTCCCCAATCTTCTAGGTGCATTTAAAGACTGGCAAATTTTCAAAGCCTGGAAATAGCTTTTGTACAGTCCTTCAGCCTGGGAAAAGCAGGAGCCACATAGCTGCTGGAGGCAGCAGCCTTCCCTATGCTTCAAATGCTGTCTCAAACAGGTACCAAACCCAGGTACCCAGCAGCTGGGGGTCCTCTGCAGGGACTCCACACAACCTGCACATCCCCAGCCTACAAGGAGCACAAAGGGCCTGGCACAGCCACAGCACAGTGAGAGACATGCAGAAAAAAAAGAGCACTGGTGTCAGAGCTCCTCCATCCCTCGCTCTGCTATAGCAAAGGAACAGTGGCCTGCCAGCAAAGGGCAAGGATTGTCTTATTTGCCTCAGTCTGTGATGTGAAACAATGCATGTTAATTCCTGCATTCGCATGAAACATCTGATACAAACTTTCCCTGGTTTTGAAGAAATGTTCTTATAGCACAGTCTTAAAAGAGACTTAATTACATAAACAGAAACAGCAAGAAGGGCAGGAGGAGCCGCAGCGTATGGAAGGGAGCAGTAAAAGAAAACTGGACAAGGCTGGACAAGGGGATCCTCGTCAGTTGCTGCCTGAAGGACTTGGGTGGCTGCCATGTAGGTACAGCATAACCCCCAATACTGCCAGCCCTTCAGAGCATCAGCTGAGAGTGACTCCTGATCCTCCTGCACCATCAGCCAGAAAACCGCACATGCTGCACAGCAGTCTGAAGCATTTAATAGCTCTAGTCCTTTTAAAACAGCATTTTACCCCTTGAGACTTTTCATGTCTAATTTATAGCAGGGAATATATTAACTTTTGATACATGGACACATTTCAACTCACAGCAGCAGCTGTGAAGGAAGGTAGGGAAACAGCTCTTTCCATACAAGGAAGACAGCTTTAAAGTAAAGCCAAGGATCTGAATGAGGAAGCAAGGTCTGAGACCACTCCAGTCTCCCCTTGGCAGTCCAAAACATTTAGCCCTGCAGGTAGCTTGAATCAAGCTGGGGTTTTTTTCTATACCTACCTGGGCAGCAACCACTGCAAACCAACTAAATATCAGGTAACATCTTTGCAGATAAAAAGCAGTCCACATTTCTTTAGTTGAGTTCAAACATTACATTTTCATCACAGTCTTGGAGATATTAATATTTTGCAATCACTTCCATTATTTGTCCATGCAAATTCCTCATGTGCCCACTGCCATGCAAGATTTCAAGCCCTGAGCACATGCGCACAAGTTAAACCAACAGCATGGACACAGTTGTTCACACAAGTAGCACTCCTCCCTGGTAGGTTCTGCAGAGTAGCCTGTCATGCAATCCTACTTTGACAATCTCACTATGGAGAACTTACTAGGATTTCTGTGAAGTATTTAGGGCACACACTTTCCCCTTTCACAACAAGGAGGCCAGCCTCCCCTCCTTTCATCAAAGCCTGCTCCAGCAAGAACAATCCCCTCTTCTTCCCTAAGTATGTGCCCCTCCTTTTTCCTCTCCCAAACTTCCTTGTTTTTTAAACCCTTCTTCAGACACCTCTGCCAATTGCTTATCCCATTTGCCACTCTGCTTCCCACTCTTCAGAACAGGCTTTAACATACTTCCTTTGTTCTTTGCTATCTTCACACACCCTGTAATGAGCTAGGCAGATTTCTTAAAATTTCTGTGTGTCACGCTAGTCTGCCCACTCACGATGAGGCACAAACACAGCTCCCACGAGCTGAGGAAGCTGGAAACAGAACTCTGCCACATTTTTCACCAGACTGCTTCCCCAGTCTTGCTCACCATGAAGGTGCCTGAGGACCAGGGGAGGGAGAGTGGAAAGATGGCAACCAGAGACACAGGCTGAAGAGAACAGCAGCTCTGTCCCTCCGGCAGCTGGATCTGCTGGTGCTGCCTCAAATTCCTTGGTTAAAATGCTTTCGAACCCAAAGAACGGACAAACACAAGCAAGCCAAGGGTACATTCATACACTGCAGACAAACATCTTTGCCAATGCTGCTGCAGATCCTGAGTGCTCCCCTCTACCTTTCTATTATTCCTGCCTGCCTGAGACCTTTTGCTCGCAGATGGAAAAAGGTATTTTCTGTCTTGGCCAGATTGACCAATGTGAATGAAAAAGCTTCAGAATTTTTTTTTCCAAATCCAGTTCTCAAGAAGAAACTTGTACACCTGATTAAGTGCCTTTGAGTTCTCTCCAGAAAGCCATTGAAACTAAGTTGCTGTGACATTAGGTCTTTATAGGGAAGATGAAAGATGTAGTGTTAAATTTGCATGTTTTGCCAGCCTTTCATCTTCAGATAATTACATTCCTTCTTTAGACAGCAAAATTAAGGTCTTGAGATCTCACCAGTTTCCTGTACTATATCCAATCAGGACCAATACTGCTACATGATCTTCAGGTGGTGTTCCCCTGACTGAGTTTGGGACTGCTAGTGATGTGAAACACTTTGGAGTGTATGTTGCAGTCCAGCACCTGCAATGGGAAATGCTATACTGAAAACATGGTGATGGGATCTGGCAGGATGGCAGCCAGGACAAACTTCTCATTAGGTGAAGCTTTAATCTGTTTCAAGAAAGATAATGGAAATATCCAAGACATATTGAGGATATTAAGCAATTCTTTATTATACTTTCTCTCCTAAGTCCTTTAGCAGGGTTAACTGTGAACTGTGCAGTCAGTAATCAAGTTGTAAGTTCCAACACTTTTCCTGCCAGGACACTACAGAGATGAGAATAAAGGAAGAATTTCTGCTTCCATAGTGTGTATAGGTATTTATGGCTGATCCCCCACCTATGTTATTCCCAGCAATCCCATTTAGCCATTGTTAGTTAAGTTCCTCTCAACCAACTAGTGGGTACAAGAAAATAGCTTTTCCTTCTTCTCCTTAGTCAGAATATCAATATAGTTTGATGTGTTCATATGGTTGCCACATATGGTTTTCTTTTGTCACATTTCATTTGTGCATTTTTCCCTGAGAATTAGGGCAGCATAAGCAGTGTTGGGAGCAGAGGGGGAAGCTCTGACACTCCACTTACTCCCTCTCTGCAGGACAGAATACAGATACCAACACCTGCTTTCCTCCTGACAGATTCATAAGCGTTCATCTGCTATATCACCATAGAGCAGCTATCCCAAGAAGGATTTCCACAGGCTGGAATCTGGCCCATGCACCATCTTTAATCTCTTAGAGATCATCTATACACCTTCAGATACATAAACCTACAGACTACTGCAATATTGCTACCCAGTAGCACCAGTACTTTCTCTCACAGAAGTGACTAAACACTGTCTGAGTCCCAGGTGTTAGTCTCTGGACAGCTAGGATGAAGTTCCTTTGGAATTCTCTCATACAAGTGAATGTATATTAAAAGACTGTCATTTTATGGTGGAAGTTTTATTTATTTTATTTATTTTATTTATGTCATGGAAGGTAAGGTAACAGCAAACTCTATTGTATGGACACAAATCACTCACCACCATCAGCACCTTTTGAGTGCTTTTTTTTGTTTTGTTTAGTTTTGGTTTTTTTTAATCCAGAACTCATTACAATAGTCAAGAAAAAACACACACACATTACTCTAGAAACAAAACTGGGCTGACCTCCCCACATTGCTAAGTCTAAGATTTAATTTAATGAACCTGCCAGGATCTCCTTTATTTTCTTTTCCTCCCAGCTCCTCACAAAATATCTCTATAGCACATCCAAAGTAATATAGGCAACTTTGAGATGTTAGAAGTACTCAAAGTTCCTCTTCCTGTAGCTACGTTAACATTTTCAGACTGTTGCTGATGATGCTTTTGGGTAACTGTGTCTGTCAGGATATTTGTAGTCTGTTCTTATACAGGCAAGAGGCCAAAAGAAAAGCAAACAACTCACCTACCACTACAAACTAAACCAGGAAAGGAAGGAAAAGCAATCAACAGCATTACATGGAGAAAGGAGTATTTCCCTCCTGTCAAATTTCAGTCCTGCTAAACAATCCAGCGACAAACAAATTAAAGTTAACACAAAAGGAAGACTGAAGAATGGAAAATTTGCATGTTTTTCATTATATGTTTGTATCACAGAGCTTTCCAGGCAGAAATATCTCAGACTCTTTTCATCTTCATTCTGCTATACCTGCTGCAGGAGGTGTAATGTCTATACAGGACACATAACGTGAACACCAAAGAACACTTAGAGCATTTTCTAGTTTGCCCTGAATGTTTTTATGGTGAATAAAAGTTCAACATGAATAAAGATTGTGAGTCACCTCCTAACTCATAGAGCTCTCTAGATAGGTAAATGGAGACTTGTACAACATTGAAAAATAAGCAGTGGCTTGTTTTAACTAAAAACAAACACTGACTCATACAACATTGCTGAATAGAAAAAACCCACTGTCCTCTGAAAAATTAGTTTACACAGGACAAGTGTCTTTAGTGGCCACAAGGAGTCAGGACAGCCATTGAAAAAGCTAATGGGACTGCTCACAGCTGCTACAGTAAAGCACCTCATGTGGTACTACTTCACAGCAAAGAGAAGCTACTGCACTTCAACCTGAGATCTGATGTATCCCATAATTCTTCCAAAAAAGCAGAACAACTGAGACCTCATGTCCTTGTCAGCTCCAACAGGGGGTTATTGGGAAACTGCACAGAAGTTTTTTTCAGGGAAACATCTGTGATTACACAGTTCTATAGTATCTGTAGATTTGATTTGAGTTCCCCTTGGTGTGAGTGAAAGGCTACAGCTTCCACTGAAACTGTTCATGGCCTGATGCAGCCACTGAACCACTTTCCTTAAGAGGCAAGGAAAAATAAAATCACTGAACTTGTGTGTCCAAATGAGATGAGAGGGAATAGGACAAACAAATGTTGAATATTTCTTTATAGCCAAGGGAATCCATGTGCTAGCCCGTTGATTCCATGGATCCACATGTGCCAGTTCTCTGGCAGCCTGAATAGATATCACCACTTAGCTAAGAAGGTATTCATTACTACTTTAAATCTGTACCAATCAGTCAACTGGGAGATGGAGCTGGGAAAGGTTGAAGTGTGAAGCTGTGCAGTAAAAGACACAGAACAACTGTAAATTACAGACTATAGCAAGATGAATAAAACCTGCATTTATCTCTTGTTGTGGTATAATGTGACTGCTAGGATTTATTACCCTGGATATATCTCATGTCATGTGAGAATCTCTATGCCTGGGAAAAGTGTGGTTGTATGGCGCACCACAAAAGTGCAGCAGCTGATGAACTGATTAGTCAGGACACAGCTTTCTCTTTTCCCCTGCAGTCTTTTTTCCACTTTTCACACTTTTAACACTGTTAAGTCCACACTAGTTTATCTAAAGTCCTGATCATATGTCACAATCCCATCCAACGCATGGTCTATAAAGATGCCTTAGCATACCTTTTACAGAACTGATCAAATATAAAATATGCAGCATCTCCATACCTCTGAAAGTTTCTTTTTCCATCCTCAGAGGAGCTAATTCCCCATGGGCATAGAAATTAAGTATAACAAAAGATACAGGAGAGTAAATTAATCAAAATATTCTGTGTGGTTCATTTGGTTTTTTTATGATACATATTCCTGAACACTTTAAAAAAATCTACCAAATACCTAGGTTTGGCAAAAATTAAACCACGTTGTCCAAATGGATGTTTTCTGTGAAACAGATTTTACCATCATCTGAATTGAAAAACCTGATTAGTTCATATATTTCACCTGTCCTTCCACATGATCCTGCAGTACTCACCTAACTTTTTTGAGGTCCAACTGCTTATAATTTCCAGTAAGTAGGGGGTACTTCCTTTGAAAATTTTTACAGAATTCCCAAAACACATTTCCAGTGGGATCTGCTGCATTGATTGAAATTAAATCTATGCTTAAACCTGTATAAACAGTTGCAACTATGCTGTAGCAGTTTAAAAGGGTCTTAATTCTGTTAGCTGAGAGCACACACCCTAATCTAAAACCAGCTCAATTCTGGTGCCTTCACAAGTTGTCATTGCCAGGGAAACCAATACCTAAATTCCAGGTATGAAACAAAATGAACCTCTTCTACCTCACCTCATAACTAAGAAAAAGAATATAATGGAAAGTTACAAGAGTGGGATTTAATGGCTGTGGTATTTTGCTTACTGACTAAAACTACATCAAGTTTGGTTCCACGTCTAAGAAACAAAGTAAATCCAAAAACCACCCAGGTTTAGAAGTGAACAGCCTTTACAGCTTCATTGCAACAGTTAAAACCATGTGTTATATCACACCATGTCATACCACTACAACTTGCCCATGCAGGTGGACCCCTGACTTGCATATCCTCTCTTCCAAAGACACAGTTGTACCATTCTGTACAAACAGTTCCTTTAAAGAAAAAAATTCTCTACTGACACACCTTTACAGACAAATGAAATACTTAAGGCTCTGAATTGCTTATTACAAATACAGGAGCATATGATTTTTTTTTCCCCTTTTCTGTTAATACTGCAGACCCAATACTTCTACAAGCCACTGAGACAAAATTCACTGTTTCCTGGTTCGTCATCATAATTGACAGAAGAAAAAAAAAATCTCAATGGAGCTGCACAAGTATAGCCAGGGTTTGGCACACACTCTTCTAAGCTGTGGTAAGGCTAACAGGATGCCAGAAGAAGCAATTGCTCTTCTCTCTTCCAGAGCAGAGCCACAGTGCACACAGAACCACAGTATGATATTTGCAAGCTCATTTTTCAGCCCTGAAGAGCAACGTTTCCCATCTCTATAACTTGCCATCATACAAAGAATCAGTTCTGAAAGTCCTACTGAATGCCTTCAGAGAGAAGTATAAAAGTATCAAATCCTTTTTTAGCCACATACCAGAACTTGTGTTTTGAGCTGGTTTTGTTTGTTTTTAAAAGAATGCAGCCAGTCTGTTCAGCTATTTGAGCACGATGTAACTATTGAGCCCAACAAGAAAATTAATAGCATCCACTCACATCTCACAGTATTGGTAAATAGCATCATCTTGATTTGGTTATCCACCCCTAGGTCTTCAAACTTCTTTAAACAGTAGTACAACTCTTCCAGGCTTTGAAAAGTTAATTGACCCCTTTCCATGATTCAAAATCCCTATAACTTTCTGATTTTACTACACTAAAGGCAAGTTTGATACTAAGAAAAGCTAAACCTTGTTTTGATGAAATTTTTGTGCAGGAAGCTTTTCACTATTTACAAGAACTATCCCAATTCAAATTTAAGTGAAAACAACAGAAATGCTCTCATTGACTTCCCTTCACTTTGTGTCTGATCCTAAGTCTGCAGTTTTCTTCAGCACTGTGAAAATACAGGCTCAGGATAAAGCTCTCTGCAGTTCTATTTATTCAGCTTATGTCATGACAGCTTGAGAAAAAAGTCCCAGTTACTCTTCCAGTGAGGAAAAAAGGTTGAAAATAAACAGTTCACTAGGGCACCAAAGTAAAAGGAAACATGAGATTAAATGCCAGCATTTTACACCTCTATTTTGCCCACTAAACCCACAAAGGCACTAAGATTTTCTAGCTCAGAAGAAGCGCTTCCAATAAAAATCACTAGAATTATCACCACCAGTCTTCAGGGGAACAGAGCTGGGCCTATATAGGGTTCTTGAGAAAATCCCATCCTAAACTCCCAGAGAAGTTTGAGAAAATCCCATCCTAAACTCCCAGAGAAGTGTTGACAGCTTGGGTCACTGGAAGCTTGAAAGCCATTTGTGAAAAAGGCAGCCTTGCTATCTAAACACTCTGCAACAGCAGTTGGTCTCAGCAGAAGAGGAAATGTAATTTCCAATTACTCTGCTCTTTCCTCTGTTTCTTTCTGAAAACAGCCAGGGGAGTGAGCATGGATCCCACATTCAAATGAAGGCAACCTCAGGATCCAAGGTGGCCTCAGATTTCTCAAGCCAAAATGCTTGTAAATTCTACTGCCCAACATGGATTTTCAAAGCCAGACTAAAATCTGTGATATTGTTACTCTTAGTCTTCTTTCATTTTATGATTTATAGAGTGTTAATACTTTCCTCTCTTCCTTGTACAAAAAGGAGTTTATGACCAGTCAGGCACCAGAGACAAGTTTGACCTGTGTGCTGTAATAAATCAGGTGCCAGGAGCAGATGGAGAAGGGTTGGGAAGCATACTAAAGTCACTCTTGAGTTACACCTGTGGTATATGGTCTACTCAAAAGATTTTTGACCCCACAGCACAGGCATTTGTTTTCAAAGCCGGCAACAACAAAAGGGGAGTAGAAGGGGAAAGAATGTGGGCTGTTGTGGGTCCCATTTAATGAGAACTCAAACTCCACAGACTTCCATGAGGATCAGTGAATCCACAGTGGGTGTTTTTGTCAATGTCAAATATAACTATAAATTTGAATTTTGTTTTCTAGATATTTTCCCTGTTTCATTATGAAAAAATGCTGCCAGGACTAAATTTAACCTTTTGATACAAACTCCACTGGAATTGTAACAAAAGCTTTAACCAAGCTTTACGGATGATGAGATTGGTGTGATTGCTTGAACTTAAATTTTCCATTGTGGGCTAAATTTATACAACATATTTGGTCTCCAGACCACATTCCTTCTCCTGCTTTCATTTCCATCTGTCATATCATGTCTGTACTTGTCTTTGAATATTGTTGCAACTTCAGAATACAAAGTTTCTGTGGCTTTTTCTCAGGCCACTTCTTAAAAAAAAATTTTTTTTGTGGTCTTGAGGCCAAGATGAGACAGAACAGGCAAGATTCCACACTCCCACAAACAAGACAAATCAAATACTGAACACAGAAGCTCATGCAGAGGTTCCACTTAAGTCAACAGAAGCCACATGTGGCCATTCACCTATGACTTTGAAAGTGTTTACCTTAACCATTACTGGGGTCAGAGCAACATAACTGGCTTGCATTTTTCATAGATGAGCTTCTAGCAAAAAGACCCCATAACGCAAGCAAATGGCAACATCATCTACTCAAACAGTGCCTGTTCAAGCACCACTGTACAGTCCCTCTACTCTCATTGCACTCAATTACTGCTCTTCCATTCTTAATAAAGTCTCTTACAATTCAGGTTTCCCTTTGCAGTGTCTCACATTTTCCACTAACTTAGGACATTTAAACAAAGAGGTTTGTTTGACTTTTGGCCTCAATATTACTTTTGTTTCATTTAAGATTTTGAAGAGAATACACTAGAAGTTGTTTGGGTTTTAAGGAAAACAACAAAGGAAAAGAAAATAATTCTTTTTGACATCTGTTCTTTTGACTTCCAGTTAATTAGAAGAGCTGTATTGCCGAGTGTTATTTGTCTGCTGTTTTTCTTAAATATTTTTAGCTATTTTCCATCATTTCCCATAAAATCCTAGGCCAAAACATCACAGAATTTTTGTGTTGCTAAGAAGATGGTATTTGCTCTGTGCAGGGGGAAAAAAAAAGATTGTTCTGCTTTTCATATGTGTGCATAGGCATAAAAATATCAAATGACAAAATTGAATGAGGTGATATTTCAAAGGGAATAACGTATTGATAGTGTAAAAACATTTTATTGCCTTCACTCTTGATCTGGGCCTGTTTTCTGAAACCAGCAAAAAAGTAAGCCCGTGTTTCCAAAGGCATAGTTAATCTTACTTAAATAAATGATTCAATAGTCAGCAAGATCTTACTGTCTTGGAATGGTCCCTTACTGATATTGAGAGCAGTATGTTGCAGCATGCCAGCAGCAGGAGGGAATTGAAAATAAGTGAAAGTGAGCTTCCTAAATGAATTTACCTAAAATAGGCAATTTTAAAGGTTTAAATAGAAAAATAATCATGAATTCTCCTTTTGCTCTTTCAGAAAAGAAATATTTCATTTTATAGGGGCATTGGCACAATTTTTCATCATTGTCAATCTGCAATTTCCTGTATCTTGCATTTACCACAAAGAGGGCTTGTCATTCCAAATTTGCCAGCATCTGGCTTTGATGCTTAAGGAGAGGAGTCGAAAATTCAGGAGACCAAACATACTTTGGTTTAATAGGTATAAATTAGCACCAACAACAATAGTGCATCTTCTGAGTTTCTTCAAGGTTTTGCTTTGGACAGGGCTTTCTATACTCCCTCAGCTTTTCTGCCAGACCTCACCAAAAAGTTTGCAAGTATCAGCTGTAAAGTCAATGGCAACAATACAGAATAATCACCCACAGGGCCTGACCTGCCAGCACCAAAACTTCAATGCCACCATATGGTAAGAGGAGGAGGGGGGGGGGGGGGGGGTGTGGTGTGCGCGACACACCAAATTTGAAACAGTTGTTTAATAGTGAGAACAGCTTGCTCATCTTACTATCTCCTGGATACAAGCCAATGTTTTCAGCACCTGGAGCACCCTTATGCCAGGATAATATTTGCAATGAAGTTAAATTAGAATGTTCTCAAAGCAACTCATTAAAATAAAGATTCCTTTCCACATTAAGGATACATAGATCTCTGCTGACTGACACTGAGTCTAGTGGTTGTTTCTCTTATCTCTGTTTCTTCCTGACTTTTATCCTAGCTAAGTCAGTTATATGATTTTCTTACAAATGTAAAGGACAGGGAGGGCCTAAAATCCCAAATTTTTACTGTCTGTCCCTTATTGTTGAATTTGTGAGAGATAAAATAAAAGCAGCAAACTCAGTCAAGCCATGAAGCAGAGAAAGACATCAGTTACAAAGATTACATCACTGGCTGATTTCATCTTCCCAAGACCAGAGTGTGTTCTATTGAGTTTGATGTGCCAGGACCAGAAATTGGGAAACATATCAAAACAAATATTTAAAAAGCAAGTACGCATTGTTACTCCGAGATAGGATTGTTTAAAATATAAACAGTTATGCAAATAGGAAACATATTGCCTGGAATACATAAAATGCAATGCACAGTAACCAGCAAAAGTAAAATTGGGCAGTGGGATCCTTACTTGGATCCTCTTAGCCCAGCTGCTTTGGCACCATGCAGCCTTGCCCTTTCCACATGAACTAAAGGTTTGGCCCAGATGTGAGAACAGATAAGATGTGACTGTTCTTAGGCAACACTGGAAACCTATGGTGCCCAGTAAAAATGCTGGTCTACATTTGCAGTTTCTTTCTTGCCTTGTTTCTTTTATTCTTTAATTATGTGGGGCTTTTTCTCTGTTCCAAACAAAACTCACTCAACTCCAACTGAAGCACAGACTGTAATCCACAGTGCATCTGTACAGCCCGTCAGAACAACAGGACCTACTGATCCTCAGCCTAAGGCAAATGACATTACTGTTCTCCTGAAACAACTGCCACATGAAAGTTTTGCAGACCTGTAAGAAAGTTAAAGCTACACAATTCTTCTGTCTACTATCTACCATTCCTTGGGATCTGATGCTCTCTAGTTTATTGTGTCAGTGAAAAACTCCCCCAGTAAACACAGTTCCTTTAGACTCTAAATTAAGGAAGGTGTCAGCTATTGTGGAATAAACAAGAGGAAACCAGGAAAAATTACTGAGATGTTTTCAGCTGCAGCTCATGGGCTGAGCATAATACAGGTGACTGTCTCAAACACAAATGTGAATATTTAAACCTGATTTGACTATATTACCACTGATAGCCTGAGACAATACCTATAGCTGCTATAAAGTCATTGTATTCATGTTGTGTGCTGCCTAATGCTGTAGCTGCTCTCACTTGCCAGGATGAAAATGTATTAACAAGTGTGGTCAACTCAGGTTAACTCTGTGGTGAAGTTTTCTATCTGCACATACCAAAATCATCTCAAGAAATGAACACCATTTCTCTGACACTGTGAATACTGTGGTGCACATACACTAAAGGAAGTTGGCAAGTTTATGTCACCAAGTTTTTTTAGTTAAGTTGGTGCTATAAAGGAGAAGGCACAAAGAAAATTTAAACAAGAGGTTGTAGCACACAGATCAGAAAAAATTTACCCACCCATCACACAGCTGAGATGAGCAACAAATGAACATGCTGAGCAACGAAAGCAAATAATGATGGTCAGTTCAAAGGAGAGTTGGATCCATGTTTGTGGAAGAAACCAGAAGCCGCAGCCACCAATTGAACTTGTTAGTTCACAGTGGTGATAGATTGGTTGATTAGATTTTTTCCGGGTTAATAAGGGCAGGCCTCAATAGGTCAATAAGCTTCTCATCTTGTATACATTCTACTGGTCAGTAAACTAACAACATTAGACAGTCAAAGCAAAAAGGAAATAAAAAGTGATTAGGCTCTTTTGCTCCTCAATATCTGCTTTCCCTTGTCATGAGGGCAATGTGATGAGCTGTGGATTCCACAGCAAAGCCTGAACGTAAAGAGCTGAAGGGGCAAAGCAACCAAAGCACATTTGGGTGGTATAATGATGAAAGACAAGGAGTAAACGTTAAAATGAAAAGCAAGGAGACAACTGAGAAATATAAAAGCCCAAGGTCTTCACCTTTCTCCCTTCTTTTCTGAGTAATGAAAAAACGAGTCACAAAGAACATGACACCATTCAAAAGAAACATGTCCCACAGTGCGTCAGGGGAATCAATTTATTTTACTGGAGTCTTGCCTGACTGTAAATGGACAGAGTGTGAAATCAAAGCAGAAATGCAGCAAAAGATTCCCAAGAGAAACCAAAAAGGCAGAATATGCAGAAATCACTTGCCCAAGAGGGATCAAACACCCTAAAATCCAGACCTTAAGATGTAAATTTTGCATTCTCCTGGGAAGCAGGTCAGCAGTAACTAAGAAAAGGAGACAAAAGCAAGCAGCTGTTAGGGAGGTAAAAACCAGCAGAAAGTGTGCATGCTCAGGCACTTAGCGTGAAAAGACAACAGGTAGGAAAGGAGAAAGGCTGAAATTACTCAGTAGTGCAGAGGCAACAGCAGGTGGTAGAAACTAGCCAGATGCTCAGATGATGAAAAACTAGGTCTGGGCTGGGTTTCAGAGAGAGGGGCACTGTACATAGTTCTTCAGTGACAGAATCTACCCCTAAATTGAAGATCGAAACCCAGTCAGTGTCAACAAAACTTGTAAATGAAACCGACTGCAGGGCTATGTAACAAATGAACTAAACAGATTACATGGCTCACAGCAAGTGTGAAACTGGGAGGATTTTCAGAGGTCCACCCAGAGCAAACACTTATCTAACCTGTTCTTAAAAGCCTCTGGAGAAGAGCTTTCTTACATCTTCCTCTATTAGCTGACCTATCCCTCATATTGGGAAGGTTTTCAGAATATGCAAATCTTTCTATTAAAATCAGAGTGCAATGAAACTTTATGTTCAAAGAAGCCTAAAATTTTACATCTATAATCCAGTCACCTAACCAGCTGTACTTAAAACACTTTATATTGTGACAAGATGCCCCTTTAGTCTTTAAAAAAATACTCCGTAAAAAGTAACTAGATTCAGTAACCACACTTCCACAGTTGATTCCAATTTTCTGTAACAAGGAAAGTGTTCCTGGAAACATGATTCTTATTGTTACTTCATGTTGATGAGTTACTCAACCAAAACTAATTAGTTCTAGAATGGAAAAGTTGCATATGTGAGTTAGGCACGGTGTTTGGAAAAAGCTGTCCTACTGCTGCAGAACAGCCCTGCTTTATGGAATAAATGCAGGAAAGGCAGGTAGTCTGCTTCTGGAGTCTACAAAATCCAAACAGGTACTACTGTGCCTTTGTTTTTGCACTGTCTATTAGTACAAGGAAAGCAGTATAATTGTAATTATTTTAAATGGACAGGCAGGAAGAACACCAAAATTGCTTCCCAATTTCAGAACAGTCTTTGAAGTGTTTATGAAGCGTAAGTTGTTCCAACTCATGTTTACTTGGTCTAAGCACCACAGGGCTGATCTATTCAAGTGATTTATGTCAGCAGGTAACAAGAGCCAATTCAGACTGTCATCTGCTTTGACCTCGATCGCATCATGGACTCAGTCCTATTTGAACAAAGCAAGTAATAATTTCAAGATAGTCTGCAGGTTACCAAATTATAGTGGAATGAAGAGGCATAAAACTAGGCAACTAGATATTTAGCAAATTATCCTCCTGTATTAAAGATGCGTTGTCAGCCCTTAGGAGCTAAGTACCTGCAAACCAGTGTTCCACACCTCAGTAAAGAAAAACTAATTCCCTAAGTAATTGCAACACCTATTTTGTTTAGTATATAAAGGAACTATGACAACAAAGCAATCTTGCACAAAAATAACCTGTTCTAAGTATTACATACTATTGCTTACTTTTTCATATGGGGAATTCATTTCTACCATATTGATAAAAAGATGTAAATAGATGTCAGCCTACTTGATTAGAAGACAGAGAGACACCAAGCTTAAAATAAGTATTTAAACAAGTGAGTGTAAATGCTCTCAGGAAGCCTTCTATTTCATTTAATTAAACACAGAGTGTGCCTAACCTCAGTAGTTTTAACTGGATTGCTAAATGCAGAGTAGATGAAGTCCTGTCTTACATGACTGAAGTGGAAAAAATAATTAAAAAAAACAACAAAACCAACAAAAAACCCAACCCAGTACAACAACAAAACCACACTGACATAGTGGCAAAAGTTCTTGGAAAGCCCAAAAGCTGTAGTTCAGTCATCAAGATGACAACCAGGTTAATTCCTGTGTAGTCCCAGCAATGCAGAGCTGCTTTAATTCAGAACAGTTTCTTGCATGTAAAAAACACAAGGAGACATTTTATAAATTGCAAAACTTGCTACAGGCAAAGTCACCGATTTGCAGCCCAACCCCATTCCAGGGACATCTAAACCCTAGAGGGAGATGTGATTCAAGAAGGTCTGAGTCACCAGACTATTGTTATAGCTATTCTTTCCAGTCCAAAGTTTTCTGTTTGTGGGGTTTCCATTTTTCAGCAGGTTTAAAAGGTATTGTTTTCAAGGCAGCTTTCTACAAGGGTAGAGGGGGCAAACACTCATCAGCTCTCACTAGAAGGAAGAAGGAAAAGAAAAAGTCCCAAAAGATCTGGCCAGGTTTGGCTAAATTTAAACATGTTTGAATTCTGTTACATCACTTGAATAACTGAGAATTGTTAATTAAAGCACACTTTCCCCCCAAAAAACATGAGACTCCTGAAGCCACAGCTTGTTTCTTTAAATGCCAGTTCCAACATGAATCACCAAAACTATTTGAGGTAGGAGTGAACACAAATTTAAAGTCCCTGGGATTAACAATTCATCCAGTAATAACATGTAATGTAGGAACATGAGGTCTGAAATGTGCCTAGAAAAAGGGATAAAATCCAAGCGGAGAGAACTGGCGATGTACTGAAGTTACAGGAACAAATCTTTTGCATCAGAAATGGGATACAGGCAGCAAAAGAGACCTGTGTATCCAACTGGCATTGAACCTGGAGGAATTTGGAGACTTTTGGAAAAGGCTGAGTGTCCAAACTAATTGAAGAAATTTAACTCAAGAAGTTCAAACAAAGTACAGATTCCCCTATTTTCAATTTGTGCAAATGCAGAAAAACGCCGTGAAATTAATCTGTTCTGCACTGGGTGGTACCCAAGTCCCACAAGCTTTAAGCACTTTATGACCAGTCTTTCTGTAAGTTATAGAAATTCTGCTTGCAGTCGGTTGACAGGTGTCCTGTCTTCTGAGGGAAGGAGGGACAAATTGAAAATAAAATACCTTATTTGCTTCTGAAGAAGTTTATGGAAAAATAGAAGCTAATCACAAAAACAATATCAAATATTTTCCTTTTTATTCCAATAAAGGTCACATAGTTTAGGATACTCAACCATATACAAAATAATCAAATGTAATGGAAGTGAAGGAAATGTCTTACAAGTGCATATAAGGATCACTGGATAAATCCTTAGCTAGTGTTAATTGATGCTGCAACGTTGGCTTCAGGAAAAGGAGACCAATTTGCAATAGATGTTCTGTGCGAGAGAGATCCCAACTAAAATAACGGACACATACCTCTAAAAAAGTTATTTTTGACTAATTATTCTAGTAGACATTTATAAAGGACAGCAGTTTTGGTCTATGCTGATGCAAAACTAAAGGTCAGCAACAGAACTGGTAGGCACAAAACTAAAACTCACAGATCAAATTCCTCTCTGAGTCATAATCCAGTAGCTGAAATGACAAATGTCCTGGATTTTAAACCCCCATGCTGTCTGTCATACATAATCCTAATTCTTGAGCCTTTGAAGACTACCAAGTCTGATGGAGAGAGAGGCAGGTAGGAAAGGCCCATCAGACAGAGAGCTCAGCTATGGACTCCCACAGAATCCTGATAAATGCACAAGGAAGCCATAACAGCAACACGATCAACTCTGACACAAATAACCAATGTTATCTAAGATCTATTTATTCCAAACAGAGGAGAGGACCTGAAGCAAGTAAAATCCAAGGAAAGTGAACTAGTCAGCAGAAGCACAGAACTGTGAAATCCAATGGTCACACACCAAGGGGCAAAGGTCCATCCAGTCACAAAAATCTCTTCCTTATCACAAGTATATTTACACAATTTCCACCATGAGTCATGCCAGGACATAAACACAGAAGGGAAAGAAATCTGTTGTTTAAATAGCTCTTGAAAGTGGCTGAGAATATAATTAGAAGTGTTGGAATGTTTATGCTTTCTTCCAACACAATTGTGCCATCAGACACAAATCAGAATTAGTACCTGTGTGATGCCTCCCATTCACTCTCTCCAGCTAATTATCTTCAGCAAAAGGAAATTTATTTTCTGCATGGCACAATAGTGTAATTCAGAGCTGGCACAACATTTTGACTATAATTTTTGCACATAAGCTTAACACACCAAACACACTCCAAATTATATGTCAGTGCTTCAATCAGTATGCTCCTCTGAAACAAAGACCATTTCATTTTGTGCAGTTGACTGCAGTCAGTTTCAAGAATGAGCAGCTGGACAACTTATATTCCCTGAGGTTCTTTCAATGGAGAGTTGTTTGTTTGCTTTTTGTATTACAGTCATTGATTTACATCTCTGTATAGATGTAGAATATAACAAAGCACCTCAAAGCACGTCACGTGATGCAGGATATGGATAATATTTAAAGCATCATTTTAAATGTAAATCATGAAAAGAATCACAATGTTGATATAAAGGTTTATGAAAAAAGCTTTACCTGTATACCGAAGGGGATATATTTAAGTTTAGGCCCCACTTAGAGATCAGGAGGTTTAGTGAGCTTATCCTATAGGGCTACTGGGAAAAAAGGTTATCTCCAGCAGGTGGGAGCTGCAGCCTGCCCAAGCCCACAGAAAGCTTTGCCCCTCACCAGCCCACTCTGCTCAGTGCCTAAAGCTGGTTGCTATGAATAGTCTGTGCCAAATTTAAATGATTCGCAGCCCCCTCAGATCTGTGCATCCAAGCTGACACCAACATAAAGCTATAGAAAAAAGTTGGTTTATATCCTCCACATCCTGATTTTGTAGCAACAAAACCAAAGCTCTGCACACACAGAAGGATGCAGGATCAAAGCATACAGATGAAAGTTAGAAAAACACTCTTTTCTCCCCCCTCCTTTCTTAAAAAAAAAAGCAAACAAACCAAAAACCATACTGAAGTGAGTTGAGAGGGCAATTAGGGGCAAAACAGATTCCATTTTGCTCACAATTCCAAGACTGGAACCAAACATCACAATTCAGCAGGGGAGTTTCCTTCAAATGACCACAAAATGAGAATTGTCATTTTCTAGAGAGCTCCTGTGAAAGCCAGGAACCCTGCCAGGCTAACAGCACTCACTGCTGAGGACAGATTACCCTTCCTCTCCTCCAGCCCATCGGGATCAGCACTGATAAATAAACATGAGAGAACCCATGTGAGGCTCTGACAGTACCACTCCACTGCAATTAACTCATTCCCTCAATACACAGCAGTTTAGATGAATCAGCAAATACCAGGAGACAGAGGAAAGAAGAGACAGCAAATGCTTTGCCAAAACTTCTGACTACATAAGTAAAACCACATGATGCTGCATGACCAAGTCATTTATTTGTTTATCTCATAATTCTAATGTGCATCAAAAAGTTTCATAGGTTTCTTCAATAAAAATGCTCTGCTGCAAATAAAATTAATACATGTTTACTTAAAGATACTTTATTTAAAGAGAAAAAAACAAACCTTAGGGCCTTAACATTATGTCAAATGGATTTATTTTTTCCCTACCCCTAAAAAAACGGCAGCATGGAACTCATTTTTTCATCAAGGTCACTGTGAACCACAACACTTTTTGCTGGAACAGGACCATGCTCAGCATGTTAGGAGACCAGGTCTGTTTCAGTAGCACATTACCCTTAACATCAGGCCCTTTCCAAATCACACATGTGTATCTCTCTGTAGAACCCTCCATACCCATTCTCCTCATAAAGGCCCTGGGTAGTCACAACATGTATTACACACAGATGTGAATCTGTTGCCACATCGAGATAACTCAGTGACTCAAGACAAGGGATAAGGTGATCACTATAAGCTTTTGACAATTGTGCCAACAAAACTGCATCCAGTTTTAGTCCTCTTCAGATGCAGGAGGTAGGAATTGTGTCAACCAGTGTACAGCTGTCACTAGGAGGCAAGAAGTGCTTTGCTAGGGCAGAAAGCAAGGATAGCAACCCCAGCAAACTTACCAGACATGATCAGAGTCTCCCAAATGAGCCAGAAAAAAAGTACAATTTTCTTTTGGCTTATTGAACATACACCAAGTATCATCTTATACACACAAAGATGCCTAACTGTGTAACCTCAGTTGTCAGAATCTTTTATCCTTGTGTTAATTTTATGACCCCTTCAGTTGTCCTTCTTGAGGGATGAAAGCAAATATATGGCAGGGGAGGGTCACTGCCAAAGGTCATCTATATTTAATGCAGTTTCATGTGCTGGGTCACATAGCATTCCCAGGCTGAAGAGAAGGCTCTGTTGCCGGGAATTTAAAAAACAAGTTGAAGGTAGTGTGCAGTCATAGTGCAAGAAGTTGTCAATCAGGCCTTACTGTGCCTTTCAATATTTTTTAGAATAGCCAAAAAAGTTGGAAAGCCTCCAAGTGAGTCATTCTGTTATGGAGGGGGAAAAAAAAAAGTCTTTCACATTCATTTGATTCAAAATAAGCCCCCCAAATTCACTTACAGCCAGTACTACGAGCTCTGTTAATTCAACAAGCTTACTTACATTACACATCCCACACAAAAAAAAAAAAAAAGAAAAGCCTATTTCAGCTGCTTCAATTTGTCCTACATATTGCTGCTCTTAACGAGGTTCCAAACTAGGGAAGCAGACTTGCTCAAGAAAACATGGCAGCATGTGTTTAATTTTGAGCATGTGCTTTCCAAGTCCCACTGCACTCGTACACTTGACTGATGGAAGACTTCAGTGTAGACTAGCGTGCTCCTCTGAATCTAGGCCAGAGGATACTTGAACAATTTCATAAAGTCATTTTAGATGTTCCTCTGATGAGAAAAATATTTTCTTTCTAAAAATCAGGCTGTCTGTCTACGCCTACAAGTATCCCACAGATGAAGCGATGAGCAACATCGGACATGCTAACTAGAGGAAAGAAGGTAAGGACATGGAAAGTGCCAGGCTTGCTTTAATTCAGGCATACTTCATTTTTCTGGAATGCAACAGAATTCACTGCCATGAAGTTTTTCATGCATGAATAACTAGAGCAAAATAATGCTCAATGTCTACAACTGCCTGCAGGCTCCAGGAAAATTCGGTCACATACAATATGTATTGTAGGCTCCCCATGGAAGCAGAAAGCTTCATTTGTAGAGATCAGAGCTGCAAGTAATCATAATGGACCCACAATGGAAGATTCAGTACTAGATGTAACTCCCATACTATCAAACACCAGAACTTACACAGCCACATCAACCTACTCCAAATTTACACTACTATGAGGGTAGTACAAAATACCACCATTTTAGCTGATCCTGTTCATTTGTTATACTTCTGGCATTCAGAGAAGGACAAACTAACACATTAAAATGCATGTGCACACATGGGTATACATATAAAACTAGAGAAGAACCTAATATTTCTCAGCAGGAGTTTAATCAGAAGTAGACCTTCTTGCAGACCAGTTTGAGAAAACTGCAGCATTAATTCACAAAAGCTAAGTGGAAACTGCAACATGCATGCATTTCAGTGAAGCCTTTCACAGAGTATCTCAAAATGCTGAAACTAAATTCAAAGTGGACATGTCCTCAAAAACAACCCCCACACATCAACAGCAACACATTACAGAGGGCCACAATAAATACTAAGAAGTACAGGAACTAAAGTAGGATACGTGATCTAATTGGTTTTAGCATGTTTCTTACTAGCAGGAAAGAAGGAACAAGAAGCTTCTTAGTAAGATCACCAGATGAGCCATATTAACTCAGAACACCAGCAATTAGAACCAGAAAATAAAAATACAAGATAAAGACAATAAATGAATCCCTCTCTTCTTGTGACATTAAAACTTTTAAAATTCAAGGCACTTATTAGCATACAGAACTGAGTCTTGCTGACACACCCTCTCCAGCTCCATTTCCCACAGCATCACAGCCCTTGCCTGGGCTATGTCCTCTTTATGGTGCTTTGTACTGCCCTCATTCCCCCTTCTTTTCCAGTGCTTAGTCTGGAGTAGTCCAGACATCTCAGAAGTGTAAATCACACTTCACAGTTCAGGGCTGTGGAGGTATTTTGGCTCTCGTATTCCCATTTCACACTCCACAAGCAAAAAAACCGAGAAGTGGCTGTAAAGGAGACTGACAAAGCTACAAATCAGAGGCTTCTGAGCTCTGGAAGCACTGTTCAGATACTGGTTTCATACACAGAAGGCATGAAATGGGGCAGACAGTTCTCATATTATAAGCAATGGGTTAACTGCCTCCATAGTTTCAATCATGGTATGTTATGTCATTTATCCCCATCCTCTCCACATTCACCCCCTTCTGTTTCCAGTGCAGGCAGACAACACATCATGCAACAGAGGGACCAAGAGCTGCAACGCCTTGTCACATTTCCTTCTGCCAAGGAGATGTACCTTTTAATCCTCATTCTCTCTACACACTAGTGTTTCAGATAAGGGTCTTGCTTGTCCTCCAAAGCAGGCACTCAACTCCCAAGGCTGCACATAGGTCTTGTGCCACACCTCAAAGTCCTCCGCCTCCAGCTAGTGCACTGGTGTAGATGGCAGGAGACATAGCTGCATTGAAGGTACAGAAACTCTCTTGGACATACCTATGGTGCTGTAGCATGCAAGTGCCCCCTCTCATTTGTTACTAGCAAGATCTCCTCGGCAGGAACAGACAGGCACACAGAGGAAAAAAGCTAATAATGCCACCAACATGTCCTGTGGCTAACATTAGCAAAAAGAATTTACTACAGCAGAGATAGGATAGGAAAAAGCCTCATGTTGTAGGTGTATACACACACAAAGATAGGCACACGCTATTAAGATTGTTTGAAGAACTTGCAGTCTTGTTGTTAATCGAATTGTGAATGTTTCCAAAAAGCCTAAACACTAGACAATGACAGCACATTGCTAAAGAATGTTTAAGGGATTTCGGCTGATCTGATAATTGCCTGGTAAGACGAGAGGAGGAACAGCTTACAAAAATAAAGACATGGATTTCAATGAAGTTTCAAAAAAACCTGATCTTTAATTTTCAAGATGACAAAGCACACACTGCAAAGAATCAAAAGCACTGACTACAAGATAAAACAGTAAAAGACCTTCTATCAGGAGAGTAAATACACATTTACACAGCCATTCAGAGCACAAACAGCCAGAACGCTGGGTTTGAAAGAATAAGTCTCCCCACTTGCTCCAAGCCCTTACAAGGCACCCAACTGAGAGTGATTTTCATTTCATACACTCCAAAGTCAGGAGCATGATGTGAACACAGATAACATGAACTTTCATTTTTTCACCCCAAACTCTGTAGATGAAGCAGTCAGGGCACGTATAACATAGACGAAACACTGATTTGTGCAAGAACTGCAACTCTGGTCTTTTTACTATAGTCAAAACCATTTAAATTGAAGTTGGATGAATCAAGCAAAAGTACATCTGTGAACATTTTCTGCCTGCTAAAACACTTACGTGCGTTCACTTCCTCATCAGTGTTCTGCACATATCCCACCACCATATTTAGACAAAATGAGTGGCCTCTGCCTCAGGTGGCCCCTGCCTGACCAACAAATCCTCCAAGGCTGAGCAAGTACAACTGAGAAAGTATCACCTTATTCTTATTATCTTCCTTTGGCACAGCTATCAGAAACATCACTGTGAGCTAAGTCAACACCTACTTCTACAAGCATTCATGCTGGTAAGTGGGAAGCAAATTTTAGTTTTATGAGAAGTGAGTTATGCATAGCATCAACCTCCCTGCTTGCACACAAACCAGAAACACTTAACACATCCCATAAGGAAATGGGAACAACATCTGATGGTTCAGCCCAGGCTGAATACATATAAAAACTTTTTCTGAATGTTGACAGAATTAAAAAAACTACACACCCCTAAACCAGTCAATGAATACTACACACTTAAGAATCAAATTCTCAACCTTATAATTCTACTAGCAGAAAAAAGTTAATACATACACAAAAATTTATTTGCCCTACTTTGGCATTGTATGCATACCAACCACCTGAAAATGATTACTGTGCTCAGACAGACCTCTGAGCAGCAACTGCCTCTGTAATGCAGCTACATTTAATGCCTCTGGGGAGCTCTATAACAAGTAAAGGCCATTAATCGGGAGACCTTGGATAAGGCAGGAAGCAAATTAAAGTCTCAGAAGACTATAACATGTTCTATCACAAAGCAGTGTGTCATATCACATATATGATATCATAAAGCACTTGAGTACTGTTCTTTTACATTAAGTATAGCAATATGTTCTATGTCAGAACTCTATAATTTTCTTCAATACTTATTAAGCAGGAGAAAAATTAATAAATCATGCAGCAGTCTAAAGTATTCAGTAGACCTCAAAACAAAGCTTGTGCAACATTTTAGCAAATTTATTGCAGACAAAGAGAAGTCCTTCCACTGTTAGGTTTGTGATCAGATGTAGTTGCCATTCTCTAGGACTAAAACATACACTTCAATCAGAAGCTGGTGGAAAATATATATACACAAAACATGGAAAAGGCAAGGACTCTAAATTCACTGAATACACAACCTGTTTTTCCACTAGATGCATTTTAATTACATTTTGCAGATGGTTTTTTTCAATCTTTTGCCATAGCATATGAAATTAATTTTTGAGGGGAGGGAAAGCAAGATGAGCTTTGCTATATTTACATGTTAAATAGTATTTGCTGGTCTAGGCAAAATGCATTCTGCTCTTCGAGGGAGGCACTTTGCAGGGACACTACACTCCAGTTCCCATGTCTGAATAACTCAGAAGCAGCAGCATCCCCCTGGAGTGGGTATGTGCATACACAAACTAGTCCCCTGTCTTAAACTCAGAGTCTCAGCACAGGATGGATTCCCATTCTTGTTGCACCACTCTGGAAGCAAAAGCAAAAAAGTCCGCTTTTCACTGTTGTTTTAAAGTTTACAAGATTTCTCCAAAATTTAGAAAATATATAGTCCAGCAACAAATGGTTTACAAAACAAACAAAGAAAGAAACTTCTTTTTCCATTACCTATTTTAAGCAATGCTTTGATTTATTGTGAGAGGAACAGTCGAACAAGATAAATGTGTAGATCACCACTTGAGATGTTGGCAGCAGAGACAGTCCGGTGCATTTTGCAGAGTATTTTGGTTTAAGGAGTTCAAAGAATACTTTCTTCTTCAAAGTCAAATTTCACCACCACTGGCCGGGTCATGTTCCACTTCTTATTTCGATTCCTATCCTCAATGAGCTCCTGGTAAGGATCTTGCTTTGAAATCTCTTTCTTCGAGCGTACATAACCAAAGAAGACAGTTAACGCCAGGAAAGAGTAAAACAACATGACAAAGAGGATGAAGAAATAGGCATTGTCATATGGTTTGTATTGTGGCTCTTTTTGTTCTGTAGCATTTTTCCTTGTGTCCAGGTTCCTTTCCAGAAGTTGCAGAACACATTGCGAGATGAGAGAAGCTAAAGCTGTTTGGTTCATTTTTGGGAATTTAAAAGCATGTCAGAAAACAGAGGGGAGTGAGCATCTAGAGGTCCCAAGTGATGCTTCATTGAAGTGGGATTCTATCCACCAGCTCCAACAGGAGCTGGATCTGTCCTGTAGTCATTTCCTCTTTTGGTAAGGAATGCTGTTAAGCACTTATTGGGTCTCAGTCACTTGATAATGAGGCATTTGGCTGATAAGCCAGCCTTGCCTGTGAAGTCTATTAATAATAACAATGATGGAACAATAACAGATCCCTGAGACATACATCTGTCAGGCTGTTTAAAAGATATGATTAAATTTCTTACTCCCCTATCCACCCCTCAATATTTGGGGAAAAAATCCTGCTCAACATACGAGGTGAAAAGAATTTAAAAACACCAATGGTGTGATAGATGTGTAGGAGCAGAAGAAAAAAAAAATGTTTCAGTCAGTTGCTAACTACATAGTAAACATGAAAATTTAAATTTCAACTCAAATTCGACAACATGGGAGCTTAGGTGGAAAGTTGAATGTTTCAATGTGCCTGCACTGAGCCTTAGCACTGATAGTCTGTAGCTGTGTGCTGCCATAAATATGTACCACACTGGAAACATGCAAGAGAGTAATATCTACACAGAAAAGAACTGCTTATAAAGTCATTCTGGAAAATGAAACCCCTGACTACCACTGACAAGTGGACTACCCTGAATATTTTCAGGCAAGGAGCAAGGAGGTTAAGTCTTCTCCAGTGCAGTTTGTTGCAGGTCATGTCTACTTGCATGATAACCACAGAGCCGGGCTCTGTGGATTCCTGCTTCCTATTGTGTTTTACAGGCTAGGTCACTCTAAAGTAAATTGTTGTTTTACAAAGTAGTGAAACCTTATCTTGCTACAAAAAAAAAAAAGCAAGAAGTCCTTACTAACACAAACGACAATACCAGCTGTTTCTTTCTGTGATCTGAATTCTGAGGAGTAAGTACCATGACTTTGAAGTGGAGAGCACATCACCAGACTAGCAGTTTGCCAACTCTGCACTGTTTCTTTAGGCCTGACCCCCTGAACTGATTGTATGATGACTAATTCACATGCTAAGATTGCAGTATATCAGTATCACTAAACAGCCTGCATTTGTCATTAAGGGTTTCTTGTAAAAAGAAAGATGAAAGTGAAGTCTGTAATTTTATATGAGCAGCAGACTATGCTATAAGTACATTTAGAATATGCAACTTCTAGAAGAAATGTTCAGCTCCACATTTTAACTATTTGTTTTAAAATCAGCCTTAAAAAAAGATAAATCCCATAAAGAGCAATGCCAAATCCTGTTCTTGGTTGGGGCCAAGTTATGGGAGAGATCTTATTCACCTATTCTTGTGGGTAAAGGAGAACAGATTCAGGTGACCTAATATTTTGAGGAAAGAGAAGAAAAGGTTTATCAGCAGTTTAACTACAAATAAAACAGATGCATTAAACTAGTATAAAATCTTAAGGGAAACTATGCCCAATTGACATTCATGTAACTGGAAAAGGATTTTCATTTAGGTTTTGCAGCTTTTCCAGAACTCTGTAAACTCTTCCTGTTTGTTTGTTTTTTAAAGAATTTGCTTCAGTAAAAGAAGCATGTGGTTCTGCATAAATTAGGTTGGACACATGCTAATCCCTGTAAATTTCTTGCCTGCTTGAGAAACACATGACCTCTGTTAGTGAAGTTTCCGGGTCTTTTTGGCATTGGCAAATGAAATAAAAAAAGGGGAGGTCACGGATTAGGACACCACAAACAAGTAGAAAAACAAGTGACAAATATCACTCCTATGAATTCACAGTTGTGGGTTTGTGTATACCAAGAGCAAGGAGTGTTATGCCTACACTTCACCATGCCTCTTAAACCACAGCTGCAGCACCCTGATTCTTGAGGTGTACCCTCATTATTTCTCAGAAATAAATGTTGAACTGATGGCCTCAAATGTCTAAGCAGCTTTTTATACTTCTCAACAAAAGACATATAAAGACTTGTGGATCTGTCTGAATGGTGAGAAAAGAAAGTACACCAGCCTGACTCTAGAAGCTAAATTACTGTGTTAACCCTGGGCCACATTTGTCAGCTTCATCCCTCAGGTAGCTCACAAGCCCAGGATCCTGGCCCACTGCACTCATTGCTACACCTTGCTTTCCAAGCACACCATAACACACCCATCTCTCCCCAGAGCAGAGGCTAATCAAGGCCAGAAGACACCACCTCTGGTATAACAGATACTACATTTCACCAGTTTTCACAGAGTGATCTCCACACCACCTGAGAAAGGACAATGCACAAAGGGAAACTTGTAGCCTTAACATTGCCTGCTGCAAAAAAACACTTAAAGGCTCTACGTGCACATCTACAAGAAAACTATAAACCAAGGAACACACATACCATTGCAGATAAACTCTTCTGCCTCCAGACATCGTTTCTGGATAAGTGGTAGGAACCTCAGCTGCCCCCTGCCCAGCCTCAGAAACTATTATGCCTTCCAGCCACAGCACAGCCTCTTCCCTGCTGCTTTAGAGGAGCTGCTCACTGATAGATCATTGAACTCACCTGTGCTGTCCTGCTTTGCCCCTCCTGAAATGGTCTTACCCTAAATCACCTGTGTCAGGAATTAGATGCTATGACCCAGCCCAATTAAAGGCAGGTGCTTACTCATCCTCCTGCTCATTTAATGAACTCTGGTTTTATTGTAATTTAGGGTGTTTTGTTCACTGTTTCTGCATCTGGTTGAACAGATCAGTGTTCTCTTAGGCTACACAAACAAACACTGCTTTAAAGTTGCTTTTTCTCTCCTTTTTTTCACCCTCCCCTAAAAAGCTAAAAGTACATAATAGTGCTTTGAACAAGATCCTAAAGAGCTATTTCCATAAAGTGGTCCAATTCTTTTTAGAGATGTAAGTACATGAAATTCTTCAAATGCAGGGGGACAATGAGTGAAGATTAAAAAGAAAGTAAAAGATTAAAAGGAAAAGACCATAAGAAAAACTCAAAGGGGGGGGAAAAGATCAAAAAAGAGGATTAACTATGTTACTTGTTGTTTTTCAGAAATTAAAGAAGTATGGAGGATAAGGAATTTGTTTCCTTTGGGCCCTAGAAAAATGCCAATTATGGTAGCTAAATTGCCAGGATCACATATCAGTATGCTTTGGAAATGTGAGAAATGGATGGGAAATATAAACACAGGGCAATAGCTTACAGTTATGTTATGAATTAAGCAACAAAAATATCAAGATTTAGTCACTGAACAAGCTGCCAAAGTTAATCTTTCCTGAGGAACTTGAGCAGAATCAGAATAGAAGCAAGAGAACTGTAGTTTCACGGATCAAAATTGCCTCATTTACTCATCTTTGCTATCTCTGGGTCCTCACATACCTAAAATTTGCACTAAAAATTGAAGGAAAGTGACTGGGTGTACATGGACTTAAGATTGAGCTCCTTATCTACTCTATATATGCGTTTTAGGAGGGTTTTTTAAGCTTTAGAGATAAAAAAATCCTCCCTACTCCAAGTCCCTTTTTGGCAAGATAGCTTGTGATACCATCCACGCTACTACAGATTATGCTTTCCTTTAGATTTTTTGGGACACAACCTTTTGGGTGACAGAGAAACTCCTTCCTGAATAAGGATTACAAAAGGAGGCAGACAGGGACTTCTGCCATGAGCTTGATGTATGTCTAAACCTCAGAAATAATTTACCAAAGTCTACAGGGTAATTTTACCCAAACTGCCTGCTTTTATTGAGGCTCATGGTTGGTTTTGCTGTGGTTGGTTATTGCTGACTCAAGGCATGTCAGACCTGTACCCTCCCACAGCCACTGGGGTCAGCCACCTGTCCTGAGAGACACTGGGGGTCACCTGCAGGACTGACAGAGAGGTCCCACCTGAGACTCCATCGCAGCCTCAGCACTGGCACACACAGTCTGAATCAAGGCTGGATCTGACACAATGCTCTGAAAACAAAGCCAGGCTAAGGTGAAGGCTCACAGGAGAGCTCTGGTCACTCACTGTCAATACTGGTCCCGGCCACACCATGTTGCTGCTCACACGTGGATCACCTGAGCCCACTGCAGCACTAGTATAGCTCTACCACATCTCACCAGTACCTGCAAAGGGAGTGGGATTTAACTAACCCCACACAGTGCTCCATGCAATAGGAGCCAAGTCCAGAAATGACACATGCTATTCCCAACAATGTCCAAAGGACAGACTGAGTTCTGCTCAAAGGCACCCATCTCTGCTGTGGTGGGAACACTTCTGCCCTGGCTGCTCCCCTTAGACACCCCTTGCTGAAGAAAATACCCCTTTAGGTATGGTGGGACACAGCATCATTTCTCCTTCCCACCCACTGGGTGTGTTCCCTGGGACTGCAGCACTCGTGGAAAACTGCATTTGGGCTTTACCCTCAGGAGAAACCATCCCTCAGGATTCTCAGAGTATTCCCAGTATGATTTCTGCTGTCTTTCCACACACCGGCAGGAAAAGCCTTACTGTTTCCACTGTATGTAGCATCTGGACACCTGGAACCAGAGACCAGATGGCTCTCACACCAGAGAGCTCCTGGTTGAGTGCTGTCCCCCTCCCCACATCACAGCCCTGACCTGCCCCAGTCCCAGCAGGTCAGGAACTGCTCCCAGCAGTGGCTCTATGCTCTGCTCAGGGCTGTGTCCTCACAGTTGGTGAGGGCCACAGGTGAGTGGCTCCTGTGCCCACGCTGTCCACCACCATCCCCATCCCATGCCCATCACAGCTACATTGTACTGCATCCAGAAACCCATCTAGACTCTAAAGGAAAAGCTGAACCCCATCTTACCTTCTAACACACACTCATTATCTCCTCCTCAAATCAGGCAGTCCTGACTTTAAAAATTTCCCTTAGGTTTCAGTGCCAGGTGAAAGAGTGAAGTGCCATTTTGGGAGCGCTGTGGTTGGTGCAGGTGCTGCCAGCACTGCCCTGCCCAAGGCAGTGGGAAGGTCAGAGTCTTTGTGAAGAGCAGGCAAGAGAGAAATTCCACTGAGCTGATGCAGGCATTGGGAAAAAAGGTGTGGCTGGTGGGCACCTGCAGAGTGGCAGAACTCAGGTTTGTTGGAGAGTCACAGGGGAAAGGGGGGTTTATGGGAAGCAACCATGACACCAAGGGAACAGGGTGTCTTCTACCACGTGGAGACTTCAGATGGAGATGATGGAGAAAGGGTTCAGTCAAATGCCGTATGATGAACTCCACAGAGGGGCAAGACCCCAATGAGGCACTCTGTCTGGTGTTGTGCAGGTGTCCCTGCAAGCCACGCTGCCCCCAGCCCCAATAGGCCCTTTCCCAGGTTAAACATGGCCAAAGCAGCATTTCAAAAGCCTTGGGCGATTTGTACTCTTTGTTAATTATTCTGGTAGTGACTGTTGGGACACTCACACAAAGATGGCTCCAAAGAAATTTTTTCCATCTCTGAATTGCTGAATTATAAAATATTGTGTGTTGTGTGCAAAGTACCTGTAACAACCACCCTTAAGAATCCTGATTTTTACAGATATGTACACTTGAGATCACTATGAATAAGTGCATATATATGGAAAGAAAAACGTTTGTGTAAATGAAACTGAGACTGTGAGAAAAAAACCATGGATAACTGTACAGAGACATGAGAAGAACTGAGACCATAATTGTGTGCAGCATAAGCAAAAATACCCATGTGAGCACCAAAAGAAGAGTGCACGAAGAAACAAGTAACTTAACATTTGGTTATGACCTAAGGGGAAAACTTTGCTGAAGATGAAGACACCAAATAGTTAATAAAGTTTTTGAACTATTTCCGATCCTCAGACAAAGAAGCAATAGCAATAGTTCTGCTCTTACCAGTGACTGCTCTTTCATATTTGTGTATCGAGCCAGCTTTATTAAATTATTCAGCAAGGTCAAATGTGATGTGTCTTCCTAGTTTTATTATGATTTTTCATGACATTGCCAGAGTAGTTGAACAATAAACAGTGTATGTCAAAATGCTGCAATGCCCAAGGTGTCCACAGCCACTCTGGGTGATTCAGGCAAGTAAATGCATCAAGCAAAGATGTGTGAACACTGCAAAGTGTTGCTTGTGGGAACCACGATGACCTAACAGAACCAAGAGACATCACTATGTACACACTCTGATTTTGAACCCTGCTTGGGCAATAAATACTTTGCAAGTTTCTGAACCTGACTAACCATCTAGCTACAGCACTTTACTCCCTAGGACTGATGAGAAGTTCTCAGCCTGTGAGGAGCTGCACAGAAGTGCTGGGAGAGAATAGATGGTGAAAATCTGACTAGTCAGATTGTAGGTTACCTACAGATTTAAATCTACTCATGTGACTCTTTAAGTAACTCTATGACTCTGCAGTTGCTCTAGGCAATATCTAGATGTCATTGGAAAAGCCAAAAGAAATGAAAAATGGGATCTTCTAATCAGGATGCAAGCTTTCTTGCAATTAAGTGGGCGGCAGAACATTGAAGTGAACATTACAAAGAAGTTTATGAATTCAAGCTGTTCCAGTTTTGATGGTCTCATTAATATTGCCTTAAATTAATTTTTTGTTATTTTATACAAAGATATGTTTTAGTAATCCACTTTATAGACTTTAAGGCCAGAAGAGTTCATGGTTAGAAAATGTTGAGAACATTCACAGGTACCAACACAGCAAAAATGAGTGCTTTACACATCAGCAGGAACCAGCAATGCTGTGACAAGAGGGGATATATTTCTTATGTGTTTGAGAATATATCACAGAATTTAGACATAAGAAATAATTTGCATGCTAATCTGCCATACTTCAGAGGAAATGCAAATACACCCTTGCTACAAAAATTATTAGTAACATGTGATAATTTGGGGTGGGGTTTGGAATTCCAAAATTAAGTAACTTTGTATTTTTTCATTATGTTTAGAGATCTAGGTTACAGACATGTAGCCAGATTTTTTAAATTTGCACAGACCTTAATCTGGGGATTAAAAATTTAACTCTCAATCATCTATTTTTAGTGAAGATTTGTAGATTCAGATAGGTGTTTCAAAATAGTTCAGAAAGATACGCTTCAACAGCATTTGTCACTTGGACAGGTGAGAGACTTTTGAGCAATATTGAGCAGATAACCCTGTGACTACAGGAGAAAAATATTTATTTCTAGTTTCTGTTTAAATGGGAAACACTGAAATATTGAGGGAAAACAAAAGGGTAATAGGTGTCATTAAAAATTATTCTTTTCCTAGCTCATTAATTAATGCATAAGTAAAGTAATAATAATACATACCAATGTAAATATATGGCAAAATGCATATAATGGGTATTGTGATAGGAGTAGAGGTTATTTCTAGATAAAGGAAGATTTAAAAGAAAATAATAAACTGAGAATCATGGTTGTGCCACAAAGACTAAATATTTTTGCATCAAAACCTCTCTCTAAAGTTTCCAATTTTAATGAGATGACAGGCAGTTGATTAAGCAGCTGTTGCCATTTCCATCTTATACAATACAAACACACACACACACACAAAAAAGGAAAAACACAGGAGGCACCCTGAGATCTGCCCTTCCTGCACTCGAGTAGCAGTGAGTGAGTTTAGGTCTCCATTGCTGTGAGCACATTCCTCTGAGCTACTGCATGGCATTTCTGTCAAATGCAATCTCCATGGCAGGCTCATTACCCTTTGACTTTCCAAGTGTTCAGGATTTGTATTCCAGAAACACATGTGGTTCCCAAGAACCTCTTCAGCCTTGACAGTGATAACAAGAAGGGATCAGCAGTACCCCAAGTAATCCTTATAGCTCTGTCAAAGATTCTTAGGGCACATCATAAATCTGGAAACTGCTTAGTCCCTCTGCCCCAGGCTCACCTCCCCTGGTAAGAGCTCATCCCAGTTCCCTCCTTGCATGGCTTCCTGTGAGAGGACTGGATGATTTTCACACCATCAGAATGGTTTGGGTTGGAAGGGACCTTAAAGATCATCTAGTACCTACCTCCCCACACCTGCATTTTCTGCTTATCTATCTTGTTTCCAGGCTCTCCTGCTCTGCATTAGGATCTTGCACGAGAAAGTGCTTGGAAGACACTTGAAAAGAGGATGGAGGAGCCAAAATTTCCATTGTCTAACTTGAGGGCAGTAAAGCATCTCAGTAGAATTGCAGCAGCTGGAACTGAAAAAGACTGGCTGTTAAGGTGGCATTTTGCAATTATCCTGGGTACACCTATCCTGGGGAGGAGCACTCACACTTACAGACATCACCCAGCTCAAAACTGTGTAAGCAATCAAGCTTCTATCCTGTATTTTAGAGCAAAGGAATTGCAAGTGCTGACACAGAAGTTTCCTTGGCCTTTGCAGCAAGCCTGGGACAGGAGGCAAATGCCAAGGGCCAAGTACCCAGGGAAAGGAAGCAGCATCGCAAAAAAAAAGATAAATCAGAAACATTAGAAGTTTAGAGCATGGAATAGGTATTAATAAGTGGGTTTTAAATTTTAATTGTCTCAGAAATTAGAAAGGGTATCAGAGAAAGATAAACTGGAAGGAAAATAAAGAAATCCCCTTTCCCCATTTTTCAGCATATTTTTGACATTGTGTTTTCAAAAAATATATTCCTTCCTTTTCCAATGGAAGAGGGCTAGACTTAAAAGAGCAAAATAAAAATAAAAATAAAATGCACACAGAAATAAAAGATGAAATAAATTCAAGGTGGCTACATACTCTACAAGATGTTGAGGAAGTTAAATGCTTACCAAGCCTAGGGTGAAGTAAAATTTCCTTTTACTTCATTGCTGTGCCCCTAAGACTTACTCCACCCATTTTGAAGGGTATTACCATGTTTCAGTCCCGTGTATAAGCCTATTTAAAAAATCTTGGGGCTTCTAAGGAAAAAAATATAATTCAGGACAGACACCACCGGTAACTGAGTACAAAGCTCCTGCATTCTGTGAAGCCATCCAGGTTGCCCTATTTGTGCTGGGTTTAATTGTTTTATTGTCTTTTAAATGGATGGAAAAGGCTTCTCTCTTGTTAGGAAGATGTACTATGGCACCAACAGCACTCCAAAAATGGATAGTTCATTTGCACACACACATACACAGAGTTCCAAGTGGACATTAGCAGTACCTGGGCACAGAGACTGCCTGATGCTCCTGCAGCCTGGGATGTGTGCAGAATACACTTACATAATGAATACAGTTTGCATTGAAGATAATATGGTTTATTTCTTCATGATATTCAGATTAAAATGTATCAATGTATTTAGCACAATACTACATTTTAGGACAAAATCATCAGTGCTTTGCAAGTCTTCATAATGTTTATTCATTATAAATAGTAAATATTTACTGAACTTTTTACATGAAAGAGATTTGTTTTTTGTTTTCTTTTTTTAATTTTGTCTTTTTTTGTGTGCTTTTCTTTGTTTTTACAATGTGTGTTGTTGTAGAGGCTGCAACACAAAGATAATATTTCATTTTTCCATCACCCTTAAGACCAATGTGTGAACTAACCTCTGTACTGAACCTAGTCTAACTCACTACTTCATAGTCCTTAATTTTAAAAGGAATGTATTTGTGTTCTGCCTCCCTCTTTGTTCCAATAATAGAGAGAAATAAATAACCCCACCTTCAATTGTCCTCTTCCTCTCAACATCACAAAACACAAATTTATTGACATTCTAAAATGTCACAATGCAAACCTTGTAAACCTTGGTTCCTATAATTATACTTTCTATATTGGATATCGCTGTATAATTTAAACAAATGTGTCAAATACAGGTCCATCTCTGTCTATGTCCTGTATATCACTAAAAAAAATGTAAACGTAATTATTTCTCCGTATTGTTTCCTGAAGATGACCTTTAAATCATGATTAGCAAGCTGGATTTCAGTAATCCAGCAGACTGCAACACTTCCGTATTTTATCATCAGGAATTATGCACTGCAAAAATAAAAGTACCTGCAAAAATATAGTTCTGATTCTATCTCTATGACTTTGGATGATCCCAAAGTTTGTGTGAGGTACACAGTATTGCACATTGCTAGGCAGTTGTGAAAAATCAGTCATGTTATTGGTGGGGGGTTTTCCTCCCATGTTTGACCAAAAAGGTACAACAGACTGGGAAAACTCCACATAGAAAAAGGTAAAATTTGTTTTCCATGTTACATAAGATCTCTTCACTTGGTAAAGCAAAACTCATGAGTGATATTTATTGACAATGTCATTTCAAAAGCATGGCAAGGTAACCAATAAGTTGCTCTGGAAGTCTTTCACACTTATCCCAGCTTCCTATGGACTGTGACATTTCCTCTTGAAGACAATTTCCAGTGTGTAAAGTGAAAGAGGTTCTCCTGACCTTGCTTCAGAAACTGAGCAGTTTTAAAGTTAGACTAAAGTCAGCACTGGATGTCAGATGAGTTGGAGTACGCAGATCTCAACTGCTCTAAGTTTAGTTTCAAAATGTTCCATTTGTCCCAATCAGTGTCCATTAATTTCAACAGCAACAAAAAAAAAATGGAATGTTTGCCAGGCAGTGATGTTAAATACTGCTCTGTTTTGTATACCCACTCATAATGAAGCATGTCACATTTATTCATTATTGCTTTTGGCCTTTGTCTTCTGTATAGCTTTGTCCAGCCTTCAAAAGTCTACTAAGAGCTATGACTGGAGAGAACATAACAAGCCTGCTTCTCTCAGTGGGACTGCCCCAGTTTAGGCTGCAGTGTGTTGAGAAGATCCCTCTTATCCAAGCCTTGGAGTGAGACCGGAAAACAAGACCAGCTTTAACTTGAAGTGGACAGTTCATTTATGCAATATCTGGCTTCAGATAATGAAAGGCACCTGCAAAAAAAAGCAAAAGAAGCTTTTTAAGTCATGCAGCGACAACCTCACAGCATGGGGCCATGCCAACTACAGGTTGACATTGTCATATTTAATACTGATATATCAAAGGAAAGGGACTAATATTTTTATTCCTAGGACAAGTTTGACAAAACTCTATGTATCTGGGATTATATACTGTAATGATTCTTGAGCTGACCTCATTAAGAACATGTGTTTCTAATAGTGGAATGCCAGCGGTTATTTCATTTTGGACAACCCTTATGTTTTACCTAATGGCAATCAGGTTTCATGTCTCAACAATTAATAACATCAAGATGTTGTTGACATCACTTAAGAAAATAATTATGCAGCAGAAATTTTGTTCGAACAATCAGCTATCTCAACGAGTGCAGTCTGCAGGGTTTTGGAGAGGAGGAGCAGGCAGCCATTAGGATCTCTGCCCATTGCAGACAGAAGGTGCATCCCGCTGCTGGTGGGGTGCGGTGTTGCCACTCCCCCAGACTCACTTTGTCCATACTGGCCGTACTGGTAGCCCGTGACAGGGTCCATGCTGTAGCCCGTGGTGCTGTAGGTCGGTGGGCAGTAGGACTGCGATGTAGGCAGGCTGTCTAAGCTCTTCATGTGATCCAGCCTCTGGCTGCAGCTGGCTGAGACAGTGGTGGTGGGCTCCAGTCCCCCAGTCAAAGGGGATAGGGCATAATCAGTTTGGGGCTGGTGAGGCACACCACCATGGTTAGTCAAGAGTCCCATTACCTAGAAGGTAGAATAATAGAAAAGAGTTAAAATATGTGAAGAACTGTGTTGCTTACACAGCCACAGAAGTTCCCAAATCTATAACTTGATTTCCTAAACCAGGTAGAATTGATACTTGAATTGTGCTTTGAGTAGTTAATCCCAAAAAGGAAGTAGAATTTGGTTGCATCATCCGCCAAAATAAAATCTGATGGGTAACAAGCAATAAAAAGTGATACCAACAACAAATAAGGAAAATTATTATTTAAAACTTATGTAGTTTTAGAGTGCTTGATCCCAGTCCCAGCCAGGATCTCTGCAGAGGTTTATTCCTTGAAGACTATATTGCAAGAGAAAAGTAAGCAGTAGCTGTTAGCTGTGCTGTCCTGCACGATCTACAAACACGAAAAAAAAGACATGAAAAAGCTCACACAATTTTCTTCTCCAAGATCTGCAATCATTACAATGAAATTAATTTGGTGCAGATCACAACAACACTGCTGATGGAAGGAACAAAAAACCCCACATATTTGTGATGTTTTGGATGGTGGGAAAGGGGCAGAGCAGCTGTACTTCCTGCTGCTGCATGCCCTCTGAAGAAATTTAGGTGAAAGAGTAAAGTGCTGGTCATAACACCAGTTATCAATTTCATCCTCTGAGTTAGAGGACACAACAGAAAGGGTCAAGCATTCCAGACTGGCTTGAAGTCAGCTGTGACTCCCTTAGTAAGCTGTTTCTGCAGGGACAGTTATGAAATCACAGTCAAGATTAGTTTGAAAAGAGGTTACTGGAAAATACATGCTTGTCCCGTAAAAGCCCAGCTCTTCAGGCCATAATTTCCAGTGGAAGGCAAAAGAAAAAAGAAAAAAAAGAAAGCATCTACCCTTTCAAACAGGAGTGAAGGAACATACAGTGGTAAGTTCCAGTTGTACCAAAATCCCTCACACCATAGATTGGTGAGCATTTTCTTTCCTGGTACATCTCTATAGCACACTTCCAAAATAAGTCTGACTGAGAGATTTGCTTACTTCTGTTGGAATAAATTGCACTTCAAAGCCTGACAAACAGCCTGCAGCTTCAGTGGATGGATGATGTACAGCTTCTGACAAAACTGCATATTCTGATTTTTTACAGGCTTTTCTTGCTCCAAAAAGGCATCACAATTATCTGACCTGCTATTTCATAACCATTTTGCTTTATTGCTCTTCTTACCGTAAACTAAAGAGAAATTATGAAAACTGAAGTTTATTTTGTAAAGAATAAATTAAATCTCATAAGAACATATCTGGTTCCTAAAGCTCTGATACTTCTCCTTAAATTGTACTACTTTTCCATCCCAAACAAAAAGGGATTATTATGGCAGGGAGCTGTGGCCTCAGCTCTGAGTTCTGTTCATTTTGTAATAAATGGGTGAAACTAAGATCCAGGGATAGTGATTTAAGTAGAAAGGAAGACCTATCCAGGTTTTAAATGCCTGATTAGGAAGAGAGCAAAAGGTACAAGCAGAGTACTTCAAAGAGAGACACCCAAATATCTGCATCAAGAACACAAAATACTTTGCACTAGATGCACCCAAGACATCTCACCAAAACAAAAAGCCTGAGAAAGGAGTTCAGTTACTGCATACATCACTGGAATGTTCACTTCTGTTTCACTAAGCAGAAAAACATGAGTTTAACTGATGGTATTTGTTGAATGCTTCAGTTTGTGAAAAAAGAGTTTCAAAATATATGCAAAGAGTTCATTCAGATACTGAAATCTATTTTAAGTTAAAAAAAAACAAACATAAGAATTTGGATTCAGGCTGCAAAATATTTTCTACTTCATTCAAAAAATCTTTTCAATGCACAAAACTCATTAAAAAAACTTGAGGTTAATAATAAAAAAACAACTCTGGAATCACCACAGATTAAAAGATTATGTTATCTGCCCAGCAACTTGCACAGCATTTTGCCCCAGAATTCCCTAAAAGCTAAAATAACTGTGCTCTCAACTTTTTCTTCTAAAAATTCATTACTGAAAATATATTAAAATTACTAAAGATTATTTTAGTAAATTTTTCCTTTTCAGAAATTACAAGTATTTTCCTTATAACTTTGCAAATTGATATGGTCTGAAAATCTAGCATGCTTAATGACCTGACATTGCATCAGCAGGACACAGTATTAAAACCCCTGTTCATTTAGGTTAACTTAATCCTTGTCCTTTCAAATTAACACTAATAGAGTTAAAAGAAGAGAAAGATCTCAAAAAAAAAAAAACATGGCTTAACTTAAACATTTACACTGAAAATTACTACTTTGGAAAATATTTGTGTTGGCAGGACTATCATGGTTTTGACTACAGTTTAAAACACAGAGGGATTTATCAGAAATCTGAGGTAAGTGCATAACCCTTTCCATCCCTGCATAGCACTGGTGTCACACTGGTATTTACAGGACTCTACCACATTCTGTTCCAAGTTCAAGAGCAGGCAGAAGGGGCTAGGCTCGTGTCACTCTCACAGCCCCACTGGAATCCCAGTGACACTCTTCCCTCAGCACTCTCATGTCACACACTGTCTCTTCCAGGACTTTTAGGGCAAACAGCTATTTTACCAACTTCATATTTTAACTAATTTTTTTTTCACTTTAATGTTTTCAATAAAATAGAGCCCAAGATAAAATTATTTTGACTTTGCCAGCAAAAGCAGTGAGCTCAAAACCTTTGGGATTGGAAGCTATTTTAAAATTTGGGATTAGTCTTGAAACTTAGACTGGATCCAGACATGGTCTCAAATGTCACTCAGATTTCAGTAGCATCTATATTTGAGTAGAGATTTTTCTCCTTTGACAAACTAAAATTAGCATGTTCTGAGAATTACTTTAAAATTTATAAATTGACTAGACAATAATAAAATGGCACCTAAAGACTTGTGTTAAGTGAATATGCACCTAGTAGATACACTGGAGCGGAACTGACAGAGCTCTCTATCGCTGAGATGGAGGAAACTGAAGCTCAAACAGTAACCATCTTCTCAGAAATACCTTCTTGAGAGGCCTTCAGAATTATCCTGCACTTGATTAGTATCTAAATAATTAGATTTTTGGTCATGTCTGTTTGGAAAGCTCTAAGGGAAGCAGCCTCAGGGCAGAAGTCTTTCGTAGGTATGTGCCATGACCTTATCACCCATACAAGGAGTTACAGGAAGGGCATGGCTGCCTTTCACCTAATCAATTAGAAATCCATTAATAGGCCATGTCTGCAAGATGCTCAGCACCCTCAGCTCAGTAGTGCACAGGAGACTCACAAAGATCTGGGGTTTACAGCTCGGATGTTCTGTGGACATGAAGCAGTATAGCTCTAAAGAAGTAAACAGACCTGATTGTTTTATAAGCAAGGGAGAATGTATATTTATCTAATCTCTACACCATTCAAATTACTGGAAAATATGTGCTTCCTTCTGAATGACTTTGGGAAAGCTAAAATAGTAATTGTCAGCCTCAGTGATACAGAACCCAAGGGCTGATCTAAGAGCCAGAATTAAATTATGCAGTAACTACCCAGTTTATTTTGGAATAGGACTCCTATAGATGCAAAAATCAGGATATCTGTTTAAAAAAAAAAAACAACAACCAAAAAAACACTTCACAAATGTTGAGGCACAGCTTTTGCAATTATAGAATAAAATACAGAATATGCAATTGATAAAATCATTTTATTCTATTGGAAAACAAAGGTGAAATTAGGAATAAGTAAACAAAACACAGTGGACTGCAACAATCAAACTCTACAGAAAAGTTTTGAGACCACACTTGAAGCAATCCAAAATATTCGTTAGGACAAGTCCCTTTCTGATGGAGTCAGCATGGAATAACCAGCTGAGGATAAAATCCAGAAAGAGAAATCAAGTGAAAAAGCATTAAGGATCATGTACAAAATATCTGGTCCATTATCAGCCATTAGAAAATACTTCCATAATCACCAAAATAAAGGCCATTAAACTGAGAAAAAGTTTATTCTATTTAAAAGAAACTTTATGCCTGTTAATGTGGTTGGTATTTTAGTATGTAGGACCTACCATAGGCACAATAAGATTCTCATATGTTTTAATTCATTTACGGATGCCTGCATTTAATATGCTTTGTGACCATGTCTGCAATTAATATGATTTATGAGAAAAGAACATGTGCAATATTTTTGGGTACAGTGATACTTTTTTTCCCCTCCTGTGAACGAAAGATTTAATGAAACAGCTCAAGGAAAATGGTTGGCAGTTAACATATTAAGTTGAACTGACAGAATCATGAGTAAACTTTAGCACAGTTAATGATATCCTCTTATCTGACCCTGACACATTTTCAGCATGTAATTTACAGAAGCTCTGTCCAGGGAATCTTGACAAATGCTCCAAACGATGTCAGGGCAATGTTCCATTCTAATGTAAAACAGATGTGGGTCAGATACCCTCATTCATCACTAACACCGAAAATTTCAAACTCCTCCCGAGATGAATGGCATTACCTGCTGTTACCTCTTCTCACTGTAGAGAAATCTCTCAAAAAACAAAATATTGCACAAGAAAAAACATAAAAAGGATTGTTGTAAAACATTATAAAGAGACATTTTAGAGGTTTAATTAAAATTATTTAACTATGTGGATCTATACCTGTAGGAACCACATCGCTGATTCATTTTATATACATGAATGTTCCTGACAAACAGAAGAAACCTGACAGAAAGCATTTTTGTGCCAAATAGCAAGCGCTGGTAACCACATACTTGGTTGATGAAAATAGGAGCAAATGCACTGACTTTGAACACTGATGATCTGCCCTCTACATATTCATATCAAACGAGACCTCACACTGATTTCACACCACCAGACATCAGTGGTACCTGCACGGGAATTAGAGAAGTTGCACTGTTGTACATTTAGATTAATTAAGAGGAAAACCTGATCCTTCATGAATTGTATTTTTATCTGCATAGGACTACCAATATTCACAACATTATCACAAAGTCTATCACGAAATCCACATCTTTTTTTCAGGTGCTAAATCATAGTCATGGAACTTGGTAATATTACCAAAATAATTCTAAGATCAGCTAATTCTTGAGCTTCTGATTGTAGGAAAAGCATCCAAAGATGATTCAAGAGATAAAACTCAAATATTAACATATAATTTATATGAATAATCTATGTGAATATAAGTACATATATAAAATTAAATATCTCAAAACTTTTTCAGGCAGTCTCAGCGATTGTAAGCTCATGAATTTAAATGCTCAACTATGGCAATATTACTTAATTCATAACAAGCCTAAACTTGAGATTGGGGAGCTCTCTACGAACGCTTCTCCTCTCAACCTTCTATTCAGCCCAAAACACTAGTGTAGGATTCTAACTATTATGAGCACGATCTCAGCTGTCACTCACTCAGCTCTCACAGGCCTTCCCTCCACAACTGAGTTATATGGATTTGTTACGTCTGAAAGCAAAACAAATCAAAAAGAGAAGTTACCATGAACATTCAAAAATGTGCAGTCACCTGTTTATTGGTGTTGCTAGATTAATATATTTAATAATGTTATATTCTCTATAAATATATATTCTCAATATTTTAAATAATAGAATATTTACAAAACAAATAATGTTTTTATTTTTGCATAGTAACAGTTGCAAAACTATTCCATCTCATCTACTTGTACCCACAGAAAAAAAATCAATCCCATTGGCTGAGCTTTTATTTTTTAATTAAAAACAAACAAACACAACAACAAAACCCCCTCATGTTAGTGAAAATTATATCACATGAATTAATTTTCTTCCTGAAAAAGAAATCCGTGTCCTGTCTCATGTTCCTGGGTCATTAAGTGAAGAGTTCTCAAAGCCAAGCGCATTGTGACAAAGATCATGAGCTTCTTGTTGCTGTGGGACTTGAATCCAAGTGAAATGTTTCTGTGGACAACTAGTTCAGCAGTAATCCAACTTATATAGGTATAAGGAAAAAGTTATAGGAAAAACTATAATGAATTAATACTTAGTGGTTTTTTTCCCCCTCTTATCCTTCTTAATGAGGGAATGAAATTTTTAAGCCCCTAGTTCCTGTGTCTCCCTTAAGAACAGAGTTAACAAGACAATATGAACATATCTAACTGATTCGACAGCTGCCATCAGTTCCATATTTCAGGTTAATGAAAACCAAGCGCTCTCAAAGACTTAAGAGAAGCCCATTTCCTAAGATCTACCTCACCGAAAGGACTTACAGGGTAATTCTTAAACTCAGGCAGGGAAATGTTTTGACAGTAGAAGAAAGAAACCTCGACACAGCTTGCATCTTAACTACTGTTCACAGAAAAGTTTGGAATTTTCTTATCAAGATTATTCCTGAGCTCCAGGTAATGGCAGGAGAACTGCAAACTTTCTTAAAGACTGTTATGATCTTCTACACAGCCCCTTCAACATTAAATTCACTTCCCATTTTAAAACTGCAGCCTTTAAAGCTACTGATTTAATTCAATTATGGGGGAGAGAAAGGAAGAAAAAAAGAAAGAAAGAAAGAGGAAGAGTAGATGTGGCAAGTTTTCTAGGGGGCAAGAAGGAAAAAAAAATATATCTAGCAGGAGAGAGGTTACACACATTTGTTCTTTTTTCCAGTAAAATGTTTACACTGCAGTACTGTTTAAGCCTGGGTGTCCTACAGGTCAAATATCCTACAGGTTAAATACAGGAAGCAGACGGCCTCATGGGCAGGAACCCGAGCAGAGTGTTACCACTCCACCTGAATCCACAGCAGCCCAAAACTGCAAGAGCACTCTCCAAACCAGCAAACTGCCTGATCTCCCAGTGTAGGGCAAACCCTGCTGCTTCCACACTAATAAAAAGCACATGACGAGGTCAGGGGATGCCCATGTACACCGGAAAAGGCTTTTCCCTTATCTTAAATGAAACAGTTCAAAATATTGATATCCTGTCTTAAAAACAATCTACTCTTTGCTATGACCATGCACCTGCAGTTGCGAGACAAGTGTTTCTGCAGCCATGTGGAAGAACCTGCCATGGCCACTAATGCTGGGGTCAGAAAGAGACAAGCCAATTCAGAAGCACGCTTAAGTACTGTACACGCACATTAATGCAAAGATATGCTACCCACTCATAATTCTGAGTTAACAAATGCTTGCTAAAAGAAAATGCACTGAGAAACTGAAATCTAATTTGAAAAGGAAATACAATATTCCCCCTAAACGTATGCATGAGAGGCAAGAAGCTGCATAATAGGCATAGAAAACATAAAAATATGCAATTTACATATATTACACACTAATAATCTCTCTTCTGACATTATTTTTAAAGAGCTCTGGCTGAGATGGCATGCTTGCAGTTGAGCTGCTTTTTCATGAGATACAAACAAGGACACTCCAGGCTACCAGCTCCCCAAGACATGAATCCCTGCCTTCTTCCTGCAAAAGTCAACCCTTTGCAAGTCTGCAAGACAGAGATTCTCTCACCACATCCAGGTAGTAATGAATAAACCAGATGAACAAGGAGAATAATCTGCCATCTGGAGGATACCTGCAGATCTTGTCTTGATGTTAAAAAAATGCTAAATATTGTCAAGGTGTAACTTCTGTTCTCTTTTTTTTTTTAAAACAAAAGCAAGAACATCTTAGTACGCAGCTTGCAAGACAGGTATGTCATGGAGCATTCTGCTTCCTAAAACTGACCAAGACGTACTGTCCCCTCTCACCTCCAAATTCAAGGCTAACATAATAAAAATAAAATCACACCACCCTAGCTGTCTCTGCTTGCCCTCTGCCTTCACTCAGTGTTTGCCTTCAACAACATATTTGTCCATCATATTCAAGAACAAAGTTAGAATGGAATCGTCCTACCCAGAAAATAAAGCTTCCCCAGGGCTCTGTGTGTCAGACCCTCATTTGTAATAAATCAATGTCAAAGGGGAGAAAGAGCCTTCAGTATCCTGTGAATCCTGGTATTAGATTTTGTTCTGCACATTCTAAGGGTGGGTTTCTTTAAATCACAAAGGATTATCTGGGCTTCAGACAAAGCCCCCCCTTCCATCCCTACTAAAGTCCTGTAAATTCAGCTTTATACTCAGTTTGTCCAGAGCATTTGCCATCAAGAGACACATGGATGGGTGAAAACATTATGTTAATTGCTCACACACCCAGATTTATTGTGGTCAAAAATCCACTGGCTAGTAAAAAGACCCTCTTTCTCATCTAAATTCCACGCACACAGGCAGGGCAGTGCAACATGCCCACTGTGCAGGAAAACTCCTGTTTCTCTTCTTTATGAAAACCTCAAGACAGAGCTGGCTTTCGGCTTTCCATCCACTGCTACCTCGTCCTCTCAGCAGCACCCAGCAGCCTGCGGTAAGAGCCCCAGGAAGGGTGGAGAGGGGATGCCCTGTGATACACCCCAGAGTTAAGAAGTGTTTCACACACTAATACTGCCATGACCAGTGGCTGAGGATCCTTTGGTCATTGAGACTTTCCTGTTTTGCTACAGTCCCAAAATTTGTTGCATGTAATTCACACATTTGAGGCTGTATTGCTCCCCTATATGAACACAAAATGTAGGTATGTCACTTTATATGTCTCTACATTTTATATGTGTCGCTAACTCATTGTTTAGGCACCAAAACTGATTTAGACGAGCTGTTGGCAACACCTCATGAATTTCGGTCCAGGATTTTTGTTTGTTTGTTTGAGGAGAAGATCCTTACCAGCCAGTGAAGGTAACCATTCACTTGCAGTGAAGTTTCCCAAACCTAAACAGAGACAATTTATCTCCTCTATGTATTGAGTGAGGAATGCATGATGTCAGCTTTAGAGGGAGCAGTGTCCTCCTAAATCTGTTGGTAGAGTTGTCGGACATGGTCAGGAGCTCTAAACACTGGGTTGAAAAAAAGGTTTCAAAAGTCTAAACAGGAAAAAAAAACCCAAAAACCAAAACAACAGAAGTTTCAGAGTGTAAAGACAGACTTGGGTGTAAGGAGGCACAGTAACTGATTAAAGTAATTTAATCTTCTTCAGGATCTCCTTTTGATTATAAGACTTTGGGGACAGGAAACCTGGTCTCACTTTCTTGTCCCACTTTGCCCAGTCACGACAAGATTTCTTTACTGTTGAGTGACTCTGCTTTGTCACAGACAATAAAAGCTTTGTGAAAGGAAAAAAAAATATCACATTTTCCATAGCCAGAACCAACATACATTTAAACTGACACTAACAAACACTTCTGATGGATTAACAGTGAATCCCAGATCGATAATTATGTCAAAAATATGGAAGCCTTGCAAACTACAAAATTAGCCATTAAAAATAAATAAATAAATGAAGAAGCAACTAATCTAATGCCATGTATTTTGTTGGAGATCACATTTAGAAATCAGAATTCTTTCAAACAAAATCTATTCAAGTCTTGTTGGAAGTACATCCGATTGTTTTTCTGTTGGTGTTTTTTTCCTGAGGTTTCAAGTCATAAAGTTTTGTACCCCACTCTACGCTATGGGAATCTGTGAGTCTTAATTACATTTACCGTTACAAAAAAGGGTTTATGAACTTTTGCCTTTGGGCAAAAATGTTTATTTCATTGCCTTTGTTATTCATTCTTTTCAACTTCAGTGCCTTTGAACTTTTCAGCTGCACAGAGTTATCACCGTTGCACAGGAACCAGGAACTGTACTCCCGAGATGCAAACCACAAGTTGAAGAAGACGAAGGAGGCAAAGATATACGAGTCGTTATTTTGGCCACCCTTTGTGCCATTAAAATCTCATTTTCTGCCTATTAGGATGCCCTCTCCCTGCTTAGGCAGTGGTGATAGTCAGTGATTAGTGTGTAATTGAGTATAATTGTCTTTTCACTTTTCATTTGTGTCATTCTGAGCTTCTCTGTGTTTTTCTAACCACTGAGAGGAAAAAAGGGTAGAAAGCAGATAAAGCTGTTAAAACTCACTTTCAGCCCCGAAGAGACTTCTGATTGTAATTATAGATTGCATCCTCTTTGTGACTCTTCAGAATTTAGTGGACATCTCTTTCCAAGCACCTGGGCAAAGCTCTAGCTAATAAAATAAACTACAATCTATTCAAGCTTTAACTAATAATGTCAGCTTCAGACAGATGCCACATGTAGGAAAATTTAACCAACCTTTTGACACTCAATTATCAAGGCAATTTATTAACATGATTTCCTTAAAAGAGCTCACGCAAATTAGAAAAACAATTATGGTATTCATGCATTTATATATTGCCAAAGAGCAGTAATACTCCTAATTTATGTATTTATAACTCGATTATAGCTCATCTCAACACACACTGCTCAGTCCTTGGAACTCTCCTCCTACAACTTGCCTGTAATTTTCCTGGACCATTTGGTGAAACCTTGATGAGGTTATCTTAAAGAGGTATTATATTCACTGAAAAGCTACAAGATTTACTTTCTGCACCTAGCCATGGATCTTCAGGAGAAGAACGGTATATTACAAATGCCTGATGACTGAATGCAAACATGAAGTCTGCATGATTCCATTATACACCAGTGGAAATTAAATATAAGCTATGACTCTTGATTCAGCCAGTAGGAGGAAAAAAAATTTAAAAAAAAAGAAAAAAAAAGGAGAAAAAAAAGAGAAGGAAGCTAGCAAACTGAAATCATGTGGCTTATATAAAGAATACATTATGGTTTAAATTTGGCAATTCATTATACTGTGGCCTGAGGGAATAGACTCTTTGGTTCTGGTATACAGCAAATCCTCTGTCTGAAAACATAGGACTGACCTGAGGTGAGAGGCCATTGCCAATGGCAGGGTTCATGGGATTTGAGGGCCCGGACGGCGGCACAAAGCTGTCTGTATAGCTGGAAAATCCATGCCTGGTGCTGGGTAGGCAGTAGGCAGAGCTGCTCTCTGGATTCGAAGGGAGGCTGCTTTGGTGTACAGTGCTTGGAGGGAGAGGCTGAGGTCTATGGACGGTACTGCTTGGATCAGACACAGCTAGAAGCAAAAGAAATATGTTGATCTGTTTCTCTCCTTTATTTCTGGCATAATAAGTTCATTATGCAAAGCTCAACAGAATTGCATCAGAACCTGCATTTAAATACTAGTTAAATAGAAAGGTAACACTTTAATTTTGCTAGATCCTTAACCGGACTGTAAGATTACACAAAAATTCTTAAAACAAACTCTAAACATCATAATGACACATGTGGTTTTCAGACCCTGGGGTACCTCGTTAGTGGGCACATATTGGTCATCAATATTATATATTTATATATAAAAAGAAAGAAGTTGGATAAGAGGCTTGCCACTCCTGGTCACAGCACAGAAATTCTGCTGGGGTTTGTAGCAAGCCTAGCAATAGATGGGAGGAGCCGTGGGCTTAGAAATATTCACTTAATTAAAACATCCACCAATAATTAGGATCCAATCTCAAGGATGAAACATAGTAACTTACCTTATAAAATCTCATCATTAATGTTTTTCTCTAATACTAAGATCTAACATAGCCTAGGTTTGAGGCCCTCCCCCAACCCCTCAAAAACCATTGAAGTTCACAAAATTTCTGATAACATTAAAGAGAAATTTTTACCCTGCTGAGACTTGGTATTGTCTGATGTGAAACAAGGTGGTCTGAACAGCTTTTTTTTCCACCATCAGATAAATATCCAGAAGTTTCCATTGCACCACCACTGGCTCAAAGACGACAGTGCACCTGTCTCCTGAACCACACCAGGCACTGTCAGCGAAGAATGCCAAGGCAGTAGAAGGGCAGGGATCAATGTATGCCTCTTTGCCACAGCTGCATGTTTACCATGCAGGAGGCATTTCTCTAGCTCATACTCTTCACATAGAACCAGGCCTTTCTTGCAGCAAAACAAACATGAGTTCTTACGTGCTTAAAATAAGCAGGCTTGCAAGGTCCTCCCTGGGTTGGACCTAATGCGTTAGAAAATACTTCTATAATGGATCAGTGTGGGAAATCCCCCAACAACACTATTTTAACAAAGTACCTGTTGGCTACTGTACCTTGTGGTATGGAGGTGGGTTGATAAGAGGGCTCAGAGAGCTGGTACGTCGGCAAAGTTGGCATGGCACTGGGTGGAAATCCTCCAGGAATCAGATGGTTGAAAGCCATCAGCTGATTGGCTCCTGCCTGTTTCCTCCATCTGGCACGACGGTTACTGAACCAGACCTACAAATGTTTAAAATGTGAACATTTGATTTTTGTACATTTAATACAGGCGTATCATTGTATTTCAAATTCTTTCAGTGTCTGAAATGAGAGATACACTGGACTCAGTGTTTCTAGACAAGAAAGGTGCCCTTGGCGCACACACTTCTATGGTTCAACAGACAGGACACAGGAATTCTGATCCCTAGTTTGCTCTCAAATACATCTCCTGAGAAAAAAAGCTGACCGCTCTTTCAAGCTTTCGTGCTTTTAATAGCCATCAATCACTATCATCACTGTGCCAGATTTAATGGGAAAGGGGAAACATCTCTCCATTTGAACTAAATGCCAGCCAAAGCTGTTTAGTCTGTATTGTATTGTCTCTGTATTTAATTTGCTGACAAGTTAGCTTCTTAATGCACTGTTGGAAGGTCCATGTTCTTATATGCTGGGATACCATATTGTCCTAATGGCCAACAGAACTTTAAGCTTTTAATTAGAAAAATACAATCCCCATGTACAAAACACACAAATCCCTCCCAGCAAGTTTTCATGTATTCACATATGCACAAAATGTCTCTTAATAAACTCAGAACAGTAGATCAGAACTTCAGCACTAGATTAGCATTTCAGAACCACTTTGAAATCTGTTCCCGGGACAGCCTACTAACCAGATGGAGTTTGAATTAGTGAGACATTATAACTATAAATCTACTTTTCTTCATGCCATTCTCAGTTCATATTTTAAGTTTTCCAAGTCTTGGATGGCTCTTATTCCCTCCAAGAAAGGAAGAGGCAAGACTTCACAAATGAGACTTCACAAACACAGTTATAATAAGAGTTACAAAATACATAGGTTAATATTGATATTACAGTGATTATACATGTCACAAATTGAAAGGACAATTGTCACTGCAGGGGTGCCTGGCCCAGCCCGCAGGAACATTACCCTGCTGCACACTTAGAGCAACTTCTCTATTACATCTCAGGTCCATGAGTCAGACCACTGTGGAAAAGAAAGGTTGTTTTAGATAAAGATAACAGAGACTGCATACATTTGTGAACAAGTAAACAGTGGCTCATAATCCTACACCCTGAAGCAGCTTCAATGATCATCCATGGATACTACCAATTAGATAAGACCTTAACTGAATGTTAGCACCTTACAAGGTAACTGCACAGCCTGTAGGGCAGCCTGGCCTGGAAGCCACTGAGGCATGTGAGTTGATGAGCCGCATACAGACATATTTGTAAAAGTAAGCTGGGGCTTGGATACGTCACCCTTCCTGCAAGCAGCCCATGCTGGCTTATGAATCAGCCATCACAGACTGGAATTGTAGGTCTGGCATCATTTACAAACCATGAGTGGCCCTCACAAAGGGATACAACAACATTTTGAACTACACTGTGGGCTTCTCCTCTGCTTGCTGTTTCATAACAAGAGTGGTGGGACTCACTGCACCATCTGGTTTCTGACGTAGGCCATCTGTCACCACGTAGTTTGTTCTGGCTTCATCCTCTTTACAGAATAAGATGCTCAGTTCGTACAGCTGCCTCCTCCTTTGGCCACAACATCTACTCCTCAATTATATACTCCCACTCTGGCTTAAGATTTAGGACAGAGGGATAGATTGAGCCTCTGTTCTACCTCACAAATCCCTCTCTTGTTTTTTTACTGCACATACTAACCCCCCTTTGCCTCCACATGAGCCATTTCTGAAAGCAGCTGGCAGGGACAAGGCACCAGGGTGGAGATGTGAAACCTGCAATGAGCAATAGTTGAAGATGGGTCTAGATTCAGTAAATATTTTATTTCTCATCGTGTAGACAGCTATATTCTTTTTCGGTTCTCTCCTTACCTTCTACTTCTTTCACTGATGCTTAAATCTAAATTTTTTATTTACTCCTCACAGGCACCTGCCTTTGTCCCCCAGAGCTCTCCAGTCATGCTACTGCAGCAATATCTTTTGAAAACAACCATATAGGAAAGGAAAAGAAGACAAGTCATGCTGTAGAGCAAGAAAGAGGCTTTGCTAAACAGCCACAGAACACTTAGGAAGGATAATGGAGGTCAAAGAGTAAGGAGGGAACAGCAAATGCAGGTTGTAATTAACCAGCCCAGGTCATTAACTGCAGCTTTTTCATTGACACTCTCCCTTCTTCAGGTCAAGAGGGTTATCTGATGATCTCCAAACACTTTGAGAACACTGGCTGAACTACACTACAATGAACTACAATGGATTTCACTGAGGAAAATGAGGTAACAAGATTTTGTTTCCTCTACAGATAAGTATTTTTCTTCAAGCTCCAGATCTTTATTACAATGAGTCAGATACCAAATGTTAATTCAGTAGAGAGCAACTTGCATGAATGCCAAGTTTTGTGTTTTTATTTACAGGCAGATTTTGCCTCACTTTATCAAACGGTTGCAGCTCTGAAAAAAATGCAATGTATTAGTCTTCCCTGAAATGGACACAGTCAGTGGTATCCAAAAGTCTGCAGCAGCCACACAATGAACACCCTTGTGCAGAGCTTTGTTGCTACCTGGAGCTCCATGAAAATAAGTGGGACTCTGCAGGGGTGCATAAATCCACCTGGGCTGTGCAGAAACAAGACCATGTGAATTGGGATGCGCTACTTGATGGGCACTCATGTCACAAGCCACTGGCACTGTCATAGCTCCAGGCTTGTCAACTCCAGCCACTGCCACTCCAGTGCAGAACAAGGCTTATTGCCACTAATACCACACATCCTCCTCACTACAGAACAGTAGAGGCACTTATGAAAATAAAAACAAAAAAAACCCCACCAAATCAAGAAAAAGTTACCAGAAAGGAAATTACCCAAACATAAATAACTCAAGTCTAAATATTTTCTTTATATTGTTTTGTAATTTTTATTAAAATTAGTCAGATCCTAAGCTTTATTCAGAAGCAGTTATATGCTACATTTAGTGATTTTTTTTATCATAGTCTTTCACTTAGACTACAGTCGGCTGCCTTGATTTATTCTCGAGTCCACATGTATCATGAAAAATGCTTGTGCACTACTACCACTAATTAAAGAAATCTTCAAAAATTTGCTAATATCAAGCCAAGACTTAAAAAAAAAATAAATCCAGTCACCACAAGCCAATGTGTTTGCTTAGGAACATATTGTAAACACCTGGGGAAATATTTTCTTTTGCTTGTACATTTGCAATGTAATTCAAACAAAATGTCCCCTTATGTGCAGCAGATTTCAACTTCCACCAACATGGCAAAATCCTCATCTTATGAGTGGGCTTTTCAAATTTATCAGGTCCCCACAGGACATTTCTGCTTTCCCATAGCCTCCCTTTTGAGAGGGATGCAACCATCAAGTGGGATGCTCAGAGGACAGTGAAGCCCCCAGAGAAGATCACAAGTGTCATTCTGTGATAAAGCACCACCCTGCAGTGGGCACAACAGAGAAACAGCTCTAAACTATCTACAACTACTTAACCTGACAAACGACTGTATCTTGTGTGTTGCCTTCTCCAGCAACAGTGTGGATCTCAGTGGCAGACAGACCCATTCTAGGTCTGCATGATCAAATCACCAGTACCACACTGAATTCCCCACTGGAAGCAAAAGCAGTGGATGAGCAAGCAACTGCAGTTTTGAGACTCAAAATACAGTGTTCTTACACAAACAGTATGGGGTCTGAAGAAATATGGTCTACCTGTGCTGGTGTAACACTAGGGAAGACGACCATTGCTCTCGATGATGTGCAAATACACACATGGACAGAGGAAATGTGACTTAGCATCTAAAATCTTAAGTCTGCACAGAAGCTGAGTCACATTCATTTCAGTGAAGCTTAGAGTCCTCAATTCCTGTGTCACTTTCAAAGATGGAATGTAAATAACCCTGATAATTTGGAAACAAAATTGAACCCCAGCATCAGGCTAAAATTTACATCTCAAAACAGAACTGAAGAGGGTGATATTTAGAACAAAAGGGGAAAAAAATAGCCCTTTAGGTACTAAAGGCTCCAGTTTTTCAAGCCTCTTGAACTAGATTGACCATAAAAAAAAATCACTCTGCAATAGAACATAAAAAGAAGTATTTTGCACCAATGTAGAATGGATAAGGCAAACTAACAGGTTTCTCCTATCTCTATTTCCTGATATTTAGATCTTGCCTCTTATTATCATTTTTCTTTTTAGTAGTTTGCAAGTGATCATGCCAACATCTTATTTTGTTGATCTCAACAGGATATTCTTTAAAAGACACATTTATTCAGTTGGGAACACACTAGTGTAATTAGCCTTGACATTTCAACAGTCTGATCATAAACACAAAGTGCTCCATGTGCTTTTAAGGTAAAAAGATCGCTGATTCAACCGGGCAAAACATTCAAGATGTGAACGTTACAGAAAACCCATGGATATTTTGTTATACACAGTCCTGACCATTGCAAGCATTAGTGCCAGAAATGGACAAAGACAAAAGACTGTTGACGGCACTTCTAATTTTAGATGGGAAGGAGGGATATTGGGTTTTTCCCCTTTTTGTCTGATGATATTTCTCTGCTAACTGCCTCCCTCACCCCGCTATTCCCCATCTCTCCCTTCCCACAAAATTCACATGTTCAAAATAAAGTCTGACCATCCTGGAAATGTGAGTCCTTGGTGGCTGTTTCACCAGGGAAAGAATGTGGGATGTGCCAGAAGCAGCAGGGGTGCCTTGTGAAGACAGGGGGTTGAAGAAGGAAACTGCTAACTGCAAAGCATGGCAGTGTGATCCGTAGACACCCTCAGTGCCTGGCCCTGCAGCTCCCAGTGATGTCAGACCTCACTTACTTCATCAGCCTCTCAGCAGCACACACAAGAACTGCCACCCTCTCCCAGCACCAAGAGCTGACACCAGCCCATGTGCCAACCTGACCAGGCTGGAAGTTCATTCAGAGAACACAGGAAAGGAGAAAAAAAAAAAGAAATAAGTTTTTCATCTCCCCTTTTCTCGTTTTTTTTGCAGGAGGGTGAATACCCCTCATGGCTCAGCACAGTACCAGATGAGCTCCAGAGAGAGCACTGCCAGGGGCCAGCTGTAGGAAGAAGAGTAGAAACAGAATCGCTTTTTAGCGCAACTAGACAGTAACTCAGTTTCACTATGACATCTGCACACCCCCAGCCTCACAGGAAAAAGATCCACTGTGTACAGAGGCACACTGTGTTTCCTCACAACATCCCAAAGCAGTGGCCAAAGCCTGCTGAGAGCAACCTGCCGTCACCACTGGTGAAAATGTCAAAAGGCTGAAGGTTCTCTGCCTACTGAGAGCTGTTCTTTATTGTGATGAGAATCATGATGCTTGGGATACAAGGAGTTACCAATGCAATGGAAACACGAGTTCTTTTAAAAGATACTGAGGGGAAACAAAAAACCAAGACCAAACCAAATGAAAAAAAGCAAAAAAAAACCCCAAAAAGCAAACAAACAAACAAAAAAGAAAAACATATCAAATAAAACGCCAAAACAAAAAAATTCAAACCCCAACACACTACGCATAAAAAACAAACAAAAAAAGAAAACAAAAACCCACACACAGAACAATAAGTCAGTAGACGGTGCCAAAGGGAATAGGGACTTCCAACCACCTCCCAGTGCAATCTAACATACTCAGATCTTATAGATTTCTTTAAAAAGACTTTGTCTCATTCCCACAAAAATACTTCTAAAACACTGCAGCTGAATAGTTCTGAAAATTATTGAGTAATAAACAAATTGAACTGCGTATTTTTAAATTAAAATTACGCCAATTGGAGCCCTTAGGCAGCAGGGACCACAAAAGGACAATCAAAATCACATCCATTTTTTTCCCTTTATATAGCAAAATGTCCTCCTGGGCCTGCATACGAATGTAGTTGGCTAATTTATACATAAAAATTTCCCCTTTTGGGGAGAGGGGGGCATCTCCAATTACAGGGTTATCTACTGCAAGGATGCACAAAGCTTTTTTCTTTCTTTAGTCTGTATATGATGCAAGAGCATCATTCTCAAGAAAAGGCACAAGAAATTCTCCATAAACCACATCAGGAATAACTGCAAAGATCTGCTGAAAGGTCTTAAATGTTTCTGAATCCATCCTACATTCCCTTGTCCCATCTTCCCATGGCACTGGGCAGTTCAGTGTACAGGCTCAAACCATTTCAGAGTTGCTGAGGGCAAGTCAAGATTTTTTTTGGCACAGATCCCCACCCCCCATAATTTCTGAGTGCTTTTCACTGTTTGCTACTGAGAAGAGACTATTAAAGCTGAGAAACTGGACTTCAGAGCTTTCAAACCTTACTGCTAACTTAAGAGTCATAACTTCTCTCATCTTTCCCCTCACTATCTTCTTCCCCAGACTCTTTCCCTCCCTGTAGCACAGTGAAACAAAGAAAACAATATGCAGGCACAACACTTGAAATATTTTTTTTCAATAATTTTTCTTCTAGCTACTCAAAACTTCTGAGCTCTTGGGACTTATTTGTTGAGGTTATAATAAGGTTTTTACAATAGCTGACAAGCTAATTACAAGTTTGACATGAGAACATTCAATCTCATCTTAGTAGCCTGAAGAGAACTGCCTGAATTTTCAGGCATGCTCTGTTGATAAACAACATTTTTCCTTTTGGAAGTTCTCAAGCAAATCAATTTAAAACTGGGATTTGGCTCAGAAGAACACTTTCAGGATAGGACATAGTCATGTTTCAGAATTCCTCTTGACTTGTACTGCTTTTTCACCATTATTCATGGACAAAAAAAAAAAAGACAAAAAAAGAGAAGAGGAAAGCCAAGTGCCAGCTGCTTCTCACAGCAGGGCCTCCTGCCTGGAAGGATCCTTACAGCTGGGGGCACTCCTTAACGTGGGCCAACACACAACTCTCATGCATCGCATTTCTGGTAATTTGGGAGGCCTGCCTTCAATACACAGCCCAAAAGATTTGTCTGGCTGGCCAGCCCATCTCGGCCAAGGCAGGCTCCTGGGCAGCCGTGGAACAAACCTGAAACTTATTTTAAAATGCTTAGCCAAAAGATCGAAGTAAACACCCCCCACCACCAACCTGAAACAGGCTTCAAGCTGCTGCCAAAGCTTGCCCAGTTAGTTCATCCATGTCTAAAAACAAGCTTTGTGTGGGAATTAAAAGGTGGCCAGAAAAGATGCTACCCGTTTCATTCCTTCTGCACTATTTGTTACAGAAACCATAACCGCACTGCTCTGAAGCTCAGAAAGAGTCTTTGATCTTTATCTACACGGGGGGGGGGGAAATTCACTTTTAGAACTTGCCTTCAGATTGGCATTAAAAATAGGCCACAGACCTTAAGGGCCTGCACTGCAACTTAATAACGGTTTTAATGAAGTTTTAAACTGGACCAGTAAAGCAATGTAAGGTTGCAATTTTTACTCGCAATATGTGACTCATCACATTCTGATTATTACTATTTTTATCTTTTAAATGAAGGGCCCTCCTTTGAAACTCTACTTATCTTTCTGAATTGTATCTGATAAAAGCACAAGACCGAAGAACTCTCCCCTTCCTTCTCTCTAACATGCAGAGAAGAGCCAGATGCCTTTGGAAGAGGAAGCACAAAAGGTTGTCCTGGCTCCACACCACGTAGAGGTTCAGACACTGGAGAGAAGGACTCAGGAGTTTTTGAGTGGAGAGGCACTGCAGGAGGAATTGCATGGAGCATTTTAACTCTTTATTACACCCAGTGCTGAAATATTTGTAATAATTATAGTTACACATCTCGTGACTCTTGCAAATGTGGAGTTTGTTGCAACACTTCTTTCGTCAAAAGCCTTTCCTGTCCCCATGATTAAGTACACAAATAACATTCACAGTGTAAAGTCTGTTTTCAGTTGCTTGCAGCTTTCAAAAAATTCCCCTTAGGGGCTGACATGTTCTAAGCTTAATCTCAGACCAGAGGCAACTTTTTTTCCCCACCTCCAAGCAACCAGTTTAGAAACATGCATTTGGTTACCCTTCAACAGTGGGAAAGTGAGAAAATAGATGGTTCAGTGGTTTAAGACTCTTCCTTTCACAAGAGTAATAGACTGCCTCAGGGAACAGAAGGAAAGGGGAAGCACAGGGGCGGTAGGGTAGGGAAAACAAAGCATGAGATGTGAGCACTACACCGAGGGACTGAGAGAATAGCAAGGTTGGTTCAGTTGGAATCAACTAAATAACATCCTAGACAATATAAAAGAAGTCCACAAAATTGGACGTTACAGCTCCAAAGGAAAAAAAAAAAAAAAAGGAAAAAAAAGAAAAAAAAGAAAAATTTCTGAACTCAGTTGGATTCAGACTGCAAAGAACCAGCTCTTTTAGATGATGCTTAATTGGGAAGCAGTCAAAGAGATCTTTGTGTATATATCCATACAAAATTTGCTATCTCTAATCTCTGTCATACGGCTACCAAAAAAGAAGTGTGACTAAGAAAGCTTGAATGCTACTTCAGTATGGCTACCCAGCCTCTCAGTCTCAAGTCTCTTAGGGTTATTTTCTTTTCACAGGTCGTCTATTATTTCATGCCCATCATACGTGGCTATTTTAAGAGGCTACAGAGAGGTGCTGAATGCTGATAAGGCAAATCCTGTATCCCTTAATCCACTGCTAAATCACTCTGCCAGCCTTCAAGGGTACCAGACAGATGGAGTGAACTAGGAAACTGCCCACAGGCTGGTTACTTCAGCCCCAGCTCATCTTTAATCCAGAAAGGTTTTGTTCTGGTATTTTAATCATTGATTGACTAGGAACTTTCTTCCATGCTGGGTTAGGTAAAATATCCATGTCAGAGGTACTGGGGAATTCGTGAGGCTGTAGATCATATGAGTGGTGTGAGACAGGATGCATCTCAAGGGAACCAAGGAAGCCATAAGGAATGTAAAAAGTCACAGGGTTAAAGCCACATTAAGACAGCTGTTATGTTAATGAGAGTTCTGCTTTTCTTTTAGCTGTGGGTCATTGATTTAGAAAAACATGAACATTTTATATTTTTCCACTGAGGCTAACACAGACCAAAACATCATATCCTAGATCCCATTTGTCTTGCTAACAGAACTTGTGAGGGATGTTATCTTTATTATGTTTGTGTACAAATGATTCCCAGGGCTGGATTTGGTCTTACCTGGCCCAAGTCTATATACCAAGCTGTTTTGCAAACATTTCACCTAGTAAACATGTTAAGTAAAGAGTTATGCACCACTGAGTTTGCCTTCCAGATAAATTCATCCACATATCTGATTTTCTCTCACAGTCACAACAAACACTTACAAGAAACGTGGTGTGAAGTCTTCTGCAAAAATATTTACCAGGTAAAACTGAAAAAGTCTGAACCTTTCAAGACAGATGCTCAGTAATGCAGACATACTGCAATAGGTGTCCTTGTCTTAAAATGTCAGAGGGATATTTTGTGTCTTTTTTTTTGAGTTTGCAGAGCCTGAATGCTTCAAACTGAGTTTCAGTGGTCAAAGCATAGTAGAATTTCACCAAAGAAACCAAATTCACCTGCATCCTTGGTTAGATCACAAGTCACCACTCATTTCTCTTCCTTTGTTTGTCACCCAATGACACTTTTCTTAGTTACACTTGTGACTCAGGCTGCTTTTCCTGAGGGTATGCTTTTCCCTCTCACTCTTAGACGTCAAATACTGAAAAAACAGCAGAAGATTCTGCGTGTGGTATTAAACATTTCTCAGGATGTGTTTCTTTCCCATGACACAGAATAAGTCCTAAACTAAAATTTAACTTGAGGGTGCAATTTATTCCAGAATTATTTGGCTGCTATTTTCCCATTTTTAGACAGCTAAAAATCCAGGTTAAGGTTTTGGTTTTTTTTCAATTTAAATCAACTCCATGTTACTGCTCCAGTACATTAGCTTGTTTTAGGCAATCCAAATCTATATGAAATTGTGAAGATTTAATAGTTATTTGAGGGTTTATTTTCTTTTGAATCACACTAACAGCGAGGATAAAAGAGATATTACAAAGTTTAAACCAAGTCAACTTCAAAATCCAATCTAACAGTTAACCATAAATACTACACCAGTAACCTTGCTCACTTGCACGGCTTTGTAGACACATTGTCCTTTAAAAAATGTTTTTCTCTCCTCTGTTAATGTCTGAAAGACCCAAACAACAACAGATGAAATCACTTAAACAATCATAAGCTGGCACAACAGTTGGGCTGATTACATGCAGAGTGCTGTCAAATGCATAAAGCAAACAAACAGGGATATCAAACCTTCTTCTCCAAAGACTCAGTATTATATTCATGTTAGGTATGAAAAATTACTAGGGAAGACACAAAAGTTTTTTCAAAGCAGTTGTCTTAAACAGTTGTAAAACCATTGTCCACATAGAGATGTAAAAACCCTAAGGCTGTAAACAACATTGCTTCAGTTTCCTCCTATTCCAGAGAAGGATCATGTAGGAATATAGGACTCACATGCTAACAGAAAATTAAATTCCTTTTGTTAAGCAGCTTTTATATACATACCTGGACACGAGCCTCTGTGAGTTTGGCTCTTTGTGCAAGTTCTTCCCTAGTATAAATATCAGGGTAGTGTGTCCTCTCAAAAGCTCTTTCCAGCTCTTCTAGTTGCTCTGCTGTGAAGGTTGTCCGGCTGCGGCGCTGCTTTCTTTTCAAAGGTAAATCTGGTTCAGAATCAATGTCAGAGCCTTCATCAGACTGGGGTGCTGGTCCTCAAAAAAGGAAAAAAATAAAGAAGACAAAAATTAGCTTTAGTAGCGGAGAAAGAACAGCAAAATATTGGATCAATCAATGATATCCTCTTATAGGCAGGCGGTGCTGGACCAAAGGTCCCTCACATGCCCTGAATCAGAACTTGAGGAAAGTCATCAAGAAGTGGCCCAGGCACAGCATATCCATGGCCCAGGATGGGCTACCAACTCTTGCAATCAACAGTTTATAGAGAATTCAATACAGAAACTCTTTCTGGATTTCACAGATAGGGAAATAATGAAGTAACACAGACAGTCAGCCAGCTCCTGGCAGCATTACTTGTTTCCTACAACAATCAAGCAAATTCCAGCTACAGCTGAACCCTTAGCTATAACTGCAAAGGCAGCAAAGCCTCTTCCAGCACCCAACCCCATCCACTTTCTCCAGCAAATGGCAATGGACTAAAAGAGTAGATTTTCAAAGAGGGTCTTCACTTGCTGTCCAGGAGACCAACATTCCTTCTTGCCTGAGTCTTCAAGGGAAACCACCTAAAGAGGGCAGACACTCCCCAGTGATGCTAAAACTGCTTGCCTAATGGAAATAAAAGCATTGCTGCTACTACTTCAATAATGCCAAAGAAATTATTGATATAGACATTGATTTAATATAATCCTTTTAACGTGATTTATTTGAAAGCAAACTGTTTCTCAAGTTCCAGCTAACCCCCCCCCCACCATGTTCCCTTCTAGCTATCTTACATTTCCAATTTCACTCAATCTGTTTGAACTAATAAATACACCTAATCTGTTTACTCAGCCTTACAATATGAGAAAGACAAAGTGCTTTTTCAGACAACTCAGCTGAAAAGTTGAATTTATTCACACAAAAAAAATCAAAACAACCAAAAAATCCCCAACAAAAAAAACCCCACTAGACCAGTGGCTCTTATTTGAAAGATGCCTTCATTTTCCAGACAGCATCAATATCTCAGACCCAACATACACAGGAGAACATACATAAGGAGAAATTCCTGTGGACCTCTGCATTGGTATACTGAACAAACAATTCCCAGAGTCTCTTACTTGCATTAAAGAAAGGTTTGGCACAAGTAAGACTGGACTAAATGATTCTCATTCTTAGGAATATATTGTTCTCTGGAACAAAAGAGAATCAACACAAACATCCTATCCCAAACAGTTCAGGTTTGTTCCTTATTAAACAAACAAGCCAGAGTGTCCCAAAGTGAATGTAATACATTGTCTGAATTTGTGACCAATCCCAAATCTTCTCAATTGGGGTCCCAAGTGACACCTGCCTTTCTCAGCAGCTGCCAAGTTACAACCCTCCAGGATGCCTCCATAATGTCACCAAAGAACAAAAAGAAACATTTTATCTCAAGTATAGATATTTTTCTCCTGAAGTACAAATGTTATCCTGAGGTAAAAGTCACCCACCTTAAGCAGAGCAACTATTTCTGCCCAGCTACGCTAGAGGAGAAGAGCACACCAGCCATACTACTGGGGCCTCGTTGGTTAACAGTGCACTCTGCTCATACTTGTTGTGCTGAGGTCTGAAACAGAGCTTAGAAATGTTCCTTTTGGAGACAACTTGTCTGACAAAAGTTGTCTCTGACTGTGTATATATTGAGTTAAAAAAAAGTCAAACACCAAGATGTCAAGAACTTGAAATTCAATATTCTCATATTCCACATGTGCATACAAAACTTCTTCAAACATCTATGTATATGCTTATAACAAGCCAACTTAAACTGTGCAATTTAAAGGGGATATTTATTGCTAAATTTCTGTAGCGAATCCCCTCACTAACTGAACAGAAGTATCCAGCAACATATCATGATCTTTCTAAATATGTTTTATAAAGACTTAGCAAAAATTTGGGAGGTTCCTCTGCACCCTCATCCCTTTTTGCAAAAAAGAATGCAGAACTGAAACCCTGACTTAATTGCATTTTCATTTTAGCTTTACATTTCATTAAGCAGTATATGAATGGCGCAAAGGTGAACCAACTAAAAAAAAATCTGTAGTACCTAAGAGTCCAGAACAATATGTCTAATCAAGTGCAAGTATTTGGAGAGAAAATAATAAAATTGGACACACCTCAGCCTTTAAAATGAAATATTTATGTTATATTTGCTCAACAGTCATAATGCATTACCCTTTCACTAAGCAGTATCTCACTAAAGGTCCACTGACTTTTATGACATACAAAGACACTATTCAGCACAGGTAAAGGTGGTCATACTTTAGCTGGATTATTTCTATCTCCATCACCTCTACAGACACATATGCATGTCACTAACTTTTACAGATGTCCTAAAGATCTTAATTCTCCCATACGTCAAGTTACAAATAAGAGAAAGAAGGAGACTCCCCAGTGCTCTGGGAGGTTCCCCCATTAGACTTCTTGGGATCACCCCCACAGCTCAGAGTGGGAGAGGCAGCCAAGAGCACTGCTAGGAGCTTGAGCCATGAAGTTTAATTAAAGAAGGAATTACAGAATGAAAGAGAAATTATTTGTCCCTTAACCCCTCATGACCTATCTGGTGGCCTAAGGAGATCCTGCATGCCAATTATCACTACAAAATGCAAAACCCCCGGGCTCAGTGTGGTAGGCTTTGGGTCACCTGGAGTTCTGCAACCATCCCCTTTCCAAACACTGTAAATGGACACGTGGGGGCTAAAAACGAATAACAAAACAACACACAAGAGGTCATTCTGTGAGCTGTTCTTCCTCTCAGCAAGACATTTCATTTGAATAATTAAATAACAATAACATGACAACCATTTAAAGCCCATACATTAGCACTGCAGCACAGCGCACCTGACAGAGGCAGGGGAGAGATTATCATGGAGAGGTTATCACCCTGCATCCCATGGAGGCTCAGCCTCTCTGCCAATCCGTCAGCCACTCTCATGGTTTGTAATAAAATATTACAAAGCTCTTGCTCCAAGTGTAACAGCCTGGGGTCTGCCCGGGATGAATTCTATCTAATCATGGATCTTACTAAAATAACACCAATTAAAAAAAAAAAATAAATAAATAAATCAAAGGCCAAGGAGGGTTCTGGCAGCTTTTTCTTTGCTAGCTACCTTCCCCACATCCACCTTCTCATTTCTTTATTTAAGTAAGATTAATTTGGCAGCCTTCACCCCTTGTGCCACAGCTCAAGGCTGTGGTTTGAGCAGCCCCAGCTTTGGCATTCACCAGGGTGTTCATTCTGTCAACTTTTGGGCTTCACAGCCCCAGCTCTGGGGCTCTCCAGGCTGTTCATCCTGCTGGCGAGGGGGCTCCCTGTGGCAGCCCCAGTTTTGGGGTCACTGGGGCGGCTGCTGGCTCCTGTCTGATGCCGGCAGCGTTCCAGACCGAAGCAGGCAAGTGACCTCCTCGTGTTTGCTCGGCTGCAGGCGAGGGGAGTGCAGCGGGGCAGCCACCCCCACACAAACCCGCAGCAAATGACAAATGACACTTTCCCTTTGTGATCTTCGGGATTTTTGTTGACTTATTTGGAGGCTTTTGTTGGGTCCTAAGAAATGGCCTGTGGCTGAGGCCCATTGGGCCGATTTCCACGCTCCATCTGTGGTATCCATCAGCGGGGCCTTTGCCCGCATTCAGGGCTCTGACACCTGNCTCCCCCTCTCCCCAAACCTCCGCACCTGGAGGCGTCCCTCCAAAAAACCGCCTGTCCCCGCCAGAGGTAAAGGGGGCTCAAATGCAGCCCGCCTTGCGGAGGAATTAATGGGGAAAAGGGAGGGAGAGTAGGAGAACTGCCCCAGGATGGGGATGTCGGAGACACCCCAGGCGCTCCCGAAACACACTTCTGGCGCTGGCACCCCACGAAGGGCAGGAGCTGCAGTAGGTGGTCAGCAGTGCATTCCTCCCTGGATTCTTGTTTGTGTTGGGGTAGGCTTTCAGCAGCTGGCATTCAGCAGTCGAGCTAGAAACACACCCAGCATCCTTTCTTTTCTCAAAATAAAGTCTCCAGGAAGAATAAAACTGCATCCTTATTTCGTTCTAACAGCCCCGCTCCCCTCTCTTTTCCCCTCTCTGCAGTCCCGTTCAGGGGCAGGCTCATATATCCATACAAAATATAATGAAGACTCTGGAACCAACCACCTCCCTCCTTCCCAGCACATCAGTCCTTCGTTTTGCTGCGTTTGCCTGGGGTAACATGATGCCAGGCTCCCCCCTCTCCTCCTCCTCCCAAAACCTCACTGTCACAGCAAGGAGCCATTAAAAAGAAAATACACCCTGCCAGGTCTGTGCTAATCAAACCAGGACAAATAAACTCTGACACTCAACAACTCCCCAAGAGCCTGCAGCCTGGGGAGGAGACTACAGATTAGTTATGAATATGGCAGGCAGCAGGGGATGAGCTCAGGGGTTCTGGAGTCACCCCTCAGCCCCCTGTGAGCTCTTAAGACACCACAACTGAACGCAGTGTTTATCCAAGATAAAGCCTGCTTCAAGATCAGCACCCCTAAATTTTAGGTTGTGGTGCTCCCACCAAAGCCCTTTTGTCAAGGCTACCGGGACTCAGAGCTGCAATTTCATCCAATGCACTATTAGCTTTCTATGCATCACCATCACGAGGGAAAGAAAACAGAGGGGAGATTTGGGCACCTCAGGTTTCACTCTCTTAGGTCGCAGTCCAAAACTTCTTATCAGTTGAACTCCTCTTCTTGGACAAGGAAAGGAAAAGCAAATTTCAAGAAACAAAGAACAAAACAAGAAGCCACAAAAGATTTCTCAGTGGGGTTATGATAAAACATGCTAATCCTGCAACATGCTCCTCTTTTCCTATTAAAAGTGAAAATCTAAGATTGAGAATTTCCTATATATTTGCCAATCTTGCTAGAAAGCAGCAGAGTACCTAGTACAATGTGAAAGACACACAAGTAGTAGAATTGCTTTTAACCTATTCTACTGGCATTTTGCCTGTGATATATCAAAGAAGGAGAAACGAAACAAAAAAAAGAAAGCCTCTGTTCCACACAGGAATATCGCTCATCTAACAAGGATTAAGTCACACTTCAATTACTCCTTTGAAAACCACTGCTATTTGTAAAGGGCGTACTTACAAAAAACATTGTAAATGGTTTTTTTTAAACTCCACAGGCACTTTACAAAAATGTGCAGTGAGAGAATGAGAGAAATGTGGATAAGATATGTTGCTATTTAAGTAAACTGATTAATAACAGTAATTAATCCATTGCTGGAACTAGAAAAGCGCAATCCCATATCCTGTGAGCTCTAAGCTGAAAGTCAGCACAGAGAGGAAACAACCACCACAGCAGTGATAAAAGTGATCTTGAGAGAAATGGATGGTATTTTTATTTTGTTTGGGCTGACTCACATAGAGAAATGTGCTTTGTACAGCGAAGTGAAAAGGAAAACAGTAGCTGCAGTAAAAGGAATTGACCAACAGTGACTTTTATTTACAATTACCAAGAGACAGGCTATTATTGACCATATGTGCCACAATCGCCCTCCTTATCATGGGTTGGCCATCGTGTCCATTGGGAGCTGTTAATGAACTGGGTAATTGAGCTGCTGACATGTGTTACCAAAACAAAACAATAGGAAGAAGAGACAAATGAACATTTTATTTGCCAATCAGAGTAGGTTCCGCTTTTCAGAGAACTGTGCCTAAGTAAGTGGCTGAATACATAAAACAGTGCATTGAAGGCAAGCAGATGCATGCACAATAATGGTTAACTGACAGCCTATGGCCCATCTGTGCTTAACATTTTGTTAAAGAAATTACTTGACTTGCTAAAGAGACAAATCATACAGCTGCCCCAAGTGCTGCATTATAAGAGATAAATCATTAGCTAAACTGTTCCATGCTTAAAATGACAATGCATATTAACAGTTATGCAGGGACATTTTGTCAGCACAGCTTGATGCAGTTATAACTGACAAAAATGTGACAGCTCATAGCTATTCAACGATTTTAACTTAGAAGAGAATGACAACACTGTGAAAACAATTTCACCGCACAAACAATAGACAATTCACAGGGTCTTCTTTTAAAAAATATATTCATTTTTTTTTGAAAAATGATGAAATAATATGGAAAGAAAAAATGCCCACTGTCTGTTCTGCACCATTAATCTGCTAGCATGTACTTCATTCAAAACCACAGAGCATCAAAAAGGAACAGATTCCATTTTAAATATCAAAGACTGCATTGCCAGTACTAAGAATAAATGGCTAATTCTCAACTGTGCATGAAAGGATAAAGAATTTGTAGAGTGAAAGGAAGGGAAAAGGAAACTGCAAATACAACTACAAAAATCTCTTCTTATTCCCCCACCTCCTTTTCCAAAAAGAGATTTGTTTTGTTGATACAAGTAACATTAAAGTACTTAACAGCTTTACATGTGGGCCTGATCCCAAGTTTCACTGCTGTAAATTTGCACTGGGAATTATAATGATTATTATTTTACATTGAAAACTCAGTGCAAAGGAACTGCAGTTAGCACTCCTAACTAAGAGTTAAGTACACACACGTACGTGTATAGCCCAGGGACGCTGCCGAGGGAGGGTAGAAAGCCGGGAGGAGATGCCTCTCCCTAAATTGCACAGACTGGGGCAAGCCAGACCCTCAAGCAGATTTACCTGAGCAGCTACACTGTCTGAA
>WBMV01003298.1:440140-456723 GCA_013396655.1 Campylorhamphus procurvoides | reverse complement strand
AAAAAAAAAAAAAAGGAAGTGATTCGGTAAGACTCACGTAGCCTGTGGGAGGTTTCCCTGTGGTTTCAGAGGTTGGTACCCACATTAATGTTAGCTCAGGTTTAATGACTAAATAAAAATTAAATTGCTACAGTTTTCCCTACACAGCCAAGACTGCCGTGCTGGCTTCACAGACTTTCCGTTCACTGGCCCCAAAGGACTCCTCTGCTGTTCCTCCTGGTATCAGAACAGAATCGAATCCAGGTAAGCTCTGACTGGCTCACTCTCTCCCGTCTTCTCCAGCTGATCCAGCGAGGGAGTTCAGCAAGAGGAAGCCGGCACTGAGATAACCCGGCACGGCAAAGCACAGACTCGAACAATCCCAGTGCCACCAGACCGTGAGTCACCCGGCCCGGCTCCCTGAACGCAGCCTGTGGACTCGGAGAGCATTTCAAAAGCGTGAAGAGGAGTCACAAGCACGTCCCGTTGGTTCTCGCTGGGAGCTCACGAGTGCCCACATCTGGGGGGTTTTCCAACAGGGAAGCGCCTGTGGTAATGCTGTGAACACCGTATTTAAGCATTGAAACATCTTGCCTTCTCACTAGGACATTTTAAAGAAAAACTTCCAGAGGGTTAAAGAAGAATTTTTCCTCCTAAATATAGAAAAAGGTGAAGAAAAATGAGGTTTGCTCTCAATAACCTTTAGGAAGTTGATACTTTAAGCGATATTTTAATATAAGACAAAGCAAGCTAAGGGGAAAGTTAGATCTCTTGCAGAAATCCCAGAACATATTAAGAAAGGATTTGCATTGTGTCTTCAAGCCAGTATCACCTGATGAAAGAGCCGATTGGTAACCAATTAAGACTGAAAACATTGAGTACCCTGGGAGATGGAATCTGTCATCTAAGAAATTAAATAAAGCAAATGAAGGAGCCTCTGGATAAATAATGAGACTGTATTAGTGAGTTAGAGCACTGCAAATAATTGAGCTGTCAGGAATCTCTCAATGGTGTAGGCAGTGTGGATTTTGCAAAGAAAAAAAAAATCTATAAATTTTATTTGGCTAAATCCTTTGCAGCAACACCATGCAAACAGAACTCCTAAAGTTATACAAACAGATCAAACTACTGGATATACCCAGATGGAAGAAGCTTACAAGCATTTTTCAAGGATAACTCTGCATTTCTTCTGCATTTCCATTTGCAGTATTGCTATAACATTTTTGAAGAAAAAAGAAACTGGACAGATGGCTCAGGAAAAGCAAAAAAAAAAAGACGAAATTTTAATACACTTCCTATTTCTCTCAACTAGTTCTAGCACCTAAATTAATACCATCCTTGATTCAAAACAAACACTGGCAGATAAAGCTGTTGCGGATGGCTTCATCTCAATATCATCATTACAGTTCTCAAAGTCTTTATGGGAAATTGGATTTTGTCATTGAATACTCCATTTTGTCTAGAAATCACTTACCTTTGCAGAAGAATTTAGGGGTTTTGTGAGAGAAAGCCAAAAGGATTGAATATTTTCCCCCCCTCTATTTTCCAGACTTCAAAAAATAAGTTACATTTTTCACCAAATATTTTTCCTATGATTGATTTTTCAAGGCCCTATCTATTCCTGACAAGTGCTCCTTTTCCATGCAAAGCTGTTAGTAACTCTAGGTCAGTTCCATCACAACTACATAAGATTTGGGGTGCTGACCTCAAAATCCATCATCTTCTGTCATGGAACATGGTCGAACTGGGTACTGAGCCCTCCGGTCCCACTGGTCAAAGACAGCTCCTGCTTTTATGGCTGTTCCAGTATTTGGGATGAAAGGACCCCTACAACGGGAAAGCAGCAGGGTGCTCAGCACCTCTGTTTGTTACTTCCCTGGGGTTTTTCATTCCAGTTCCTGCCTTGGGTGCCAGCATGGAGGGGTGCAGGACTTTGTGCCTGTGGCTCCCCAAAGCATATAATGCTGTTTCATTCATTTTAGTGCCAGCATACAGATACTAAACAAACATGAGAATATACATTACACACATGGTGCTCTAAGGGGATGAGCCCTGGTTTGCTAGTAATGAAGCAAAGTATGCACCTTGCTCACTGTTCCAAAGAAACACCAGGAGCTTAAATTCCGAAGAAAACTCACAATTCTTCAGTTCAATAAGAAAACCAGAATAAAACCCAGTACCAGCTGACCTCAGATTAGTCAGTGAAAAGGAGTGATATGCTGTGCTGGTCTACAGCTAACTCTGCATCACCTTTACAGCAGGGAAAACATGCCAGTTGGGAGTCGATCCATTCTCTACACCACAGACATACGTAATTTCCATACATTTGCTCTCATTTACTACTTGTTGACAGATGCTGATAAATGTTCTAGAAAACCTACAAGAACGATGCTTGCTGGTGAAGGCTTAAGGGCAGAGATGTCAAAAATTATTTGACTAAACATACACATAGTTAGTATCATCTGCTTTGAAACTTCTACAGCTATTAACCAATTTATAACAGTCTCTCTGAATTATTAGCAGTCCCCAAACATGAAAAAGTAACTCTGCACCAAATTTTGTGAGATAAACACTCTGGCTTCTTAGCTATCTGCCATACACCTATAACGGAAGCAGCAGGATGCCTGTTGGTAAGACCTGCAGGCTTTGCTTGGACACTAATATTACAAAACATTTTCACCCTTGTTTCTCTTTTCCCGCCCCTCCCCCAATGTCTCTGCAACATAAGCACATGGGGTTTCAATGACTTAAACTGACATGATAGTCTAAACAGAGAGTATTTAAGTAATACATATGGTACAAACCCACACCTTCCGACACTTATTTGCTCCTTGCCATTCCCAAAGGAAGAGACTCTGAAGAATCTAGTTCTACATTCCCAGTAATACACAAATCACATTGTTTCAGTGGCCTTTGTATCCAGACTCTAGGTCCAGATGCAGCCCTCAATCACTCTCAGGTACTAAGAATGTCCACGTTCAGAGGATATAAGGTGGATAGCCTTTAATTTAGTTCCTTTTATCCAAACAGGGAACCCAGTGAAACATCCTGTGCTTTTTTTTGGAGCATATAGAGAAGCTCATTTTTAGATGATCTCCCACACACCGAAAACCATTGGTTTCATGAAAACTGATGATTTTACCCTCCAGAAATAGGACAAATTCTCAAAGATACCCATGAAACTTGTCCCAAAGAGATCTGCAGTGTTTAAAACCAGAAAAAAAATTTGCCAAAATGCAAACAGATGAATTCAGAAAAGTTAAAATGCCTAGTTTCTTAGCTATAATCTTACATCTCTGTAAAATCAGCTATCGTAAATTGTTAGGCTTTAGGGTTAATTGATAGCATCTATTTAAAGGTTCTCCATTTTCCCAGACATTCCCAGCATTTCAAGGAAAGAGAGGGGAATATGGGAGATGCTTTGTGTCAGCTAAAAGACTCCTGACTCCTACTTCATTTTGCCCTCCATTGCTATGACACCACTCAGCTGAGTCCTTGTTTGTTCCACTTGAACACAGCTAAGAGCACCACAGTCTGCAAAGACTCATACATGTGATGCTGAGTGCCCAGTAAACTAACCAGCAAGAGTCCTAATAGCTCCATGATAAAACATGCAATGAGAGAACTTCCTTAAGTAGAAATAAAAGCATCTCTTCTTTCTAAGTTCTCCTGAAAACACTGAAATCCTCTTAATATTATCCCACATTTAAAAGCAAGAGAGCTTCTTGAAAACAGACTCTATGGGGTGCTCGACATTTGGCCGCCACCATATGGAAACATAACAGGTCCTAAAATGGGAGTTTGAGTATGGCTGCATGTAAGCTCGGTAATCTCGTCTTCTAAATCCAGTCTGAATGTGAAATACCTGCATGATGAGCACTGGAAGAACTGCAACCACTAAGATACAGCCCCTCCTTCTCTGCCTTTGCAGACAAGCAGTATATATTTTGGTGGGCTTTTCTAGGAAGCTTAGAAAAGACAAGCATTCAAAACCCACTGAATTTCTGCAAAAATCATGTTCTTTCTTTTTTATTGACAGCAAATTTTTATAATGCTAATTTTTTTCTTCAATTCATACCCTAGAGATTGTGAGATGCAATTCTCTGTCTGCTTTAGGTCAAATCCTGCTGAGAGCCACATCAAAGAGTTAAATACAGATTAGGAAGTCAAAACTTGGCCTGCAACCCAGCCGGACAGGGCCCGACGATGGGGCCTGACAGATGCCCCAGATGCGTACGGGGGAGCCTGCCAGAGTGAACTCTGCACAATAGCAGAGAGACAGAAAAGAATAAAAGCCGCATGCTGCCAGCCAGCCTCCTGTGTCCGCAAAGGGAAATGGAGATCAACGGAGAAACAAGCTCTGTGCAGCTTTTCCAAGTGGCTTCCTCGTTATTGTTAGAGAAGCAGGGTCCTAAGTTTAATACTTCCCAATGGGATCACAAGCCACAGAAACAAATGCAAGAGAGTAACCTGATGAAGGTGGTGGAGTTTTTGCTTTCAGCTACTGTTGGCCAAGTAATCAGTGTTCTCTGTAGCACATAAATGTTGTGCCTTTGGGCTTACAGCTGAAGTCTAGAACATTCACTGTCACAACAGACATAAAACTAGGCAGGACTTCTGTAGAGGCTTCACTGCTGTGACAGCTTGCCGACATCTGCTGTAGGTGGGGTACCAGTGGGTTGAGACCACTCTAGTCAGAGCTCAAGGGCCTGCATCTCTGCTTTAAAGTCTAAACACGTCTGTGCACCATCATATGCTTACATCATTAGGTCCTTTTCAGAGAGACATCACAGGATCTGCATTGGTACAGCTCCCAGCACAGTGGCAGTCCACGAGCAGGGATCCTGTTTACCATAGCTATACAAATAACAACAAGTGGCTGAGTGACAGATGGCCTGGAAACATTTCTGATGTTTTCAGTGACAATTACCTATTCAGACACTCCACTTAGACTTTCCAAATCACGGTCTAAGGACTGTTATCAAACAACATCTTACAAACAAACTTTGACCCAGGCTGTGCCCTGGTGTACATTCATTTAATTCTAACATATATCATCACATATAAATAGATTAACCAATATGTGATGTGGATAACTTCACAGTGAATGCTTGGATTAGGATCTTCAAAGAAGACCCTGCATTAGCCATTAAAATTAAATAACAGTCATGCTGTTCTGCTCGGGTATCAGAATTTGAATTGTCAAAATTCTTACACTGTTTTGAATGTCTTCTTCAAACATGAGAACTGTTTGGCAAAACTCAAACATCCAGATTTTTTTCTTCCCACCGCCCCCCCCAGTCTGACTGCTTAGGAAAAGAGTTTGCAAAAACTGTTTCAATCCAAACAGAATCTCATCCAAGCTTCCATGTTTTGTCTTGCTTTTTTAATCCCATATCACTTAGAATTACTTCCATACTGTTCTATATAAAACAAAACCAGTATAAGTGTCACTGAGATTTTTTGATCAGGATCTAACCCAAGAAACTTAATTACAATCAGGTTCTGTGTAAGCAGGGGTCTAGACCATCTTCTGCCCAACTTGCTGCAAATGGAACACCATTACGGGTCTCAGAACAGTTACGCACTTAACTAGAAAGAAAAAAAAAAAAGAAGCATCATTCCCTCCAGGAACATTATTGCATTGGAGACTTCAATTTTCATTATAATCTGGGACCATCAAGGTTCAGTAGAAGGTTTGTGATCTTTCTAAGCAAACCTGGACTTAGTTTTGAATAAAAACTGGGCCTATTTATGGTTTTGCATCAAAGTCATGTGAAATGTCTGGTTTTGCATGGATTCAATTAGAGACAAGCCTGAGGCACAAAAAGTTCAGATCCTGATCAGGATCCAGACCCGCCCAAAGCTGAGGGACATTTAGACTAAGTGACTTGGTTCTTGTCCATCTCTGATTCCAGCATGAAAACCAGGTGGGACTCACTTTCAGCAAACCCCCAGTCCTGCCTAGATTTTTTCAGCTTTTCCAGTTTGGCATGTCAGCAGAAGCAGGAGGGTTCCTATGACTTCTGATGGGATCTGAAACCCATAAGACACTGTTTGAGTCCCTGAAAACCAAAACCATGGCATCTTCCCAGCTCTCACAATTAAGCTCTAAGCCATAAGGAAAAAAGAACTAAATTAACAGCCATATTGACAGTTTTATAGACCCCTGAGGGCTCTGCCTACATCCAAAGAAAATGGGGCTTTTCTAAATTAAAGTGAATTAGCAATCAAGTTCCTGAGAAGGATTCATTTAATAAATTAAAGGGCAGAATTCAAAACAATTTCAAAAGTAATCCCTTGGCCACAAATCATTCTCTGTACAGTGGAAAAATGGAACATTGTCATTCTGATGCTAGTCTTAATTGGCATTCAGTTGTTTTCCCCTTTTAATGTAATTGTTTATTATGTTAGTGGGCACCATCTTGTAGTGAACTAATATTGCCATCAGATTCATTAGGAACAAGATAAACTCTTAATTCTGTGTGTTAAATTCAAGTTCTTACTTGGTTAATTTTTGCAACCAGAATTAGGGAGAAAGAATTAGAAGTAAATTTGATCCTGCTGAGCCACTGAAGGAACCAAGATTCCCACACTCCTCCTTAGCCTTTGAGTCCACCAACACACTGAAGAAACTCTTGGCTTTCTAAATTCTGTACCCCACGTACAGCAATGGTTTCAGGAGTCTGTTCCCACAACACAGGGAGAGCACTCAGCTCCCACTTTTTAGCAGAGCTCTGTCAGGACCAGGCTCTAGCACAAAGTATTTTACTGAGTTTGAGCTCTCAGTTTAGCAGTACAGATATTCTCACAAAGTTAGTCAAGCCCGCAAATTTTCTGAGCGCTTATAACAAACTCAATGCAGCAACCATTAAAAGTGATGACTTACAGACTCCTCAAATGCCATTCCCTTTAATATGATTTCCTATGGTAACACACAATTCATTGGAAGGCCTTTGCACCTATTTAGGAGCAGACAGACTTTCAAATTAACTTCATTGGAGCCATGACAGATTATACCAGCAAAGGTTCAGCTGCTCTGCCGTTTAGGTATGTTTCCAATTGATGTCATTTCATGCTTTCAGACCATGGTTGCAACTTGGTGAGGAAGGAAATATTTGCCCTTCTCCTCATTTCATGTTTCTCCTTCCAAACGGTCTCCCCCGCCTTCCTGATTCTGTGCTAGCAGAAAAACAAAATCTAGTTAAAGTCTTTTGTGAAAAACGGAAAGAGAAGGAACCATCTGTCTTCTAGAGGGAGAGGCATGTGGTCATGGCACTCATTCAGGATGATTTAGAGTGGAGACTAACTGGCCAATCTGAGACCAGTAGCTCCTTCTCTATTTCCACTCTTCAAAAAGTCCAATGAGTGCTTAAAAAAAGATCAAAACCCAATCAAACCAAAACCCAAGACACACTCCTAAACAAGTCCTAAGCACTTGAGTCTGGCTCTCCCACACTCCAAGTAAGTGTCCTAATGCCCAATAGATGGTAGTTACATAGAAGTGAAGGAACATGGAGAGGTCTGGTTACAGCTTTTACCTCTGTGCCAGGGAAACGCATTTCTCACCCAAGTCAGAGGTGTGCCCTGCTCACAGCAGACAGGACAGGCACTTTCTCCCTATACTCCCAACTAGGAATTCCACCTGGAATCAAAACTTCTCCTAGCAAATATGATGTGCTCCCAAGAAAAGCCACTTTTGTCCCACTGCCAGGGACCAACAGGAAAGGCATTTTGTCTAAAAAACATTAAAGTTGACTGTTACAGCCCCAGGTTTTTTCTTATTACTTTTCTCATATATTTTACCAAAACAAAATCCAGAGAGATTTACCAAAAGACATAATCAAGAGACTGGGACTATTCTGCAGTAACTGTGCTGAAAAGCAGCAAACACATGCCTAGTTTCATGAGCATGCCAAAGTTTTCCATTATGCCTCTGGAATTTTGGTCTTTCCAGTGTGCAGTGTTATGTACTAAATGCACCGTTCAGGTTTATGATATTCACTCCTCGCAAGTAAAAATCTAACAGATAATCTCTTTTCTGTCACCTCTTGTCAGATTTGTTCTCAGAACTACCTACTTATCATTGCACATTATATTTTAATCACCTTTCAACGCAAACATAATGGGATTTAGTGAATAGTCATATTTATTATTCCTACATCTGTGCTCTTCTCTTCCCCTCCAAAGCATAACCAAAGTTGCAACATTCAAACCCACCTCTTTAGAAAGTCAGGCAAAGTGCCTCCTAAAGGCATCAGAATAACAGTATTTAAAAGAACCGTATTCCACTTTTTTTTTTTTGCTTATTTCAATGGGGAGCATCTTAGCGTGGAACTAAAATAAGTCAACACCATGAAGCACAAAAGATTGCAAGGATTTTCTGCAGCATGGGCTTGTCAAAGCAAGTAGGCAGCCTTTGTGTGCTCCAGCACAGCGGGAGCATTCCTCCAGGTCTGAGTGGCAGAGCGCCCCGGGCCGTGGCTGCCCTGGGCGCCGGGGTTCCCACACCCAAGGCGGTGGGAAGAGGAGAGAGCAGGGCTGCAGAAGTGGCGTTGTAAATGGGATGAACTGGTCAACACGCTTCTTAGGAAATCCATGGCTTCCAGGAAGAATCACGTGGAAAGATTTACAATACCTCCACATCAAAGGGTTTGACGTTGGCTATACTGGTTCTTTCAAAAGAAAGCCATGTCTGTCCCCTATAGCATCAGCTCTGACTCAGGGAAGAGTGCAAAGACATTGCTGAGAATCCTGTGTGTCCATACAAAAGTATGTTTTAGCTTTGGATTTAAAAAAAATAAAATGTTAAAAAAAGGTAATTTGAATCTAATTCCCATTTTTCTTTACTTCATTAAGGGCACCACAACTTTAAGTCTTAATCTTGCAAAGTGTTCTGATAAATTACCAAGTTTCCCCAGTTAAAACTTCATATTTCTGTTTTCCTTTAACACCTTGCACTGAGGCAGCTTTAAGGATAACGCCTGTGTTAGGAGTGTGAATAGATGACCCTCCCATACACATTGACCCAAAGATAAACTTTGACCTGATGTTTGCTAATAACATTTCTTCTTAAGATGCCTTGTTTCTTTTATGAACTACTGCTTGACTCTAGGATCTAGAAGCTGACATGCATTAATATACATCTCTGGGTGCCCTTTGACTTGGCCATCAAGACCCTTTGACCCCAGACTTGATTCTTAAACCGTGTCAATTGTTTGCAAGTGGAAAAAACTTATTTTCTAGTAATAATTAATTTTGCTCATGTTTTATTAAGCATTCTCCCCTCTTTTTAACTTGTTGTTATTTGAATTGGAGTATAATGAATGTTTACTTCATTTAGTGAATTTCCAGATTATACAACAACAACAAAAAAATCAAAAACAAAAAAACCCAACCTAACAAAAAAAAATACTCCTTTAATCTTTTGTTTTCAAGCTTGGGAAATCTCTCAAGCTTGAGTAACACTCAAGCACCTTGACATTACAAAAAAAACTCCCCATAAACTACAATATAATTTAAAAAAACCTCCTTCCATGCGCTGCTTTTCAGATTTATCTGTGCATTTCTGCAGCTTCACAACTTTTTTCATATCACTTTACAGCGTGTTTCAGATGTAGTTCTGCAGCTGTAAAAGCCAAATGCAAAACTTCCACTGATTCCCATGTCAGCAGAATCCAGCCTTTGGGCTGAGAGGCTCCATGCCACTTTCTAGCCAACACTCAACATTTACAGACCTACTGCTCAAAAGAAGTTTTGATGTCTACAGGAAAAAAATAGATACATATATTGACATGTATTCTTACACTCTGCACCCTCTGTTCTAGCAGCCGTACACACACACACTGTACTACAGCAGAGGGTGAGGAGCCTGCAGGCAGCTCATCCCCGCCAGCCGAAGCACACTGCTGCTTCCTGGTACATTCCGAGATGGAAATTTCTAATTCCTGGAATCATGTTACATTATGGTAGGAATTGCTGCACTTCTGCCTGTTTTACATCAGGACTGAGAGATTGCACAAGGAGAATGAATGCTTTCCAGTGCTTAGATGATGTATCAAGTGTACGTCGCACACACAGCACTACAGCAATCAGCGTCTGGTAAGGAACACCATCAAATAAAAGGCCTCCAATCTCAGGCAGAAGCACTGGGACACAACAAATGAGGGGTTTTAGCAAAGCACAGTGACTAGCCTTTATTTTTGTTCATAAAATGCAGTACACGCTCAGCAATTATGATATTATATTCTTAGAGCTGGCTCTGTTTTCTTGCTAGGCAAAAGTATTTCCCAAAAGCTCCAAGAAAATGCAATTTAAAATTAAGTTTTTAATCTAAAAAATTGAACCCACATAGCAACAACCAGCACTCACTGAAGAAATCCAAGGCCAGGGACACATCAGGCACTTGCACCAGCAAGGACAGAGAGAAGCCAGTTTCATGGAAAACATGCTCAGCTTCCACTTTTTGCTGCCACAGGTAAACTAGAGTCCAATGTGGTGGAATAGACAGATGAGAAATTTTGTGCTTCCAAGCATCCCACTGCCCCCTGAGGGGTGTATCCCAAGCATTAATCCCACATCTCAGGTCCTTTAGCTGACAGAAAAGAGTGGCCTAGGGCAGCATCCAGTCTCAAAGCACACTTGCCTCATGTACTTGCAGGACTCAGTCACACATATCCAGGAAACCCCACAAGGCAAAGAGCATCAAGGGTTGGGATTTTTATTAAATCCCTCTGTATGCCTGAAAAGACCTAAAATGCTCTTTTCCTGCTTCCAGAACAGAATATACCCCAAACAATGTGGGTTTTGGAGCAGTTTTTTCAGGACCTGGGGCCTGATGGCTCCTCTGGATCAGGCAATTGGACAGATTTCTGTAGGACTAAACTATAAGTAGAGACAAGTGCAGCAGAGAAACAAGATCTGCTCCAAGCAAGGCCATGGCTGCAGCATCTGTCCCACCAATGCATGCTGCAGCCAGGGTTCACTTGGTTTCAAACCAAAAATCTAAGGAGGCAGCAAATCTGCCTGAAACTCATGCGACTGATATCCAAACTCTCCAAGTTATCACAGAACAGGGTATTCAAGTCCCACGTTATTTACTGCACATTCAGATAATAGATAATGCATGTCATGGGACTTCAGTCTATTTTCTTTTCCCAGCTCAGCTGACTCCATCCAGCTATCCCTCCTTCGCTCCATTTGCTATGTGAAGACTGTTGCTTCCTTTTGCAGTCCTATGCTCCAAATTTTAAACTGGCAGAGCCTATTAAACTGCTATGCTATCCAGCAACAGAGTGAACCACCCCTCTGGGACATGCACTAACCTTCCTTGCTTCAGGCAAATACATCTAGACAGGGAGCCAGAACAGTATTTTTCGTTTGCAGCGGAAGCAAGAAGTTTAGATAATACTTGAAACAGCTTGAAATCAAAGGAAAGAGACAATAAAAGCAGACCAGCTAGTGAACTACACCAATCAGGACTGCCACTGCCATGGACCCTGGGGATTCTGGTCCAAGACCAGCTGGAGATACAGGCAAGACATCTTGCACCAGCTAAGAATCTATGCTCCCTCTAGAAATTCTCTCTATTGTCAGCCAATGCAATGATACTTTGTCACTCTTTATTTACTCAGAGGGATCCTAATAAAGCATTACCCCTCCTGTAAGGAGAAAACCTTTTAAAACCAAACGAATTTAATTTATGGCTTTGACTCCATCAGACTATAGATAAAACCCTATGGACATCAGGAGGGACCCATACGAAACAAAGGCCACTGGCTCTGTACAGTTATTCCAGCTGGAATTCTTAGACAGTGAAGTGTTCACATAGTGCCATTTTTTCTATTGCTATGTAGTTTTGAAACTATTCTGTGCCTAGCATATACAAGAATTCCTCTTAATTTCTACTCCTAAAAGAGAAAATACAGTGGTCAGTATAAAAGAAAACATGATTTTTTTTTTCCTTCTATGATGGTAGAACCCTTCATACAAGCACAACCACACTGAATAGTCTTTTAGATTATTTGTTAGACTGAAGTTCAAAGGAGGGTGCAATGTAGCCAGGAAATAAAAAAAAAATAAAAAAAAAAAGTCCCTCTGGTTAAAATTTAGCATGCAAAATCTCAACAAAAGTGATTTTTTTTGACTGTGCCAGAGCTTTTGTTTTCTCAACAACAGCAACAAAAAATTATTTCTTTCTCCTCCACAGTAAACCAATACCAGCTGTTGATGGGGTATTTTTTTAACATGCGTTAAGTCGTATTGTATATTGTCCATTTCATGTGTGCAGAGCATTTTTTGCTACAAATTCCTTACCATGTAATACCAATAAACCCAAGAGTACCACCCAGTCCTGTTACATAGCTTAGGGCTTATCCATGCCAATGGGATCCCACCAAACAGGATTGCACTGGAGACTGAACTTACACAAAGGTGATTTCAGCAGCACCTTCAAACCAACGCCAACCTTTCCAGAAGATTTTGCATGTACAAAGCAACAACCACTCTTTTGAATTAAAATCCATTCATGTTAAAAACAGACCAAAAAAAAAAACCAGCATCAAGATGCAAGTAGTTTGGTAATATTGTAAAACTTCCTGTATTTCAAGATGGTTCTTGCCACACACTTCTGTGCACGTTTTGTCTTATTACACAATTCCCTACATCAGCTGGATCAAGGCCAGAGCACTTTTCTCACTTTGGAAATTCATTATTTCCTTGTTTCAGTAATTTGCCAATTTAATGCAACTATGAAGATAAGCTCAGGAATCTTTTCTTATGCCAGGACCGTAAAATATGCCTGTTTATGGGCACATCCATTTGGGCAAATAAAATCATCTATTTGTTTTGAACGTGCAAATTCAGGCCAGTGGAAAATTAAGCCCCATGGGCATAATTTAACCAACAATACAAAGAAAACTGTTAGGCAAATGTGAAACTTTGTCCTTAATTTACCCTGTTAGGGCAAAATAAGTCAGGAATCTCATACCATGTGTGTTACATCGCTTAGGTGCAACAGCATATGTTAAGTAAAGAGAGTTGCAGCCTTGACTCTTAATCTCATTGTTTATTGTGGTTTAAAGTCTGACCCTTAACATTATATGTGGTTTAAAACTGTATTTGGAGGAAAGAGCAAAAACGACTCTCCTAAGTTTGTAAATGTGTTTGTCTTTAAGGTTTGTTCCAGAGGAAACCATGCATGCCTTAGCTGGCTCCATATGCAAACCCTTACACGATTTTTAAACATGCTAATGCTCACATTCTGCATCTCAGGTTAATCGAGAAGGGTTTTTTGTTGGTTTTCTACTAGCAGCTTGCCTACAATCCACCAACCCACCACTCTTTATGTATATATGTTGAATAATTATGAAGCTGTGAGTATTTATCACCTTTTCTGAGCAGTAAGCAGAAAGAAATACAATACTATTACTTCCAGCTACTGGCTTTCCCAAGATAATTAGATAACACAGTGGACTGAAGCCTTGGTTAGCCCAATGCTGTTCAAGTTAAGTGATTGACATGCCTCTGTCTGGCTGCTCTATTAACTGTTTCATTTTGTTGCTATTTGCAGTTTGCTTGGCTAATACTTCGAACAAATACAGACTGTTTCTTTAGCCCCTTTTTTCTCTTTGACCTTCTCCTGCCCATTTTCTTTGAGTCACTTCAAACTGCCTTGAAAAGGCCTGTTGAATGTGCACAGTCCATCAGAGTCCCAGGTTCATCCCATTCCTTGCCCTGAATGCTTTACTTCAAAGATGGGCCGCATTCTTTAATTGCCCTTTGAATTAATATCAAAGGGTCACAATGCGAGTGCCAAAAGAGAAAGAGGCTTTAATGAAGCAAAGAGCTGCCATTCATTTGCAGATAAGCACGTTTTTATGCCTGACTGGTCACCATGGCTAAATGCTGGGTGAAGAGGAGGCAGGGCAGGCAGAGAGGCTTTTACTTAAGTGGTGATTAGTTCAAACAAACAAGAGTAAACAAATAAAAACAACGCAAACATCCCTACAACAGAAAATAAGTTAGTATGGCTGAATGTGTTAAAAAAAGCACCAACATCCTATTGTGTTCATAAGGCCCTTAACCCTTTGCAAAATGCTGGGCTCCAGCTTAGCCTTGCTCCAGCCCCCTTGCTCCCCTTACCTTCCATTAAAAAAAAAAAAGTGGGGTTTAGACCAAAGATGAAAATTGGTTTAATACAGTTTTTTCCAGAAGTATAAATAAATAAATCAGAGTCTCTCTGTCTTTGCCATAAGGAATAAAGTAAAGGAGTCACCAAGTTACCTTGCTTATTTTTTTTCTGCGGCAGAAGATGTTCAGTAGTTTGCATTTTAGCAGCCATGGAATAAAAACCTCTATAGTTTAATTATTATTGATGTACATTTTTCTAATGCACTCAGTAATGTGTCAAAATGTGTGAGTGCTCAACTTTCTTAATTGCCTAAAGGTCTCTAATATTTTAAGTTTCTATACTTGGGGATTTTATTTGGTTGACTGGCTAGTTTTGCTTATTTAAAATCTGTGAAGCTGCACTAAGAAAACTTACTCAGCTTCTTAATCCTGCCTATGGAGTCTTCTATTTTCTATTTAAAATAGCAAGAATATGAAAGTGAAATGAGAAGGTTTAACATATATTGTAATGCAATTACAGTCACAATACAAGTGTACAGAAACAAGAAGTTCACAGGTGTCCTCTTTATAAATTCTGACTTATTATTTATAGTCTCAGGCTTCTCTTTGCCCAGCAATAACTTACTTAACAAATACAATGCTGTTTTCTTGCAGAACAGTTATCCCCCCCCCCCCATGAAAGCAGATTAGCTATACTCATAACAGTGTAAAAGTGCCTTATAAGTGCATTCATAGCAAGAACTGTGCTGGTATCTCCCATAACTAGGAAGGTTGTAGGGGTACAAACAGCCCAGAAAAACATAGACTGCATTTTTAGCTTCACTTCTTCAAAAAGCTTCTCTCATTAATATTGCATCCACTCGAGCCTAAGTCCGTGTGCAACCTGTCACAAGACTTTCCCTTACCAACACTTCCTGGGACTTCTTTTTTGACTCCTCCACTGCCACCCTTCCCCTGCCTTGCCCAGCAAGAGCACTCATCACCCCAATCCTGGATCGGAATCTTTATTACTCACCAGGACATGAAGAACTTTGACCTTAAACACCCCACTGGAAACTTGGTACTGACAAGCACTGGAAAAGTATCACACATTTGTGAAGGGAAGAAGCACAGGGATGAAAAACAAGCAACACAAGAATGAAAAGGTGTTAGCTGCAGAAGAGGGACAGGAGAGACTTGGAAGTTTCAGTGCCAACACTAGCACGGTTAAATTGCCTGCTTTTCAGAACATAAAAGCACATGTCGAGCAGCTTTTCAGGAAACTGCACAACTGTGCTGCCTTAATTTAACAGTACTACTGAAATTTGGGTGGGTTTTTGAGCTAGCCTGATTTGCAACCCTGCTTTAACAGTAGTCAAGACCTTCAAAACTCTGGATCAACTCAGATTTATTTCACCAAATGTCAAACACCACCAACGTTGTACCATTCCTCTAATGCCTGAAGCTCTTCTGTTTCAAAAGTACTGTATTTTCTAACAAATTTTTAAAAAAATATTAGCCAATTTATTTTCCCTATATTTTTCTTATTTCAGATTATTAATTTTACTCTTCTTTAGATATCTGCAGATAGCTCTGTACGTTAGGCTAGATTACACTATTAACTGGCTACATAAAACATTCTGCCTGATTTGAATTCCTCTTCTAGAAATCACAGCACAGCTGACACCTCCCCAGTATCAGCCTCAGTAGAGCATCAGAAGCAAAACCGTGACACACCACATTTACAAATAGTCATTTATATGCCACCTCCACTCATATGGCATGAATGTTTCCCACACGCACTTAAGAGCAAAGCTGTGGAGACAGGATTGAGCAGCAGCCTGACACATGGCACGAGTTCAGGGTTGGAGATGGCAAAGACATTCCCCATGGCTTGCTCCAGGCGCACAACACCAAAGCACACACCCACACAGTGTCCTCCATGCCACAGCCTCACAGGAAACCAGAGAAGCAGGTCCAGCCAGGTGCCACCAGGTTTGTTTGCTTCACAAGCCAAAGATGAGGTTCAGATACAAATAACAGTGAGTTCCAAAGATGGCACAACCCCAACTTCACCACCAGAACAATCTCACCCACAATAGACTCTACATTACAGGAGCTGAGACCTGCATTTTGACTCCCATCAGGGCAAAGCTAACAAGTCAAACCTACTCACACACCAATTGTCACAATTATTACATTATTTAAACAAACACTGAACACATGAACAAGTCCTCTCTTAACTTGTAGTACAATGGTGTTTGCAGTTTGTATAGATCTTCATCTGATCTTATTCAATAGCACACAGTCTAGAAATACAGCAAAGTGTCACAATTGCAGTCCTGACTATAGTGTGGAAATTCCAGACGCAAAGCTAGATGCAGAATTACAGTTTGAATCTCCAACAAGGATACCTAGACTTCACACTTGTAATTTAAGAGTTAACCTACAAAAACAAAACAAAAAGTTTAGGTGCTTCCCATCTTTCAAGTGTG
>WBMV01003298.1:412640-435140 GCA_013396655.1 Campylorhamphus procurvoides | reverse complement strand
CACATCTGTACACTTGTTGTGTGAAATGTGACACACACAGCAAGCCGAAGTTACACAGCACCATTCCTTAAGATTTGCAATCTTTCTTAACAATACATTCAGGAAACTAACATAAATAGACTCAAGTGTGCTATACCACTTTATTACAGAAGCTTCATTAGAAATGACCAGAAATCTTTGAAATTTTCCTAAAACCATGGTATTATTCATTCCATTACTTCTCTTATATTATTAAACAGAATAAGGTTCTCTATAAACAGCAACTAATATCCTCAAACAAAAATTAGAAAAATAACTTGGCCTCTCAACACAGATAATTCAATACCTGGCAGTACATCCTACGTGCCCTTGCTCAGGAAAAGGTTCTCCGTTGTTCAAGCTACAGAATTATCCATAAAGCCAGATTGAGATCTCTGTTACACTGCTGGAAATTGAGGGACTTTGACAAAGGAACTCCTCTGACTTTATGCCAGAAGGCATCAAGCGTGATGCCAGGTCCAGAATCTGATCTAAAAACATACTCTATACTATGGCACTATTTCCTGACAGTTTATTGGAAAATAGACGTGAAAGTACAAATTTGTAATGCCTCAGTCCATTATTTATTGTTCCACAAGACTAATTAGATTAAATCAATATCTCAGATTATGTTGGTTTCCTCTTTGTAACCGATCAAAACACACAAAAGGAGATTAAAATTGGTCTTTTACTAAAATCTGAATCAGGGATACACAGCAACCACAGAAACATACAGGAAAAAGGAGATGATGGTGGCTGAATGTAAGTGTACTGAACCTGTTACTCAGCTCTTTACCCAGCTCTGCCAAGGACAGAGACAGATAAATGCCCAAATATGTCCTGAATATTTGTGTAACAAAACTTCAGACAAATTTTCAAGTTTCTATTCTACTTTGATATGTGTAAAGACTGTTTTACAAGTCTGTGGCACTCCATGAGTGATAAATATCTGATGAAAAGTGGAAGCAAAATAAGAGTCCCTCCCGGTCGTCAGCTTGTCCCAGCCTCAATCTCTAGCAAATCATGAGTGGTTTAAATTTGGAAAAGTAATAAGGTAAAAATAATACCCTGAATTTATCTAGTACTAGGGAAATGAAAGAACATTTACTGCTTTACAAAACTAAGTACTTTGGAGATGAGAATATGAAGACATTATCATGGCCAAAAATGTTATATGTAATATTCAAATTGCAAGAGTCTCAAAATATTCCATGCAAGTAGGAAACAAATTCTCTCATTTTGCAAATATGTTTTAAGTTCTGTGCAGTTCGTGTAAAACAAGGACTATTATCCAACTCCCACTAATGGTCTAAGACTATCAGCTCACAACAGAACCAGAATCCAAAATGCTCTTCTTTCCCTTACTTTTGAAAAACTAAAATCCTGCTGACAACACTCTGCTAAATCCAAGTCTTTTGTCCTATTTTTAGTTTTAAACTCTAATTATTCTTTCACCCCTTTCCCAAAATGAAAGATAAAATTGTGAGTGATTTTTAATAGACTCGATTTTCAGAGTTAGATTACATTGCATTATGCTGAAAGTAAAAAAAAAAAAAGTTGCAGTATTGCACATTTGAAATTTATTATCAAGTATCATAATTTCAAATTACCATTTTTACAGCTGCACATATCTTTGTTCTGTGAAACACCCCTTTGCTTTGCTAACAAACTCAGCAGTGAAGCTGGTCTCACCTGAGTCAGTCACCCATCTTTTTTTCCATTTACAGAGTTTTTCCTTAGAAGATTTCCTCAAAAGGTGTGCAAGCCTTTGCACAGGAAATTTAAGCCAGCCAACCACAAGCTAGCTTTTCTGTTACCTTCCACTGATGTTTTCAAAGCAGCCCAGACACTCTGCCTGGATAAGTTATACAATGCACTCGTAACGAACATCATCACTACTACTTTTGTGGGCAAATAATTTATGTTCAACCTAACCCTCAAAGAAACCCTATTTCCTTAAAACAGCCTGACTGAAGCCAAGGATGCCTGAGCACGTATGACAGGCTCGAGCCAAAAGACAGAGCATGCAAACAGAGACCTTCCACATCATCCCAAAGCCTTATTTTCCATTCTTGAAGCCATCAACTGAAACACACTATGAAACAGTTACTGGAACACAGCATTGCCAGCTTGTTCATAATTACTGGTTCTTCTTCCCTGCCTAATGCATAGCTAACTGAATGAGGGCTGTCATGGAAAGGGACTTAAAATTTAAGTCTGGCGCAGCTGGATGATCAGGATAGGAACACAGAGAAAGCAAACAAAACCCCACAGTCTCCTCTGTGCAGAACTTAAGACCTAATATAGGCTTGCACCAAATACCCCTTGAGAACCTGAGAGCCTTCCCCGAACCTCAGGAAAATTGCCCCATGTTTCATGGGAAAGGCAACTGTGGGTTGTGGCAGCACAAGTGGCACTCTCTGACGCTCACACACCACTCACAGGTGTGGGTTGGAGGAGGGGTTACTCACTTGCCTGTACAAGCACTTCTCAAGTATTAGAGCCAAGATGCCGCAATATTTCTTTGCTCCATAAGGAGCATCACTGCCCAGAAAGTGAATAGCTCTGTGTGCACCAGCAGGAACATCAGAGTAGTTTATGGCTGTGGTACAGACTGCTCTGCTTTGTGGTCTTGGGAAATCAGAAGAGCTGCTTTCTCCATCAGACACCCTCCGATTTCTCTGTTGTGTGTCCGCCTTTAACAAAGACTGATATGACACACACAGTCCACCAAAGTATCTTCACATGCCTCCAGAACACAGGCTTGCAGGTAACACTAGAACTGTTGTTTAAATCCATTTTAAAACTAGAAAAATTACTCTAGAGTGCAACATGTAACATCTTGTAAATACATTCCTAGGAAAAAAAAAAAGTTTTAAAATTCATAAGAGGAAATTATGATGTTGAAGATGGATGCTATTTGGAGTTTCTATTTCCTATCACGCTAGCATCCCCTTTGTAAACCCTGACATTCTGCATACATACTTGCAGATGGGAAGTTTGGTTGCTTTTTTTTAATGCACAGCACTTATATCCTTGGACTACTTATATTAAAACACATTGGGGCTATTTTTCCACCTTAACGGTAAATTACAGCATATGAAAAATGAGCTTTTCTTTAGAGGCAGAGAAATAGATCATCTTCCCCTTCTCTCTGGCATGGTGCCTTCCCAACAGGGCAGAAGTGGAATTTGAGACTTCTTTATGAATAAACAATAAAGACTCCTGAGGTGGGACAGTTTAGTAACATCCACAACAGCAAATCAACTGAAGACAGAGACAGCTGAAGCTGGGTACCTCAGTCTGCACAGGATTTATTATCAACTCTGCTGCAGGAGGAGAGTGCCAGTTCCCAGCATAAACAGCTCTCCCCATTTTACCTCAAGAAGAACCTGTCAGGAAAGAAAGAGCCTAGCAAGTTTTCTCTTTGGCCTTTGAAGTTCTTCCTTGGCTGGCTGATGCCCGTCCATACATAACTAGAAGAAAAGACTTCCATTGTGCTGCTCTTTACACCAAGTGTATTATTCTTCAGACAAAAGCTTTTGAGTCTTAACTTTTAAGCACACCTCTCTTTAGGCTGTAGCATTTCTAAGCCATAGAATCTTTTTGGTTCATTTAAAAAAAAAAAGTTAGATATCTTTCCCCCCTCAGGCAACCTGCTATCCTTGTTGGATTTTTGTATTGCTTTTTGCAAAGGGAGACCGCAGACGCACAGCAGTCACCCACACAACAGCCAGCTCTTGTCCTCAGAAATACTGTATTTTCCCCCAACACTGTCACCAGTGGCTTATCCAGCCCAGCTTTGAACATGAAATACGACCATTGTAGGAACTCCCCGCTTTTAGACGAGACCTGGTGAATAATCACTCTACTGAAAACATCTCCAACATCTGGCAACTTGCTGGGTCTGTGTGCTGGGTCAGGCTGGGATGCAGGAGCAGGGCAGGGGGTTAAGCAATGAACATGCTCAGCACCTGCTTGCTCTCTGTCCCATTCAAATCAGTATTCTCCGCTCATGCCCAGGAATGTCAGAATTCCTCAGAAAAATGCAAAACTTTTTCTCCCTCAAGGAAAGAAAAGAAAAAAAAAAGGAAAAAAAAAAAGAAAAAAATGAGAAAAAGACAGAAAAAAAACTTCTGTGTTTAGTGTCTGATCAAATTTCGTTAAAGACAATGCAAGCCTTGCTATTACATTCAATAGGCCTTTTTTGAGATTTATGAGGAATCTCACATCCTTGACACTATTGATTAGAGGATTTAGTGGTGTTAAAAAAAAAAAGAAAAAGGAAAAACACACAAAACAAAAACTATATATTTACTATTTCAAGAACAAACTGCAACAATACCATTTTCCTTGAAACTCTAGAAGTCAGTAAAGATTATTCATTTCAACAACTCTGGAAATCAAATCTTGCCTTACTGCAAGTTACACTACAGTTTCACATCTAAAAATTTTTTTCTTTAAGATCTGTAGATAAGTTCAAGCCAGTGTATCAACTGCAACTGGTTTCTCAGTATTTTAGCTCATAACTTGATGTTCAAGTTGATGGACTATTTCTCTTCGTCAGGAAGAATGTTTATAAAAGAAATTTCAGATTTAATTTAATAAAAGTTTAAAACCAAACCAAAATAGTTCATCTCTAATCAGCCTGTATAACACAGAAACCCATAACTGAGAAATGCATTCTCTTACATAAAGATTAGAAAGCTACAGATTTAAATAATACAGTTATAAATACTGGCAATATTAAAAAAAAGAAAAAAGATGTTTTAAGCATTATTTTTGTCTTTTTTTGCTCAGTTGGTGTTTCTGTTTTAACAAGTATACTAGTAAAAAATAAACCTAATTTAAAAAGAAATAAAATGTTTTAATCACCTATCCATACAATACATTGTTTTAGTGAATACAACAGCAACACCTAGTTGTAAAAGATAAACCAGTGCAAGATCTGCATGCCCAGTCACAACCACATAAATTTCAAGCATCTTAGAACCAGTAATTATTTCTATTATCAAATAGATTTTCCACACCACATATTCGAGAAAATTGCAGGGTATTCTTGGGAGACCCAGCAAAACCAACAAAAGATATGTATCAATAACTGCTGTATTCCAGTAAGCACACTGTGGCTCAGAGCCTCAACGTAAATTGAGGTAACACCTCTCCATTCATTATCTTAATCCCAGACTACACCAGTTACTGATCTGCTTTATCTGGAAACAATAATAAAAGAGTACTAAAAATAAAGGTGCATAGTCTTTACCATTTCATCGAAATGCACCCAACCTGGTGCTCTGTGCCAGGGCTTGCAGCTTCCTCTGCTCAGTTCAGTGCTCCACACAATGGGCCCCTCAACAGACAAACCCCTGGTCTTCCCCAGCTCTGCAACCCACCCTAAAGGCTGGAAGCCCAACTACTCTTCCAAGGACAAGCTACAATCTTTTCTAGCCACAAAACATTCATTCTGAAACATCATTCTGTCTGGATTTGCAGTTTCAGCAGAGAGACTACGGCAGCTGAACACGTATAGCGCTATTAATTCCTGAACCCCAGATATTTAAAAATAGCATTGAGGGTGGAAAATATCATTGGTCTCCTTTTTAACAACAATAACAAAGAAAAAAAAAACTGCACAAAACCAAACAAACCTAAAGAAAAAAGCAAACCCAACCCCTTCCAAAAAAATAAAAAGCCAAAGCCAAACACACACAGATACAAAGAGAAAATTTAACCAAACAGGAGCGTCAGACAGAGAAACATTTCCCCCAGTCCCAGTGCCTTCTCCACTGCCAGGATGCACAGCAAGAAGTTGGGGAGAAGGGGAAGGAAATTAAGGAAGGCATAAAAATCAGGGAACAGCAGCTTCTTCCTGCTCAAGGGGAACTTGGCCAAGCAAGGGCAGAGACCAGTACTGGGGAGGAGCGAGCAATCCTATCTCAATTGTCTTCAGGCACAGGCAATGCAGAAAACCACTGCAAGAAATACAGAGGAAATTGTACCAACTCCAACCAGATCTTCAAACCAAAGCCAACTCTTCCAACACCAATTTTGCCATAACCACTTTTTTTGTGTTTGTTTATATTTAGGGGTATCACTTACTTATAAACACACTAGTCACTAAGATAATTTTTCTTACTCAAAAGGGGTATTAAAAAAGACCTTTTACCCTAATTCAAAGACACAGAACCACAGTCACCACAACCCACTCAGAAGATTGTTAAAACCTATGGAAAGATGCTTTGGGCAGCCCCTTTTCTGCAGCAACAAACCAGCACCAGCTGTAAGAGTGGGGAGAAGCCCTTTAACCCAAATCACTGGCACCTGAGGGATCCACTCAAGTTGCTGAATGCCACCAAGAACAAAACACCACCTACAAAGCACAAATGTCTCCACCTAGAGAATACAACCATCCTGTGGAAGCTTTAAACTTCACATTAAATATAATGGAAAGCGCTTGCAAACCTCCCAGAAGAAAAAGGCAGAGCAAGGAGCTCCCTGGTTTGGAAACAGGGTAGCACCAGCTCCCACCTGGACTGGGAGCCAGCCCTGAATCACAAGGGCTACCTTCCCTGCTTCAAGCTCACACTCAGGGAAAGCACAAGTCTTTTAACCAAAGGATCTAGCCCTACAAAAGGGGCCCAAGGTAACCCAAGGGCACACCACCCTACAAAACCCCTGAGACTAAAACAGGAGTAACGCAGAAGTGCATCCAAAGGAGTTTTCCCTTTGCCATCCTGGGAAACCTACTTTTCTCAGGACGCCCTCCCTATGCTAGCCAGTGGTCAAAAAATAAGCACCAGGTGGCCTGTTTCTTTAATGGAGTGACTTTTCTACATAGTAACACTCAAGATTAGGAACAGATGAGTCTCTCCTCCACTCTTTGATCACCTGAAAGATATTTTTTCCCCCCCACAGCACTTTTCTGCGGTGTTTTATTTTTTATTTACAACTACCATTATCAGATTCAGATACTAGATATGGTTAGGGTGCTTTTAATACTCTAACTTTTTGTATCTGATTTGCTCTTCCAGGGCTAACAAGTCTGTTCCTGATGTCAGATTAAGAGAAATATTTATGTTGTCAATCATCGCTCCATCTTTTTGACTGCCAATGCCAGAGAAGTGCAGTAGCTTTGAATTCTGGTTTGTTTTAAGTTCTTCCTTAGCCAAGTGACCTCTAAGAGCTTGGAGACAAATCCTCTTTACAGCCATCATAGTGTAGGATTTGACAACCATTCCAATTAAGGCCCCTGGTGTCTTTCCGAAAATTTCATTTGCTGTGTTGTTTAGGATCAAAGGTTGAGGGGAGGAATGCTGGACAGGGGGACAGAGCATGCCTCCTCTTCTCATACCGCTCAGCCAAGGAGGAGCCAAGAATCAGACGGAGAAGCAGCACTGCCACCTGCCCCGCCAGGACTGAGTGAGCACATTGGTTACAGAGCCCCTCATAACAGAGAGCCAGGGGGTTTGGTTTGCCTTTTTTGTTAAATCACGTCAGAAAAATTTTAAGTGCCATTTTCTAAAACAACCCTTTCTAATTTGGTCTGCTTGTAGTGTTTTTAACAACACTTACTTGATGTGTCAGATCTCTTATTTACCAACAAAAATCAATGTTTAGTGCTATAAGGTCTTGCTGAGTCTGAGAAAATGAAAGTGTTCCCTCAAATCTGGAATGTAATTAAACTTTCATACAGGACCAAATTCAATTATAAGTAACCTTCACAGCCCTCCTGAGAGCACAGGACTGTTCAAATGCAAATAACAATAAAATTTAATATCAAGAAACTTTTAAAACGTAGATGGAGAAGGAAATAATAAAAAGATAAACAAAATGTCTGCTCTATGCAGCCATTTTGCATTTTCACCAGGGCTTGGGAGCATCCCGAGAGCCTGCAATGCTTCTGGCTGCTTGAGTCCCTTCGGGGCACCAGCTCTGTGCAGGCTGGCCAGGGTCGCCTGCCCTGGTGCACTCAACATGCAGCTCTCACCAGTCCCAGTGCTGTTCAGAAGAGGTAGACAAGCAGTTAGTTTTAAGGGTTTTTCAAAGGGAAACACTGTATGTGTTGGAAAACAAGTTGTAGGTACTAAAGCAACAGGGGCTTGTGTGGTTTTCTGTAGAGCGGCCAAGTATTTGAGTGTTTTTGCCTGAGCCTGTTGATTTAAAAGAGAGCAGGTCAAATCAACTGTGCCAAACCAGGGATGAACCCACAGGGCTTTTTCCTAACTGTGACATCTGTTGTACAATCTTCTAAATACGTTCCCAAATGTTTTCTTCTATTATTTTCCAGTTCCACAGATGACAGCAAAGAACATAGCAACGTCATATACAACACACAGAATATCCACTGTAGGCTGCAGGAGAGGTAAGCACATACAATGCCTTTCTCTACACCACATGCATTAAAAATCTACAGAAAAATTTTCTAGGCTCCATCCAAAATACTGCCCCATAAAGACTTGGTGGCTGCTCACTTAAAACATCACTCCTTAGCTAGCAGTTGTTTGGAAAAATCCCTCCTTATGTGTAAACACTGATGATCTAATTCAGTGTTTGCTCACACACCAGTATCAGTTCACCAGTTGCAGTGGAGTTAATCTTCATTTATACCTTGGTAAATGGAATTCCAGAGATTTCTTTTTTCTTCAAAATCTGTACTTTTCAGGATTTCATTGTGAAAAAGGCAAAACAATGTATTTCACTTTCCATTTTCAAATTTCTTTAGCTAAATATTTTCCAGTTCCTTATTTTTTTTTCTGCCAAAACACTCTCTTTCTGAAAACAACTTATTCTGCTCTTCACGAAACCAGCTGAAACCTAACTTCCAGCTAGTTCTGTGCAGGCTTTTTCTCGCCACTCGGCTGACAAGAGGGGCTGGGTAGGTGTCAGAGTATTTACTGGGACACTGATCCCCCCACCTCACCATCCATCTGACCCTTCACCACTTCACACCAGATCAAACAACCAGCTCTTAGGTCACAATGAAAAGGAAGTCCTGCCACACCATACTCAGTAAAAAGGGATTTTCTGCGGAAACATTCCCTGCTACTCTGAAAACATCGTTTCTGTAAAACCTGTCTATATTTATCTCTATCTTCTCTGAGCCAGTTAAAGATAAAGATGGAAAGTAGTTTTAAGTCCAGTTTGGTTACACTGAATATGGTTGGTGCTACTGCCTCACAGGGGGTATATGGGTTATATATTGGTTACATTTTTGACAAAGTGGAGAGTAATTTTGCCAAAAGAATTGTGGTTGCTATTGCTTTTCTGGGCTGGTACATGGAAGAGATTCCGATTATATTGGCATGAACGGTCCTACTCATTTAAATAAGGTGAATAAGATTTGACAGGGGCTGAATAAGCTGTCTACTTGCAGAAATGTCAGACACAGACAGTTTACTCCTTACACTATTCAAACCACAGTGATCTGTGTGGCACTGTATCTGATAAAGAAATTATTACATAGTCATTTTTGGATCAGACATCCAACATGAGGCATATCATATATATAAAAAATCCTTAAGACGGGTCCTTATATGGACTTGTGCATGATATGAACATTGATCAAGTTTGGCAGAAAGTCAGACAAATATCTGAAAAAAAAAAAGAAACAAAAGAGGTTGCATGGATAACACTGTGCTCACCACAGCTCTCCATGGAAACAAAAAAGTTGAGTTCATGGACTTCAAGGAAATTTGTATCTAAAATGCTTTGAAAGGGTGTTACTTCTTACTTTGGGACAAATATCTCCTAAAGTAGCTGAGTACTTGTAAAGTACGTACAGACTAGTATTATAATCAGAGATAGCAAAACAGAAAAGAAACTGAGGGCTTTTGAGAAAGGGAATGAGTAAAAGAAGATTTAAAAAAAATAAAAAATCTGTCTTAACCCTTTACTCTTCTGTTTGTCACAACAGCAGAGGAGGCTCACCCACCTAAAATACATTGCAAAACCAGGAGAGGCTTTCTGGTTTTACCAGACATCCCACTACTGTTTGTGAAGTTAAATTTCTGTGCCCAGTGGATGCAGTGGGACCTGGATCTAACACTCACATACCTTACAATTCAGGTGAACTTCATATCATAATTACAAGCCAACATAACACATCCAGATTACAGAGTCTCATCCACAGAGGACATGGTGGGATATATTTTACTATCTGAAATAAGTGCAGCTTTCTGCCACGCAGCAAGGAACGGATTATTCTAAGGGACTCTTGCTTGGTTTTCTGCACAGCCTGGTTGATCCAACTTTTCCCTTTTTGAGAAGGGACGGTACAACTATCTTCACTGAGGGAAGTAGGATCCATAAAATCCAATCTGAAGAAAATGCACAAAGAAATGTTGCAAGCTTATTTATATTCCCTTTATACTGAGAGCCCAGTCAGGAGAACGGGCTGGCTTCTCAAGCTCCCTTTCTTTTATTGGTGGCCCTGGACTATTTATCTCCTGTGTGATTTGGTATACAAAGACAACTTCTTTTTTCCTTTTTTCCCTTTTGGCTACACTCATCAAAAAGATTACATACAACAAAATGAGTTCTATTAAAATTCAGTTAAATATATTGTATTTTATCTGCTGCAATAGTAACATTTCAATGCACTGTATACTAAAGTGATTACAACAAAATCAAATTCAATAATGCTAAAGAAAGCCGCACACCTCCCCCCAAAACTGTAAGAGCATACAGTGCATACATCCAACAGACCATGCAAAATAAGGATTCCATTCAAATTTCACATCTCATTAAAGACAATTTGGCCATTAATCCATACCGGTTTAGGAGCAAAGAAGGATTTTCCAAGACAGATAAACTGAAATGATCCTCCTTTGATCTCCGAGGTTAAGAATCAGCAACAATGGAAGATGAACAACAAGGGGCAGAACCACTGGCCTTTTTATGTGCCACAATGGCATCAGCAAACAACTACTTAATCAATATTTGGCCAGGGACACTGAAAACTTTCTTTTCAAATTTTAATTCCTAGTTGTAAAACAACTGTAGGGCAACCAGCAAGATAAGACATTAAACTGACTGCTTAATTGCCTTTTACTGTCTTACTAGTTATATATGCACATTCTTAATAGTTACTGAATCTTTATTTACTAGAACGAATAAATGACCTGTCAACAATTACATCAAACTCCACTAACTAAATAATCTCAGCACATGACACACTTTAACTCTAATGTGCCCTCCGTGAGTTTTAATTTCATTACACTTCATTTTTTTCTAGGCAGAGTGATTTAAACTGAATTAGTTTAACAGCATGGGGCAGGAGTACTCCAGGGCAAGTAAAGTAAAATGCCACACTGACACTCTGCTAAACAAGGTCTTGTGGTGAATTATGTTACTGTACATAATTTTTATTAGCCAGAGAGCTCAGCATTTGAGGAACCTCGGAAATATCCTGCATTTTTATTTCTATATTTTGTTCTTTCTCTGGCCACATGTGTTTGCTACATAGTATTTAAAGTGACATTTACATGGAGAAATTCACATTGACTGCCTTGCTCTGATTTATGGCTTTGTGTTTCACTCAATTTCTTCTTAAATTAACCAGAGAGCACTTTGTAGTTCTGCTTCATTTCCCAATGCAGTTTTATTACAGAGCTCTGGGGACTCGTGATAATTTATCACTATCAGCTTTATTGGCCTCCCTCCTCTAAATCCTATTCCAACCCTTATCAATAAGTAATCCCAATACCAAACTAAACCATCCTCAAATAAGTGTTAGATAAAAGTGTTGTCTTTAACTGATACAACAGAGAATCACTATTCAGAATAAGATATGGAAAATTATTTAAGGATTTTATCAGTATCGGCTTTTACTTTCAGCATTAATTGCTAATTAGTTTTTTATCTAATTAAAATCTGTCTGTCTGCTGATTCCATTGCTACCTCTGTAAACACAGACACAAAGATCGTTGCCCTCAGTAAGAGTTTTATTCGGGATTACAGTCACACTCTTATGCAGTGGCTACTTTCTACTAATAGAATAGGACAAATTTGGGCCCCATTCCTGTCTGCCCCAACCCACGTGAGTAACTTTACACACATGAATAGGCCCTTTGAGTGGGACTCCTCGCTGTTACTCGCCTGTGATAGCATTTACGGAACTGGAGGTCTGATGCTCAATCCAGTAAACACATTTTACATACTGAACCTGAGGATTTCTCTCAGAGCTGCAGCTGCTCAAGCACATTACAGAACTGGATTCAAGAAAAGCCTGCTTTCTACTCTGGTAAAATCCTACTGAGATCAAGGATTCCTCAATCATAGGAAGATCTAGAAAGCCAAAGATATAAATCTCATTTTCAGAGCAAGTCCCAGCCACACCAAAATCCACCAACCACATTTCTTGCCTCAGCCTTTTCAGAATGATTCTGTAAGTCTCATAGATGAAGATTTTCAAAGCAACCAAATAAGACGTTAACTTGAGTACAAATTCAAGTTAATCAACTGCCACGTGTGAAGCAATCCTGACATTTTCTAAAATAACATTTGGCTTTGTTCTAGATAGATGCAATTAGAAACACTGAAAAGACTGCCCACAGCAATTCTGTTTGAAGAGGCACTGACTCTTAATTTGAAAAAAGTGTCCCTAAAATGGCAAAACATGCAAAGCCATTAATAAAATCATGATTTTGAGAAAGGGATGTGATGTATCTATATATCACTTCAGAGAGTCGCTGCTAGATTAACACCCTTGCTTCCCACAGCTGGAAGTATTACTAGTGCTTATGTCAGGCGATTAGCCTGCAGTTAGTTTGACAATTAACCCTCTCCTCAAAATCCCCCCCCCCGACCCCCAGCTCCCTTCAAGACAGGAGCGTACGAGCTTCTCTCCGCAGCTCTGGAACAGCAAACTTCACTTTCAAAGCCACTATAAACACAAACATTTAGCACCTTTTCAAAAATGCTCAGCATGCTGGGACATCAAGCTTGAAGGTGAGGTCATTATTGATTGCTCAGATTATCGGTTGTTATTATTAGGTTAGAATAATGATTTGGAAGTGGAAGCCTGGCTCAGAGCCCCACAGCGATGATGGACCAGGCAGAAGAAACAAATCTGTGTGGGGTTTGAGTGGCATCACCTACATTGATTTGCAGTTGTGCAACACCTGTTTTTTTTTAACCAGGCTTGGACTTTCAATATTAAGATCAGAGGAAAGAAAGGGGGAAAAGAAAATATTGTCGGCACTATTTGCCTCTAGCAAAAGTCTGGACTCACCAGGGAGTTTTTATTAATTAAGCACTATTTTCTTGTCACCTCTGAGAGCCTCAGAAACGACACTGTTGAAGTTACACGAGTTTACTTCTTAGACCTGCTAGTGACCAAATATATTAAGTAGCATATGAAACTCCAGACTCAAGAAGATAATTGCCTGCAGCCACAGTCATCACATTTCATTCAATAAGTGAATCTTTATGGGGAACACTGAACAGGAGAACACACTGTGCTTCTCAGCCCACAATAGTATTTCACACAACACCTAAGTCCTCTCACCACTGCACCCTGGGGACACTGGGGACCCTGTAGCAAAATCAGGATAAGCCTCACACTAGAAAATCACAACCAAAATCTAACTCAGCATCTGCCTTGTCCCATGCTTCAGCCACTTACCCACCAGTCTACAATGCAGAAATGAATGGGATGACTCAAACTGATATCTGGTGCCTGCATGTTAATCCTCTCTCTTAATAAACTGCCTTTATTAGTTTAACAATCTAAAAATAACTGGTTGCATGATACTGACCAACCCTAATCAAAACATCTGCCAGCCCATCTAGCCTGAGCTACCCTTTAGATCATGTGCCACCACTTCAAAGCCTGTGCATCAAGTCAGTAATTGTAGCATTGCATCTAAATATTTAAGCTAGGGGCTGGTAGTCGCGTGTCCCATTTACAGTCAGCATCTGTCCTCTAATTCCATTACAGTACAAAGCAAAAATGTTTCCCAAAACTCACAAACAGGAAAAGCATCACACAGCTAGAGAGGCAGCAGCAGCTTGAACTTTTGAGCTGCTGAGCAGGGCTTTTGTGCTAAGGTCCTTTTTTTTTTTTTCTCCCCCCCTTCAAACTCCCCACATACACACACTAAAATAGGGGTGGTGCCGAAATTGTATTAATGTGAGCCTCAGGCACACAGCAAAAAAAGAAAAGAGGAAGGGGAGGGAGAGGGGGGAAGGGTTTGGTCCAAGATGAAAGTAAGAAGAAAATAAAGGAGGCAATTTAGTCTGCTGTAGCCTGAATTGCTCTCAGTACAGCCAAGGGTAGAGGCTTGGGATGAGTAGGGCCCTTTTTGGACGGGTGCGCATGACTGGGGGAGGATCCGCCAGGACAGGGCCCGGGGGCCAATTCCACTGGCTGGGAACAGAGGCCCCCTTTGAGGTCGGGCGGGGGGGTCCCGGCCCCAGCCCCAGCCCCAGCCCGCACCACCCGCTCACAGCAGGCCGGAGGACCAGCTCTACACCCCATCACTGGAGTGCTGAAAGCCACTGGTTTCTGCCAGAAAACAACAGCTATTTTATGAAGGGGGGAGTTATCAGATTAGTCAGCAAACCAAGCCACACAACTCCCACCAAAGGTACAAGTGAGTCCCTCTTCTGGAGTGGTTATGCTAAAAATAAACCCTGATGTGCCATATAAAGGCACAGAACTTTTTCTCTCATCTTCTTTATTTATGGCTCATGCCTTTAAGAAAAAATTATCATGCATGTAGAAATACAGATATGCTATTATAGAACTATCAGCTTCCTGATACACACTGTGACAATCAAGGTTTTCTTTAAATATATACTAAAAATCGGGGTTGGGGGTGATGTTGTTAGAAATGCTGAAATACAGTATGTACAGGGCTGCACTTGTGGCATCTGTAAACACCAGTGAGAGAATCGTATTTCAGTGTCTGTGAAGAGAGGCTGAAACAGAATCACACAAGGCATATCAAAGCGTACCTACACTTATATATGGGGTAGGAGAAATCCCAAGTCACGAGATATTGTTTCTATCATGTATTTTTCAAAAATATCATGTTTCTACTCTCTCTAATCCCACTCTGCTGTAAATATTTCCTGAATGTTGAATTAGCTACCATCAAAATGATAATTGTTACCCTTGCCTTAGAAAAAATACCAGTCCTTGAGCCACCCAAAGGCTCATGGTGAGGGGGGATTTCAGACAGTGCCAGCAAATGTCCAGCACTTATGTGTGCTCCTGAGCAGAAGAGCAATATTTTGCTCTGTGTTTAGCCTCAGAACTTGTTTTCTGACCCATCCTACAGCCAACCCTTGCATCCATGCTCTGGGATACCTCAAGGCCCTGAGACCAGAGGTATAAGAATTCCTCATATTGCAAGAGACTTGCACTTTTTTTTCTCTGTAACATTAAGCTTTCAGTGTTGAGCTACCACACAAGGATTTTGCCACACAGCACATGGATAACCTTTGGACATACCACAAGCAACCCAAGTGCTGGAAAAGGCATACGAGATGCACTGCCAGTGGGCAACCTCTGCCACACCATAGCCAGGCTGGTGGGCACTGGCAAACATGATCCTGCAGCATCAAAATCCTTAGGAGCACTGCCAGTTATTTCAGTAAGAGAGCACGATGATTTTTATAGATGGAGTGAAATCGAAGCTCCTCGGCTGGCAGTGGGAATTCAAGCAGAACTCTTTTTGTTGATTGGGTACAGAAAGTATTGTGGACTTTTTTTATGGTCATTTTTTTCTTGTAGCTATCTCACTGGTGTGTTGCCCCTATAGTATCACACTACATTGAAGGCAAGATTATGGCAACAAATCTTTCCTGGAGCAGCAACACGTTCACACTGCAGCACCCTGACCACTCCAGTAATGAGATTAAGCAACAGCTTGCTAGTTAGGGAGGGGGACCAGGCACTGCTGTGGGGAAGAGCACACTCTCCTTCCAACTGCCAAACCTTCCCAGGCACTGTCACAGAACAGACAGGATTATCAAAGCTGCCATTTCCCCAGAACTGTCCGATCACATCCATGCAGCAAAAACCTAGATGCTCAGAGCAGGATAGGGCTACACTACCTTATTTAGTCAAGGTGAAATTTGCTACTGATTGAACTCAAAACAGGCAAAGACATTCACACCCACAGAGAGTGAAGGAGGTGGTATTTTGGGGGACAGAATGCAGTCTTCTCATACAACTCTGCTGGAAGGCACAAGTGAGCCCCTGTTCACAGCAAGGCATCACAAGCCCCGGTGGTTTTCCTGCAAGAGTTTTGGGACTCCCCTGGTCTGGCAGGAGACAGCCATGTACCCAGACACTGATTTATAATAAATAAGGAGCCCCCACTTTAAAGTGCAGAGAGTCAAAGAACAAGATGACTGTTTCAAATAGAAAGAGGGATGAGTTATATTGATAACAATATTTTTACTCTTGCTGTCTCTATTAATTACTCTTTGTACCATAAAGCAATGATATTATCAAAGCTTACTATTTTCTGTTGCTAATCTCTGACAAGAAATTAAGAAAGGCAGCAAAACTAGTTATATAAGAACTAGGACACCGAATTTAGCTATTTTTCTCTTGGTGCACATCCCTCTTGTAGCAATCCTCTGTTGAAGGAGACACTGGAGGAAATTCTGGACCCATCCTATGGGGGTAGCCAGACCAGGCAATTCTGTGCCTTCTGGCCTTAAAATATCTTATTTCGTTTACATCCTCTACGTATTTGTATCACACACATCCACACAAACACAAACACACACACGAGGATGAGGCTTTCCTAAAAGTTTCAATAACAGAATTGAAAACTAAGTTTTAGAAGTGTTTTGAGGTTTGGTCCTACAAAACAAGGACCTTTCCTGCAGTTAAAGAACAGGTTTCAGTTGTCCATGAATCACACTGGCATCTCTAGATGCCTAAAAATGCTAGAAACATTTTCTGTCTAAAAAGCTACTTTTTTTCTGCGATGGAGAGTCCATAAAACTGCTTGGAGCATCAGCTATTAGGGGCTCATTGAATAATTCATCCCTCATTGCAAGCCCATAATGTCTTTTCTCAGCCTTTTGTGGGGCTGTTTTCTCTTCTTTTCTCCTTGAATTATAAAAAGGTTGCCTTCTTTTGTTCACATCAAGCTGCTGCTAGCTGAAGCTTTGTCTGTGCAAAGCCAAAGTGTGAGTTTCAATGGACTCCCCCCTCTTTGTTTTCCAAGTTCATCTCCAAGTGTAGATTGTGTATAGAAGGCCTTCTTTGTAAAAGCTGGAAAAGTTGTACAAATGTTTGACCAGCTCATTTGGTACTTTTGTCTCGCCTTCTCCAGTCCTTGTGCATGTGCTGGGCAGCGACTTCCACGCACAGGCCGCCGGCCGGGCCCTGGCCTGCCCCTGCACCCTGGCCCAGCCGCGAGGCAGGCATGGCTGCAGTGGGGGCAGCAGCTGTACCCCCGGAGCAGCCCTTCACCTCCGCCTTGTTCAGGTTGCAACCTCCTCACAGCCCCTGGCCAAGCACCAACACATGCTCTTCCCAGCAGTTTTAGCAGCAAAAGAAACAAAACATGTGGCTCCCTGCCCTGTTCATGACTGTAGAGACTCGAGGCTCCACAGCCTTTAGCTACAACCACCTCTTCCATGCAGCTGTGGCCTTCTGCTTGACTTGGGAAAGGAGCCCCTTCATGGCCATGATAGAGGAGAGTGCTCCATGGCAGCTCCAACCCTCCCTACTCCCTGGTTATTGAAAGCCAAACTAGTCCCATCTTCGTTCCCACCTCCACACCATTCCCACACACTGCAGGGTCGTTTCAGTGGGAAAAAGGAATGCAATGGGATGCGACAGCCATGTCATCAGGGCTAGCTCCTCACCCTCTACCTCCTGCTACACTGGCCCCAGAAGGGGAGTGATACCCACCAGCACCTGAGACTGACACTGGCCCATCCCAGGGCACTACGGAGGGCAGAGGGAAATAGGACTTTACCTCTTTCGCTGAGGATGCCATCAATGCTGTGCTTGGCCTTCTTGTCGCCTTCCTCCACTTCCTTTCTTTCCAGTTCAGCCTCCTCTTCCTCACCTTTCCCAAACTTGCTCCGCAGGATGCGACTGATGGAACTCACTTTGGGGGGGAGTGCAGAGCTGTCACCGGCTCGTCCCCAGCAGCCTCCCCGCGGCGTTCGAGCCGGGCCAGACCGGAGAGTCGAGCCCCCCGCCAATGCCGCTGGCCCACGCCCCACAGCCGCTGCCAGCCAGGGCTTTGGGGAGGCAGCCGCCCACTCCCCTCCCCGCGGGAGTTCACGGATCATCGTCCCGCATCGGACTCCAGGGCGGGCAAACGGAGTCCCAGGTAATTTTTTTTTTTCCCGAGCCCGGGTGGTGGATGATAAGAAAAGCCCGCGGACACCCGCACAAATACTACTCCGGCTCCACGTGCACCCCCCGCTCCTTCCCACAAATAATCCATCGGCACAGGGAGCTGTTCCCCAACTCCTGGTCTCCGGCAAGCCCCGAGTCCTCCTGCAGCAGCAGCCCGGCGGGGATGGCAGGGAAGAGTCGTGGGGAGGAGGGGAGGAGGATGAAGTTGCAATTTAATTGAAAACACCCCGCCGAGCACGGGAATCCTCCCGAGACTCGCCAGCCGCTCCGTGGGCACCAGCCCGGCCCGGGGCTCGGATCGCGGGGGGACGGGGCTCACCCGGGTACCACGCTGCCCTCCCCGGACTGCCATTGACACTCTGGGATGCATCCGAGCCCATTGCCCCGTACCTGACGGCACCGTGTTGCGATCACACACCCCGTCCTTCAGCAGCTTGTCCCGGATCTCCCAGCTGAACATGCCCGCGTTTTCCCGCTTGTATTCCTCGATTTTCTTCTCAACGTCCGGCGTCGTCACCTGCTTCAGTAAAGACAAGGCGAGCGGGCACAGTCTGTAGGGCCGGGGGCGGCCAGGGGAGCCCGGTGTGCCTCCGCCGGGATCCCCGGTGCGGCCGGAGCCTCCCGCGCCACCGCCAGCGAAAGCCGACACCGACTCCGCTCACAAACCCCGTTAGGAAACACCCGAAGATGAGCAGGGTGAAATCAGAGAGGACACAGAAGGCAATAAAGAACCCGAATAAGACAAGCACCCTCTGCGTTAAACGAAATGTCCCGGGAAATCTTCCGGGGCTATCGGGAATGTGGGACCGAGCCCTCGGCAAGGAAAATCCTGAACTGGGCAGTACCGGCTGCCCAGTTTTAGAGAAGAAATTCTCGGGGAAATTCTGCGTCACGATTAGTTGAAGACTCCGGGCAGCGAAGCTCCAGGTCAGTAAAGTTTCGATTCAACAAAGTTTGCAGCACCGGACAGAAAACACAACAATAAAAACTTGGAGAGGTTCGAGTACCGGGAGGTTTCTCCGGTGACCTCGTGGTTTTAAAATAAAGCCAAAATCAAACAAAAGAACGGACTCCGGTCCGCGAACAGCCTTATGCTGGGTTAACATGCTTATAAAAAATTACGTCTACTGCAAACACCGAAGGGAAAAGTTCGGACATCGCTACTTTAGAAGACACAAGGGAGAAAAAAAAATATAGCAACAATTTCCAACAGAAACACAAGCCTTTACTTTGCTTTAGTGAGGAGGCTAATCTTCGGAGAATAATTCGTCTACATAATTGTGAGCTCAAACTTTTTGGCAGTGTAGCTATAAACACACGCAACTTTAGAGCAGGGAGAAAAAGTAAACAGAGCAGGAGACGGAGCGGTAGGGAGAAAGACAGAAATACATGTCGTTTTGTTGCGCTTTGCACCGAAAGCAGCGAGTGCCCGATCCCGCCGCGCCGTGACAGCCCTGACACCGGACCGATCGAGTCCCGGTCCGTTCCGCTGCGCCCAGCCCTCCAGTGCTCCTGCGGGGACGTGTAGGGATCGCAGGGCTCTGGGCAGCAAAGCGCTCCAAAAAAAACACCCTTTTCGCCATAGTTTCGTTTGAGAAGATAGTTTTAAATAGCATTTTGTTGATCAGACTACATAATTCCCACGAACTTCCTCACTATTTTCTAAAGCCTCGAGAAGTTTAAGAGCAACAGACAGGGACGCGGCGAGAGTGCTGTGCCCCGTGCGTGACTGCTCCTACCCCCGGCCTCGCACGGTCGCCCCCGTCCCTCCTGGGTGCCGCCGGTTCGCCTACAAAACCCAGTGCCGGAAAGCCTGAGCCCTGTCCCGGTCGGGCCTCGCTCCCCGCCACTGCGGCGAGGATTTGCCCGGCTCCGGGCGGGCAGGAGGGGCTCACCTTGGGCTTGCTGCCGCCGATGGCCCCCGGCCGGATGGAGCCCGTCTCCTGGTACCTGCAGAGAATTTTGGAGACGCAGCCGTGGGACACTCGCAGCTGGCGGGAGATGACACAGGGCCTTATGCCATGGTGGGCCATCTCCACTATCTTGTGCCGGATATGGTTGGGTAAAGGCCTGCCATTGATAAACACTCCTCCGAGCTGATTGACTCTGCCCTGGCCTAGAGGGGTAGAGACTAGAAAAGGAGGGAGGGGAGGCAGGAGAGTAAATGGCATTAACGTCTCCTTCGGATCCTGCTGCGTCTTTTGTTGTTGTTGTTGTTGTTACTGTTTTTGTTTTTCTTTTTGTCGTTGCTCTTCTATAAAGCAACTCGCTCCCGCCCGCCCCGCCGCCCCGCAGCGCGCCCGAGGCCCGCAGCTCCCGTGGAGCCCCCGCCAGCGCCCGGCGGGCCGGGGTGGGCGGCGAGCACCGGCTTCACCTGTTGCACTGGAGCCGGAGCCGGCTTTCTGGGCCAGCCCGACCCCAGCGGAGAAGGGGGGAGCGGTGAGGGAAAGCCGCGGTGTCCCCGGCGGCGCGGGGGCCGCCCCGGGAGCGGCGGGGGGGGCCGCGGGGGCCGCCCGCCCTCCCNAGAGCAGGGAGAAAAAGTAAACAGAGCAGGAGACGGAGCGGTCGGGAGAAAGACAGAAATACATGTCGTTTTGTTGCGCTTTGCACCGAAAGCAGCGAGTGCCCGATCCCGCCGCGCCGTGACAGCCCTGACACCGGACCGATCGCGTCCCGGTCCGTTCCGCTGCGCCCAGCCCTCCAGTGCTCCTGCGGGGACGTGTAGGGATCGCAGGGCTCTGGGCAGCAAAGCGCTCCAAAAAAAACACCCTTTTCGCCATAGTTTCGTTTGAGAAGATAGTTTTAAATAGCATTTTGTTGATCAGACTACATAATTCCCACGAACTTCCTCACTATTTTCTAAAGCCTCGAGAAGTTTAAGAGCAACAGACAGGGACGCGGCGAGAGTGCTGTGCCCCGTGCGTGACTGCTCCTACCCCCGGCCTCGCACGGTCGCCCCCGTCCCTCCTGGGTGCCGCCGGTTCGCCTACAAAACCCAGTGCCGGAAAGCCTGAGCCCTGTCCCGGTCGGGCCTCGCCCCCCGCCACTGCGGCGAGGATTTGCCCGGCTCCGGGCGGGCAGGAGGGGCTCACCTTGGGCTTGCTGCCGCCGATGGCCCCCGGCCGGATGGAGCCCGTCTCCTGGTACCTGCAGAGAATTTTGGAGACGCAGCCGTGGGACACTCGCAGCTGGCGGGAGATGACACAGGGCCTTATGCCATGGTGGGCCATCTCCACTATCTTGTGCCGGATATGGTTGGGTAAAGGCCTGCCATTGATAAACACTCCTCCGAGCTGATTGACTCTGCCCTGGCCTAGAGGGGTAGAGACTAGAAAAGGAGGGAGGGGAGGCAGGAGAGTAAATGGCATTAACGTCTCCTTCGGATCCTGCTGCNCCGGGGGTCCCCGGCGCTGCGGGGCTCTCGGACCCTCGCTGCCTTGGGAAAGAGCGGCCACTCACAGCGGCCCAGCCCGGCCCGGACATGCCCACGGTTCTAAAGTCCCTTTCGATTCTGTTCACAACGCTTTTATTAAAGTTTAATTCTTTTTTAACTTTTCCCTCACTCTTCTCCCATTTTTTCCCAAACTTTGCGCTGCCCAAACCCCCGCCCTTCACTCCGCTAAAGAGCGAAGTAGGGGCCTGCTGCGCTGCTGACCTCGCGCAGGGTACAGGGATGGAGCCAGCGGCTCCGAGCCGTGCCCGCCCTGGGACAAACCCCTGCCCTGACAGCCCGGGGGAATGCCGGACAGCTGTCCTGGAGTCCTCCGTGTGCCGGTTCTGGGGGACCCACTTTGTCCCGGCAAGCCGGCACGGAGCGATTCTCCCTTTCCCGACCGGGAGCAGCCCGGGTGCGGCCTTACCTTCCAGCGGGAACCCGCTGCGGGGGTAGTTCTGCCCGGCCCCGGGGCGCATCATCCTGGGGACAGCTCCGGCCAGAGTTGTCATCGCGGCAGCAGCGGCGGGCAGGGTTATATCCAGGTGAGGGCTGATCTAGGGGAGCCCCGCGCTGTCAGCGGGCCCCGCCGAATCAGGAGCGGTCCCGTAGGGGGTGGGGGATGCCGCCGAGGGGCGGGGAGGAGGCAGCTCCGCCACTGCCCCTTTGTCAGTGACCCGCACCGGGAGGGCAGGGGCAGGGGCCG
>WBMV01003298.1:357438-395461 GCA_013396655.1 Campylorhamphus procurvoides | reverse complement strand
GGGCGGGGGGCGGGATCGGCGCCGCCCGCCCCCGGGAGCGGCCGCCGGTGCGCGGCGACGGAGGGGCCTCTCCCCCTGCCCGCCCGGCGAGCCGAGCGGGGATGCTGTGCGGGGATGCTGCTGTGCGGGGATGCTGAGCGGCGGGGCCATGCGGCTCTGTTGCCCGTGTTCCCGGGATGCCGCATCCCAGCGCCCCGCCGGGCGGGGGTCGGAGCTCTCCCGCAGCCCCAGCGCCCTGCAGCGCTGCGCGGCTCCGGGGGACATCCCTGTGTGCAGGGTAGCTTTATAGTCCTGGAAAAAAAAAATCCCTATTTTTTCCAATAGTTTTGCTCATTTTAACAGTTGATGGCGATTCCCCACCGTCACTGTGCGCTGGGACCAGCGTTTACGGTGACCAGACACTCCTTATGCACGAACACCGCTGGTGAAGGATTAACGTGGGAAGACAGGGTGAACACCGCAGTTCACAGGCTAACTGATATTTTACTGCTTTTCGAGAAGAACCTTTTGTACACGCTTTCATTTTGCACAGTGAAAATAAAAGGTATTTTATTCTGGAAAGAGTAGGCGGAAGGAGCTGATGATGTTGTTATTTACATCCTGACATCGCTGTAAGATTGAGAGCTTTTGCCCAGTTTAATGAAAAACAATCCAAATGGTGAAATGCCCATAGCTGGTGATCTCATATGTTAAACAATCTGATAGATTTCACTAAATCAAAATCTGCACTGTCTCGTCAGGGAAGTCTGGAGTAACTCCTTTATGTTCAGGTGTTGCACAGGCCGTAACAGTGATTATTTCTCTTTGTAGTTCTGAAACACTCCATGAGGATAGCACTAGGCACGTAAGGCCCACGTTTCAGGCATACTGCATTGCCCTGCTGTCTTGCTAAGCTGCATCTTGGGCATGTCAGCTCTGGACTGAGAGCTGTTTCAGCGTGGATACCTTACCCTCTTCTTTTAAAAATCTTGGTTGTGGCTCTAAAACAAAGAGTATGAGTCTTGCTATCACTGTCCGTAGTGCACAGCTACTCAGTATGTGGAGTTAAAAATTGCCACACTGGTTTGCAACTTCAGAGCTAATCTGCTTGATTAATTTGGACTGTTTTCATCTAACTCTGGTAACTTCAATTTTTAAATTGAAATCTCATCTTATTTACTCAGTCATTCTTATATATTAAAATGTATGTTTCTGGTGGTTTGTTTATTTTGTTTTGCCTTTGTTTTGTTTTTATTTAGTTTGGTCGGTTTTGGTTTTTTGTTTGTTTGTTTTTTGCTTGCTACTGTTTCCTAGTTAGTATCACGTTCCTATTTAATTAGCTCATTGTTAAAAGATATATGTCAAATTATCCCAGGCACCACCCTTCCCATTCATATTATTGCCACTTTCACAACCCTATGACTTTCAATTAAATTTTTAAAACATGTGAAAGTCCTTAGATCCAAGCAAATATGAATTAATTTTTCAAGTAAATTTTTTTGAGACACTGTATCAAATGATTTAATAAGGTTCAGATACATCAACTGCATTTCTGGTACAAACTGCTTTTCTCCTGTCTTTTGTGTTCTGAGTTTACTTATCTGATGTGTATCTGCCTTGAGGTCAACTGAAACTCCATCTAGTAAGTATATGAAAGTCAGAATTGGGAAAGCTTCCTGTAATTCTGTCATGAAAACTACACATGTGGGGAAATTGAACATAACTGGAAAATAATAATAATAATTAAAAAAGCTAAATGCAAAATTAGGATGAAACTTACCTTTTTTAAAAAACAAAACAAAACTAAGAATGAGAATAATTGGTGTGTAGTCACAGAAACTTCCTTGTTCATGATTACCCCTGTGAACAGAATTCTGTATAACTCAGTCCCACACGAGCACGGTTAGGTTATCCTGTGCTGTGTGATCCCTGGAGAACGTTACTTTGGAGACAATCAAACCAAGCACTTTTTACTTTTGCACTAGTTTTTCTGCTGGAACAGCTCGGTGAAGCAGGTTGCTTCCTGGGTGCATGAGGTCTGCAGCCAGGGGAGGGAAAATGTTGGTGGCTGTGAGGTCAGGAGGGGAACTGAGGCTGGGACCACGGTGATTTACCTACCCTTACCTTTCTGTGGAACACAGCCATTAATGAGTTCAGCCTTTTTGTCTTAGTCCAACATCATGTCATGTGTATGTTTTAGTCATGTCATGGGATGGTATAGTCCAGAGCCAGGCTTGACAGACCACGGTGACAACCTGAACAGTAAGCTGTGCTCTCGTATTCTCTGATAGGAACTGGATTCTTGGATTTAACTGTTGTTTTCCAAAAAGTACCAAGCTGAAGAGGGAAGAGAGAGAACCTCAGTGAAGTCCTTTGTTTTGGCCAGCACTGTGTTTTCTGCACGTCAAAGTAATAGTGAAAATCTAATCCGGCACTGGGTGCTGATTTAGGTGGCAGTGTGGGGCTGGCAGAACCTGTTTGGGCTTGCTGGGTGCAGCGGGCTGGCACAGCAGCCTCGGCAAGGAGACCGATCTCTGAGGAGCAAGGCATTTCAGGATGAGGGACTGCTGTGTCTCATGGCACCTTGGGGCTTAAAATTAGCTAAGTGTCATGGCTGTACTGGCCACAGTAAAGCAGCGCATGGGGAAAATACAGACAAAATTAATTATTACTATTAATGGTGATTAGAGTAATTAGGGAATGCCAGCATGGCTATTTAATCTTGGGCAGTTACTTTCTGCTACCCAAATTGTCCTTGCATTGTACTGCGATAGTATATGGAATCACTTTAAAAGATTACTCAGTCCTTTGGGAGCTCAGTTTAAAATACACAGTACACATTTCTGTTACTGATTTTATTACAGGGTATCATTGGTAACCTTGAGTTAAAATTGGGATGGTTATCTCTGAAGTGAAATCCTGATCTAGTGAAGCTGGTTAAGAATTTTGTCATCAGCTTCAAAGTGGCCAAGTTCTTGTCCTTGATAATGACAGGGACATATTTTTATTAAGACAGGTTGGAAAAAACTCCTATTGCTCAGGCCACAATATTATGTATATATGCTTGAATCATTCAGAAGGAGAAACAGATGAAGATCTTTGGAATTTTTACCTTCATACTATTAGGTATTTCCAGATATTAAAATCATACATTTTTTTGGTTTTTTGAGCTGAAGTGAGCACATGGGGGGTTCTGTTTTTTTGGTTGGTTGGTTTTGTTTGTTGTTGTTGTTGTTTTTTTAAGCAAACTGTAACATCTTCTCACAAGACATAGTAAATTTAAACATCACCTGACATGAACCCAAAACCTACCTGTGTTTCTACAACCCTGGAGGAGCTGAGCCACTGCTTTTAGAAGAGGTATCAGTCATAAAAACAAACTGAGTGTTAGGGTGAATTAGGAACAATTATAGATGAAAAGAGAAAACATTGTTTTGTCACTGTATCAACCACATACTGAGCACTGTGTGTGCTTCTGGTTCCTCCTCTCTAGAAGAAAAATGTGCAGGTAAGAGCAAAAAGGGCCAGGGATTGGAAAGATCTTCCTTTTGAAGGAAACTCAAGAGACCATGACTCCACAGCCTCTGGAAGAGCTGGCTTAGAGGGGATACAATCGCAGTGTAATTGTCTCTGCTGAACAAGCCAAGTGACTCAGACCCAGCGAACAGATCTCCAGCATCACAAGGGACTGAGACTGCCAACAGGGATACTGCCAACTTCCAAACTCGCCCTGCCAGCGGTGACCGTAACTCAAGACGGAAAGGGAAATCTCATTTGTTACTTGGCCTATTCCTGCTGTATAGTCTGTACTGCTGGCCCGCTCACTTTCATAACATTGAAAAGGAAGATAAGGAGCTTGATTCTAATGGGTTGATTAGATATTAAATATTTTGTAACAAAAGGAACTAACAACTGGAATGTCTTTCTGATGGGAGTAAAAACTCAGGATGTTACATTTGGAGAGAAAACTTCAATTACCTGAAAATGCAATTCTACCTGAGTCAGGAAAGAGATTTCTTCATCCCAAATTAAAATCTAAATTATGTTAATGGAAGAGTATATGGCTCCTGATTTTTATGAGTAAGAATAACTGAAAGTTGATTAAATTGCTAATTTTTTGTTCACAATTTTTTTGCACACAGAAAGGTGGACTAAATTTGTACTACTAATAGGAAATGCCAATTTGGAAGAATTCTGAGTTCATTGCAGTTGCTCTAGTTGCACCTTCCTTAGTGACTACAGAGTTGGGCCCTGTGCATAAGTTTCCCACTTTTAGACCTGAGGGAATATAATTGGGAGTCAGGTTGAGATCCCATCAAGTCTTTCATATGCAGATTATAAAATCAGTAAAAAACAAGCTTGGTTTGGCAGTTACTTTAAAAGAGATCTTTGAGTGATTTTATCAACAGCAGAAGAGGCAATTAATTCCTCATGCTAGAAATCATCATATATCTCATTTTAGAAGATGTGATCTATACTGACTGCGAGTTTTTTTGGGTAGAGAGAAAAACACTCTCTTTGGGAGAAATGTTCTTAGGGCCACTTCAGGTCTCTGTAAACACTTCTTCCCTCAAAAAAATTTACTTTGTAATCTCAGAGAAACATTTTTACCCAGAGTATTTAGATCAATATTTTTGTTTTATTTATTTCTATAGTCTTGTCTCTTTGACTGTCTGAGGCTTCACATAAGATTTCAGAAGCTCATCCAAAGTTTCTAAAATGGTTTTATTAGAAGTGTAGACATTGAGTTAGCATTGTGGTTTGGATTTGTAGATGCTAATGCAAGAAAGCACCTAAGGAATGCAAGTTCTCTCAACTCTTGCACTGCTAGAGACCTCATAAACCACTAAGGACGGGAGTTAAAACATGTTTTCCTCTTCAGTCATTGATCCATGTTGGGTGGTCAACAGTCATAGCTGAAAGTTCTGTAGGTACTGTCATTGCTTTTCAAGTATGCATATTCCCCAAATGAGCACAAAGAAATAGAGATAACAGGATAAATAGGGATGATGGATGTCTTCTCTAAAACAATCAATGGATAGCTCTAGTCTTGTTGACTTGCACAGTGTGCATGCAAGAGACACACTGTAAATACTGCCCTAACATCCACCCAGCACCCACCCTCCCAGTCTGAGGGTGCAACAGCTCCTGTCAGATGTGCCTGGTCACCTCTCAGATGACATCTGATGTTCAAAAGCTTGATGCAGAGGAAATACTTTATTAAAAGACTTTAAAATAAGGCTTATTAAAATAGCCATGCAGGCAGTTGATAGAGTTTACATTAAAGGGAGATAACAAAGTATGCCCATGTTTCTCTCTGCAAAAAATATTGAGAATTCCTGCCATTTGGTGATATTTAAATGCGTTTCAACAGAAAAATGTTTGCTCTGAAAATGAGGCATAGTAGAAAATCACTCCTGCTATGAGTTATTAGAGGTGAAGGATCAGTTATGACTTCATTCTGAAGAGGGGGCCACCCAAGCAAGCCACCTCCTCAGTCTGTCTGCCTCTGAATTCAGTGATGTCTCCACAAAGAGGGTAAATGGAGGGTAGCCCTATATTTCTGTCTTCTTTAAGGATCCCTTTTCCTTTCTTCCTTCCCTTCATTTGAACATGGTCACATTTTTAAGGGTTGCAAATTGCTGCAGAAAGCAAGGGCAGGACAGCTCTGGAGACACAATGGTCATACCTGAAAGAAATAATCATCTCAGCTTCACTTATCCACATGTAAGAGCAGTAGTGCCCTTGCTTCATCAGTAGCTGAGTATTAATTGCTAGAGTCTGGGCAAATTCCCAGAAAGTAAAAGGTTTTTTCTTACTGCCCCATGCAGTGAGTTTCACAGCTTCCACTGTTTGAATTGGGTGACTTGTATTATTTTTAAATGAATCAAGGCAAATGCTGCCAGACCTCCTAATGATTGTTTCTATCTACTATACCTTAACAAATGTACATAGTTTACTGCCAGTCAATCAATGTTAAAATGTTGACATGTGGATGTGGGATTTTTTTCTGTCTTATAATAGGATCAATGACATTAAGGTTTGTCATGTAAATAGTAGAAATAAAGCAAAAAACCCAAGAGCTATTTATGGTTTTAGGATGACATCTGTAATGTGGGTGGCAGTAGAATAAAAAAGTAGAGAATATGAAAGCTGTTCATAGTTGAATGAATTGACTAGGCATATATTTTTAGTGGTTTAAAAAGCATTACTCAAAGCTCATGCATAAAAACAAAATACATACATGAACTAAAGATAAAATAAATCTATGAACTGGCTGCACAAATCTCCATCCATTTCATTGTTAATTTTCCACTCCCACCCTTTCTTCTCTGGACTCATACATAAATTGCCTGAAAAAAAGAATTTAAGAGGACAACGGCTCCCACAAGATTCACTGTTGTCCTTGCCAGGATGCTTTTTGTTGGCTGAATTTCTGCAGGGACTGAATAATCCTGATGGCCAGGTTGACCTGCCCTGGCAATGCCCAGCTCTATACTGCAAATAGACAGACTTTAGAGGAAAGAAAAGTACCCTCAGTCTGTTGCATTCTGAACAAATATTTGGCAGCAGTGACTCATGCTGCCATAATGCGGGGATAAGCACTTAGAAGATATAATGCTGCATCTTCAAAAATGGTGGCAGAAGTTTGATCCATGCAGGGTGTCCCTGAGAAGATATCAAGGGGCAGGATGGAGAGGAACCTGGTTTTCAAATGCGTTCTTCCTCTGAACAGGGTGAAGAACCATGAAGAGCATGCAGTGAACAGAGGGTTCTTGAAAGTGGTCTCTGTCAGGGCAAGATAAACTGCTGCCCTCCAGCAGTGGTGAGTATCAATTACTTCTGCCCCAGGAAAGGTACATGATTAAAATCAGCAGCTCCTTTCCCATAGTTTTCACTCAGCTTTGCACGTACTGGCTGTGAGCTGCCCATTAGCAGCTGACTGCTTAGAGACAACAACACTGTGTTTAGGCCTCCTGCTGTGTGCGTGGGCTCAGAGCAAAACTGACTTTTCTAGAATAATAATTTTCTTGAAAGACAAGGCAGTTGTAAAAAGTAGAGTATTATGCTGTATTTTATAATAATTACTCAAGAACTGTAATCTTGTCATCATTTTTACACATGCTGAATGAGTAAAAGAGACCATGCCAGGAGATGTCTTGGAATAAAACAAGCAAAGAGAAGGGCTGTTTGTTCAACCGTGCTCTTCCAGCAGTGCACTTGTCTCTTCAGCAAAGGTGTACCATCAGCCTGTTTCCAAGGGAGCTGGTTACAAGGATCTGGAGCTGGGCACCATCAGCAAAGACCCTCCCAGAGGTGATTTATACAACCTGCTGAATTCCCTTATCTTTGTGTCATCTCTTCAGTCCTGGCACTGACTCCTGTAAGCAGAGATGCACCAGACAGCAGCATGGGAGCCACTGTAAAAAAGTGCTAGGAACTCCTTCCATGGTTCCAAGTACATTGAGGCAAAACTCAGAGAATGGAAAGTTTTCACCGCTTTAAGCTTAGACCGCTGTTGTGACAGTATTTTTTCCAGAGGGCTGATACATGGTACTGTAAATAAGATAATTAGACAGATCAACTCTTATGATAGTTTTTTAAAATCCTTTGGGCTTAAGTTTGATATTTAAACACAACTTTATTAATTTATCTTGTGCTGTTGTTTCTCAGAACACTGAGAAACGGTGTAGGCATGGAACAGCCTACAAATAACCAGAAATGTTGATAACAACTCTCGGAATTTCACAGTAGATGGGCATGGAATCAAAGTGTCCAAGTGATATGGTGCAGAATAATTATTTAAATGACATGCTAATTATTGCTGGAAATTAGCAATACCATTTCCAGCAATGCAAATCATAAGCAATTACATAGAGTTATCTGGTTACTTACACTGCAAACAGAGAAGTTAATTATCCCTACCCAAGACAGTGCTGCAGCTTCAACACATTCTCTTTCCTGCGGTTTTTGGAGATGCATTTGTCTTTCCAAGTTCTAAAATTCACTTTGCTTTAGTACTTGCATTCTCTAAAACTGAATATATGACTATGTATAATAAGGATATTATAATAGTTTTGATATAATTATTCAAGAATGGGTCTACAATTCCACTTTCCTCCAGGCCTAAAGTTATGGGACTTGACAAGCAGTTTGGACCCCAAAGGACTGATATGTTTAACACACACTTCGTACTGGAGCTTTACATTTTAAGACCATCTGTGCAATGACAATCACTATGTGTTCAGTGAAGCCTGTGGAGGTATTATAGAAACAGGATCCAATCTTGCTGTACTGCTCAGCTCAACTAATGAAGATATTGGCATAGAAAATATTTTGTACTAGTCAGAAAAGCCCTACAAAATATGCAGGCTTGAGACCCATGACAGCTGTGTGGACTCCTGTTGGGCCAAATGAAGCTGGGTTTATGCAGTTACATCTCTAATGGAGATCAAACCTGGGAGAGGTGCAATGGGAATTGTGTCTGTCTATGGTGTTATGGTGCAGACACAGCTTCCTACTCCTGCAGAGCAGAGCGTGGTGAAATTTGTGATTCTTTCTTTACTGACCTTTCTTGCAAATTTTTTTCTCTAAAAACATTTCTTCAAACTGGATTTTATTTGAACTTTGATATGCATTAAATCAAAAGCAAAAAATTCAAGTGCTGTGAAAACCATAGTCTCTCATGTTCGTTTCTAAGGACATTTTCTACAGAACTTTTTTATCTTTTCACCATATTTTAAAATCTTCAGTTCTTCCAGCTGAGCTGAGAAAGCTCCATTTTGTTGCCTGTGAGGTTAGTGGGTGGTTGGGTCTGACATCCGATACTGAAAGGCTCAGATCCAAAATAATGTGTTCAATAGCTTGTCAACTAAATATAATGAAAAAGCAAGAGTCTTATAAAGAGAGTACTTGTAACTTGTGTTATTAAAGCATACAAATTTTAACGATTTCTTTTGCACTATGAACAGTAAAAAGTGCAAATTGCCAAAAACTAGTAAATGAAGATGAAAGTAACAGTCGGGCTCTAAGTACTTTGAGAAAATGATTGAGGATAATGAAAACACATGGGATGAAGTTGAAAAGAAAATCTGTTCAAACCTGTTCAAATACAATGTTCTGTGGTACTTGAGGAGTTGATGGGATTTCTGTCTTCACCACATGCCCAAAGGATTTCTGTGTGTAGCTGTAAGCCTCTTCAAATGGGGAAGAAGAGGGCTCTTGGGAAACTGTGAGTCCCACCCCTCCTCCTGGCACAGCCCAAATCCCACCACCAAGTCTGGTGGTCCCACTGCTGGTGTTTGCAGCTCTGCCTTGCCAAACCTGCATCCCCCCTCCAGGTATTAAAGGCACTAGTAAAGCCTCTCCCCTGGTACCAGAGACATCTCATCCTGCAGTGTCTCTCTGCCTGCTTTACAGCAGTTTCAGCAGAGGCTTCAATTTGTCTGTGTCCATGTCATTTCAGTGGCTTTTTATTTGGAAAACTGCAGTTCTGACATTTGTATTTGTAACTAATAACCCAAAGCTGCCTCAGAGGACTGTCAGCTGAAGTAACTCTAAGTGTGATTTTTCTCAGTGAAATGTGGTTGCTGTCTGTAGAGTGATGGCAAAAGTTGTGCCTGTATTTTGCTCCTCCAGGCCCATTCCCTCAGCTTACGAGTCAAAACAAGGCTGTCTGGCTGTCAGGATTGCAAACTCAGGCTGACATCCGAAAACTGTGCTGTGTTCTCCTAGCATCATCATCCACCCCCAGTTGTGGAATTTGTACTTCGCTCTTAGCTGTGTTGATGCTGGAGGCAAAATTATCCACCGTCATGACAGTGACACCCGTTGTTGTTAAGGAAATGCCTTCAGCACAAGGCGCTTATTTTCAGCTTTCTCGAAAGTTATTCTTTATATTCTCATCTTTCACGCTTATCCTCAGCCCAGGGGTGATTTTCTTCCCTTGTGAAAATGTAGCTGAATTCTGACCAGCTATTAGTGAGACACTTTTGCCCTCAATGAGGCAGTTTCACTAGACAGAACTTTAATAACTTTTTTTTTTTGCTTCTTTTAAATACTATTATAATGCTACTCATCTTGTCCTTTGCAGTGATATTGATTCCACTGTTTTTACAGAAAGCTGCATATCAGGAAATCCCTATGGGTCACATGAAGTGTGGGACAGTTCTTAATTTTTTTAATTTGTTCAGTTTGGGTTTTTTTTCTAAAAGAGGTCTATCAAGAAGCCAGATCCTGAGTACTTTTCTTGTCCATCAGAAGTAAGGGGAGATAGGTCTGAGGAAAAGGAGATTAGAACATTGTTTCATAAAGGGAGTAGAAGAGGAATGATTCATACTCTTGCTTTGAGCAAGAATAAACAAGCTGTTCTGTAAACAGTAGAAATGGTAAAACAAGGTTCCTATAGATTTTTACATTTTGACATTACTAGGCATTTTCCTCTGCAACAGTCAGTCTTCTGCCCTCAGTTCTCTCCTCCATCTTCTCTGTGGCCCAAACACCTCCTTCTGATGTGCTGCAGTCCTTCCTACAATCCTTTATTAAGTTTAGAGTAAGTTTGATTTAAAAAACGTCAGTCACCCTGACATTCTTATCAGCCAGATGCTGACACCCTCACTGTGGCACACTCCCACTAACCTAAGTGTGTGCCTGAAGAGGAATTAGGCAGAAGCTGGCTGCGAATGGTTAGTTCTATTTTAATACTTGGGAAGTATTATAATGACATAAGTAGGTAGGTAGATCAGATAAATATTGACTTGTGGTTGACAAAGATGTTTTAAAATACCTACTGAGTGCTGGCCCTGGCCATGCACTTGAATTCCTGCTTTCCACTGTGTCTCTGGATGAGATCCTATCCCACTGGCATCAGCTGCACATGGCACCAGCAGGGCTGTGATTTTACTCTTCAAATTAGTGTGTTAAAACTTTTGTACATGTTGTCATATAGGTGGACAAAATAAGACTTAAATAGTTTTGAAGAGACTTTTTGTAATACAATGAAAATAACCCTGAAGGCTGTATGGATTGAGCTCATCCAGCTCTACTGAAGTCAGTGTATGTAGAAGAATCAAGCAATATGAACATGATTTTTAATTGAAATTACATTCCTGTGGATGTTTTGCATATCTAAGAAACAGGAAAAAGAACAGAAAAGTTTCCCAGTTACTTCTGAGTGCAGCTGCTAAATTATACATCCATTAGAAAACAAACCCAGAAGCAAACAATTAATAATTCCCTCAAGTAAACAGTACAAACATATAACTGAGTGGGAGTGGGCAGCCTCCCCTCTCAGTCTGTGTGAACTGGTTCTGCAGACAGGAGAGCTGCAGCCCTGTCATCACAGCCAGGGAGGAGCGTGGGCACACACAGCAGTGAGGAAAGCACTGGAAATGTGATGTCACCTGGAGCTGCAGTTGAGCAAACCTCTAATGATAGAAGATTGCATTGTGAGAAGATAAAAGAAAATGAATCACACAAACAATTAGACGAGATCTATGGAGTCTGCCCTGCAGTGTGGATGGGGTTGATGGAGAGCTGTCTCTCAGATTCCTTGCAGAGGCCACGTGGTCCACGGCCATGGGCTGGCCTGGCCCCAGCCCAGGCTGGGTGGTGAGATGACTCTGCCATCTCGAGAACACAGGCACACACAGGGCCTGGGTGAGCATCTCGTACAGGCAGCCCAAACAGTGGCACAGGGACAAACTGACTTGCTACAAAAGCAAAAGAGCATGACTTTGATTTCCAAGGGCTCTGGAAAGAAAAGGCTCGATGAAATCTTGGATAATTTGGTGTATTTGAGAGCAAAACCAAAGTAACAAACTACATATGAGTCTACATTGAGCAAATTATGATTGTGCAATCCTTGTACAAGATATATTTATGGGACTAGAAATGGAGTGTTCTCAAAAAAAAAAAAAAAAAAGAACCACTGATTGAACCAAGGTCCTTAATGTTTCAAGATTGAGAGGCATCTTCCAAGTGATGACTCCTCTCTAGCTGTATTTAATGGAGAGAATATTTAGAGAAGTACGCTTATAGGTGTGAGTGTGTATATGTGATGTATACAATATAGAAATGCAAATATTTGGGAGAAGAAACAAAACCTGACTCTAACACAGGACAAAAGGAAGCCAGTGACAGCCCAGGGAACATTTTATACCGAAGAGGTGAATTGACAGGAAATGAGCTCACGTAGCCTGGCATCCACATTTCCCAAAGATCTCGATGTGATGCCGTGTGCATTCTATCTTCAGGTGAAGAAATAGCCGCGCTGGTTTCGAGGCAGATTATGTTCCCTTAAACTTCTAAGAAGAGGGACGCGCTGCATTTCCTGCCCCGCGCCGGCTGGCGACCCTCGGGGTTGGAAGCCGGGGAGGGGGCAGCGCTCGGCCCGGCCAGCAANGCAGCTCCCAGCCCGTGGCGCGCTTCCAGCGCTCCTGCGGGCTCTTCCCCGCCGGCGAGGAGGGAGGCGGCAGCAGCAGCAGCGACCCCGCGGCGGGGAGCCGGGACCGCGGCGCCTGCAATGGGGCAGCCGCGGGCTGCGGCACCCCCGGCGGCCCGCAGGTGAGTGTGACTCAGCACGGCCGTGAGCGCAGGGGCGCCCCGGGAGGGGCCCGCCCGCCTCCCGCAGCCTGTCTGGGCTGGTGAGCGGCAGGAGGGATGGATGGAGGGGCCGTGCTGCCAGCGGGCCCCGGGTAGCGCTGTGCGGTGCCGCAGACCGGCTGCATCCCAGCCCGGCCGGGGAGGCGTCTGTGGGTCTCCGCTCGCCCCTATCTCGCCCCGAGATGAGGCGGTCGGTGCCAGAGGGACCTGGCGGAGCCCCGCAGGCTCCCTCCCCGGGATGCGGCTTTTCCCGTGGGCAGCGGCTGGGAAGGAGCAGTTCTATTCCCCAGGGGTGTCTCTCTGTCCGGGGCGCACCTGCCGCGGTGCTGCGCTGTCCCCGGGCCTCGGCTCATCTCTGTCCATCGGAGCCGGGTGCCGATGGAGCCAGGCTGAGCTCCCTGCGCTTCCCGCTGCCCAGGCAAGACGCGGCGTTTCCCGACACGGTCTGTAATTCCCTAGTGTATCAGAAGGAAACAGGGAAGAGCATGATGCAACTCATGTGTACAGGTCGGACGACCTGCTTTTTCTCTTACTGTAATGATTTGGATTCATTAGTAGATCACTTTGTGGTGCCTTTTGGAAAGTAGGTGTGATAATGGGCTTCCAAACTCTACTTACAAAATAAGCACGGGCCAGGTATGAGTGCTGCAACTATACCACTCCTTCCCCTTTGCACTATTTTACCCTTCCCTATTCCATGTCCAGTGCCTGGACTCCCATTTAAAGCATCTAAAACTCTTAATCACCTGCTGGTTGACTCCTTCTCAATTAGAAGATGTAGTTATTCAGTCTGTTAGTTTCTGAACTATAGTAAGATCTATTTTTGGTCAGCTATGCAGATAATACACTAAAAGATTTGTTGTCACTGCTTTCTTTTGAACAGTGACGTAGTTAATGTAGCAGTGTTGATACTAAAATACTATCCAAGTTAATGCTCCATGAATGCAGCCATTCATTTCACCTTGAGCAATTGTTTTAGGTTTCACAAAGTAAGGAATAATTACCTTTATGTGATGGGTGAATGTGCCCTGAGTGAGACTCCGTGAATCTTGGAGGTGGAAGCAGAGGGGTCTATTTCCACAGAAATAGGACACTCATTTCTGAAACATGTGGAAGTTGGGTTCAAAGCCCCCAAAATGAGATGGGAGTAATGGTTTGAACAGTGTTTCTTTCAGTGAGGTATTAGAATTATAAAGACAGACTCTCTCTCCTCTCTTTCTTGAAATTAGGAAGGGGAAATCCATTTTTACAGAAGAGTCTTGTGCAACCTGCCAGGAGATACAAACAGTGAATTTGGACTTCTCTTATGCCAACACCCAGACCCAGTGCTCTGTTGCTAAATGAACTGGGGTTGCCCTGATGTGTCTGCAAATAAGTAATGTTAGGGGTTTCATATGCATAGGAAATTCCTTGGCCATAAATTCTCTATGGTAATTTTTTGCTGCTACCTGCAGGTGTTTGCAGAAAGGTGCTTAAGTGCTGCCCCCACATCTCCCTCCTGGTGACCTTGGGTGGCTATGTGCTCATCAATCCCTTCCTGAAACTTGGTAGTTCACAAAGTCCATATCATGAGGACAGGTGGCTCCTGTGAGGTAGTAACTTTCCTGCTGCTTTGTCCTTACTGCCACAATGCAGTAGTCTGAAAGGTTTTCAGGTTCTTCTATATAAGTTCTTGGACTATGAGTAGGTTCCACCTGTGAAAACAGAGTATTATTGCATGCGCTGAAAAAGATGTGAATTGCTGGCTGGGTGCTGGGGTTGCCATCCAGGGCATTCCCCCTTTCTTCAGTGCCAGCTCTCAGGCCCCTGCATCTGCCATGGGCTGGATCATGTGCCAGGTTGGCCCAGTTGGAGAGCCTCTGGGGAAAGGGACCAGGTGGTGGTAGTTTGGGAGGGGACGGATGTCACACTGCATGTAGAGAAAAGAGGATCCCTCAGGAGGGTAGAGAGACAGGACAGTCCTTCATCTGGGAGAAGGAGGTCTTTAATTAATTGCATGCATTTGTTCCCAGGAGTGCTGCTTGTGATTTATCAAAGTGTCCTCTGTTATGCTTAACCTGGAGATTGTGTATGTGTTTAAAAAAGAAAAAAAGACACCAAGACATGATTACAGTGGCTGTATTCCTGAATCTTTATAAGTCAGTCCTGTCTGCCCCACAGGAACTGCCATGAGATGTTAAGACAAGGAATGAAATGCTTAGACATGACAGCCACAGCTGCATGTGTTTCTTAAATATTGAATTAGTTGCCTAGCCCATGTTCTTGATGCTCTTTGGTTACCAGATAATTTAGAAACACTTATCAATACCTCAAATGACAACTCTGGTATCTGTGAATGATACAGAATGATGCTAGTCCAAAATGCTAACTGGATTTATGCCATGGCTTGGGCTGGGTATTGAACCTATGGGCTTTTAGTGGAGAAACTATCTGGTTTTATTACTACAGAAGACAAGACAGTAATTTATTGTAGTTATCATGTCTCTAGCTAATACTACTTTCTTTTCTGTAATTCTTTCTGTAATCAGTTTGTTTCTGAAAATGCTTGAGAGGTATCTTTTCCTGATGCTCTGTATGAAGTCCTCAAGTTGTGCACTTAAAAACACTGACTTACTTTCTGAGGACTTCTTTGGTGTTCTGTGAGTGGCCAAAAAAAAGCTACATATATTTAAAAAGTGGAATTGTGCTTATCTCTGATCTCCTGATGGACTTTAGCTCCTGAAATTGATAGCTTGAATGAAAGAGAACAAAGGGAAAAAAAAGTAATCTAGTCAAAGTTCTCTGAAGAGATTTGTTTGTCTTTCTCCACTCTTCCTTCCCCAGATGCTTTATCGTCTCTTGAGATCTCTTTCTGCCTTTGAAAGCGTACAGTTCATGTTTACTCTGTAGTTATACCTTAACTGTCAGAACTGCTTTCAACTGGCACAAAGTTTACAAACTTCCTGATGATGTTTAGTGATTGTATGGTTTTTGCTCATGCCGCAGGTGAGGAGGATAATAACCAGGATAACAGCAAGCTGATGGTAACAGAAGCAGAAAAGATAGGTAAAAACTCCATCTCAGGTGTATTGCAGTCCCCAAAACCGTAGTGGATTACTGGCAAGATACAGATGGCAACACTGCTTTTGCTGTGATGGGATGGCTTGTAATTGGAAGCATGCTTGCTCTAGAGCTAGACTCAAGGTTTCGCTTCTGTGGTGTTCCCTTGCAATAGATTTGTGCGTCAGCCTCAAAGTCTTGCTTTTTTTTTTTTTTTTAAGTTGTCTTGCAGGCTTGCTTGGTTTCACAGTTTCCCTTTCCATGCAGCAGTAAGTTGGTGGTAGATGAGGTAGGTCCTGCAAGTCAGACAAACCCTTGTGAAAAAAAGCCTCTGAGCAATGTTAGGAGAACTGGCAGCAAGGTATTTCAGCCTCAAGTGCTAGCACTTTGTCCTGCTAGAGAGTACAGCTGAACTTTTGGAAGTTCCTCAGTTGGAAGCTGCAGCTGGAGAAACATGAGATCCAGTTTCTTATTTCGATGGCCTGAGCAAAAGGCTCACATTCCCCAGCATCTCTCCTGTGCTCTGGTACTCAGTGTTCAGATCTCCCCTACCCAGCGTGGCTGCTGAGGGAGCTGGCCTGTCTTGCATGTGCCTGATTTTTGGTTTAGGGTTTAATCAGCCGCTAAGGGATGATGTTAGTCTGTATGAATGAGATGGTTTTAGCAAGCCCCATGAGTGATTGTCCTTCAGAAGGTGACAGCACACAAGATTCAAGTAGTGTGTGGCAACCATATGGAAATGTGCAAGCTCTGGGTTTGCCATTCCTCAGTGAGAAGTCCAGTGTCCTCTCTGGAGAACAGGGAGCAAAGCTAGATGTGTGTTTTTTGTTACCGTCTCATCTTCAGCATCACCTGATGCTAACAGAAGTTTGTGAAGCTCCACTGATTGCAGTAGGTATCTTGGATGGCTGCTGCGTGGTGCCAGCTGCTGAGAGAGCTGCTGCTGGCTAGGAGGGTTTCGGCACAGGGGGCACGTGGGGGGCTGTGCTGGCAGCCCAGGTCCTTACACCGATGGTGATGTGCTTCGTAACTCAGTGCTTCCTGGCTCACAGCCTCAGTCATCTTTTTGGAGGCCACTGGACCTCGTAATGAGGAGCTGTCAGGATCCTAGGATGAATTCCAGTGCTTGGAGGTGAGCCACTTAATGATCTATAATTCTCCTGAATGTCTTAGGCCATTAGTTCAGATATCAACCAGAAGAATAAAAGTTCATCTGCTGTCATTTTTCCTCTTTGAGTCTCTGGAGAACAGGATAAGGTTTGACAGATGAGAAGCCAGAGAAAATCTATTGTCCCTGGAAAATTCCTTTGGACAGCCAGTTCTTTCACTTTATTTTGTATGTATGCTCTGCAGGGAATGGTTATGGGTCATCTGGGCAGTGGAAGGTGACTATTGACTGTTATTGGCAAGGAAATCTGAGGTCTAGAATGTACAGGTAGCATTGTCTAAACCATGAGAGTTAAATGCCTACTCAATTTTCTGCTTTATAGGACTTCACATCAGTTCAGTTTACTTAGCATCTGCAACTTATTTTCCCAAGGTGTACTGCTATTGGTCTAGGTGTAGAGGCACGTGAATGCTTAATATGAAGCTACATTGCTGATTTATTGTTATTTTACTTTGTTACAATATTGGGGCATGTTTGTTACTAGATACAAAAATAACACATTTACTTCTCCCTTTTTAAGGCAACTGGCAGTTGCAAACCACTGCTAGTAGGGTTCTCTGAGCCTGAGGGTTCTGGCACATGGGAAGCTGAGTGAACCTGACCTGGGCTTATGATATCCCCTTTGCAGCTCGCTCCATCGGATGGAATTATAAAAACTTGCTTATGCCAAACAGTTTAATTTGGTGTATTGCCTTCAGTGTTTCCCATTGCCATTTCCCTGTGCAAAGGAAGACTGTTGGAATACTTTATTTTACAGGAAAACACAGTGTCAGATGCCTCAGTTGTGCCACAAAAGCAAAGATTGAATGTTTGCAGGGGAAAGGGCTCAGAGGAGTTAGCAGCAAGGAACCTGTTCCCTGAAAAATATAAGGCACATCCACCAGGATGTGTGGCATGAAGAAGAGGACAGAATAAGCAAAAGACTACATGAAGGGTTTAGGGAGGATGAGGGGGCCCTTATGGAAGGGCAGCTGTGTGATGCCCATGTCACCTGGACCTATGATGTGCCAGGGTGAATATTGAACTGGCACAGACTGAAGTGTTAAGCCTTGCAAGCGCCTCCCAAATTGTGCCAACAGCACTGTGCTGAGCACTGCTGGCTCCTGGAGGCTGCTGGAGTGCCGAGGGAAATTCATCCACAGAGTCACTCGGTCAGTGGGGTAGGAGATCCAGGCCTTGAAGCAGCACCTGTTGGTAACATCAGGTTACGTGTTGGTCTCCTTGTGTGTTTCTCCATCGGAAACAGAACTGACATTGGCATGGCCTGCACTAATTGCAACTAATAATGAGGCAGCAGGTGAATTGAGAGCATCTTATCTACAGCTCTCCTCCCCAGGGATGGGCGGATAGGCTGGCTGCTGAGGTGTCCTCCAGTATGCCTCACCACAGCTGCAATTTGAATACATGTCCCTCCCCTCTTACAGTGGTCTGTGTGCATCTGGCTGGGACTTGCATAATTGTGATCATACTTAACCCAAAGCCCTATTTGGCTCTACCTTAGAAAACTGCTCTTTGACTTGAATCCTGGAACTATCTGCCAGGGAAGCAGTCCTTTCACCGTGTGCTGGTGTTAAGGAGTTAAAAAGTAATTGTAAGTATTTCTCTGCCCATTTATCTTCCAGAAGCCTTGCTGCTCTATGCCTCTCAGGGTAGACCTCTGCTGTGGAGCTGATCTTTGTGCAAAAGCAACTGAGTGGATTCATGAGGTTGCTGGGTAGAAATATGTGACTAATCTATGGTGTCAAACTTCCAGGATATATTTAATTTCTAAAGTAAAATCTTAAAATGCGAACAAGGTTTTCTCTCTGGAAAGAAACATAGCAGTGAAGTTCTGGCTCTCTGAGGCCATTTGCCATTCCTGCATATTTCTTTTGGCTTAGATCAGGTTAAGCTTCTGTTGAGGAGCTCCTCAAACCTGCTCTGCTGGAGGGAAAGTGAGTGAGGGGCTTCCCATTCCTCCTCTCCTGTATCTCTGGAGAACTCGATGGGTATCTAGCAGCCATGCAGGTCCTAGTAACGCTCTGACTCATGTGGTTTTGGCAGGAAGTCAAAACTAAGAGGTGGTGGTGCTTGCAGGGAGCTGGCATGTAGGCAGGGTGACCATCTAATGCTGTGCAGATTGAAAACTGCTGTTTTGTGACACATCCCTCTTCTGTCCAAAAACAGTTTCAATAGCACTTTGCCTCTGGAGAGATGAAGTACAGTTATGCTTCAAAGGAATTGAATTTGAAATGGGGAATCCTTATATTTTTGAGCTACCTGTCATTTTCTTTCTCCGGTTTTTAACTCAAGTTTTCTGCCCTCTGTCCACAGGCACTGATGCTACCTAATGCTTAAAATAACTTCCTCAGACTTTTCCAGGTGTGGACTCTGTGTTGCACCTCACAAAATGGCACCCTAATTCTCATAAATTAAAATGCAATTAAATAAACCTGTTCTTCCACTGGTAAACAGGGAGAAAGGAAGCCTTTTCCTCCTGCCCTTCCCTCTCCTGCCTCTCTCTTGCCCTGTTATTCCCATATTGCCAAACTGGCAGTTCTTCCTGGAACATGGGAGGATGCTGAAGTGCCCAGGAAACTTGCCCATCACTTCTATTGTGGCGTTTGAAACAGCCATGTCCAACCTGCCTGACCTCTGGCTGGCAAAGCAGGGCTGAGAGGATGAGGGAGGTGAGCCCATGAAGGAGATGCACACAGCCATAGCTGAGCTGTTGTTGTGCAATTTTCTTGTCAGGAAGCTGCTGCTGACACATCAGTGATTAAAAACAAAGGAGTAAGAACTGGACATCTGGGGAGTCTCTTGAGCAACTGGAATGGCCATGAGAGGAACAACTTACCATAAAGAGCATCCAGGGAAACAAACACAAAGGCCTTACCCTCTGTGTTGGGGAGGTGTATATAGGCATGTGCTCAAAACTCTGAAGGTCATGGTGGAAGGCAGACCTTTTTGGGTTCCTCAAAATTATACTGGAAGAAAAGGAGCAAAACATAATTCTGATCCCATGAGACCACTGTGTGGAGAAGACCAGACCATCTTGCCTTTTTACTAGCAATGGTCAAAAGCTCCAAAGTGTATGATCTAGCAGGTTTGAGGATTGGACTAGATGACATTTAGAGATCCCTTCCAACCCAAACTGTTCTATGATTCTCTGAATCACTGTTGTCAACTCTCCAGGTGTCTGCTAAGAAAGGAATACATGAAGTTGCATGCCCTGTGAGTTTGAGTGCCACAATGGACACATTTTGATGGAAAGGAATGAGAACCTCTTCACAATAGGTTTCATAGCCTTATAGTAATAACTAGTTGGGAACTTGGTTGTGAGAGGCATGCTGCCTGTGAGAATTTAGGAGAAGCTGCAGTAAGGCTGGAGGATGAGAACAGAAGTCAAATAGCCTCGTCAAGCTGAAGGTCTGGTTGGAAATTGACTTCTATTCAACAGGTGCAGATACTGAAGAAGCAGATGTTATAAATACTCATCTGCAGAATGGAAACCAATAAACTTGGGAGTGATTTCACGGAGGAAAAAAGTGGGTACAGGAGATCACATGTTGGGCTTGGTTCAGTGGTGGCGTGCCTCTGAAAATCACCCATAAAATGAATGAAATTGTGCAAGACTGTTCCTTCAGCATTACTGCACCATGTCTGATCGTACAGGCTCTGAAATTCAAGACAGGTATGTTAAGTGCTGTGTCTGGAAAATGCTAAGTATCTTGTATAAGAATTACCAGGTGATTAAGCAGTAGAAGAGAGGACAGTTATGTCCTTTCTGAATGCTTATGCAACCTTCTCCTGTGTCAGCCTTCAGAGAAAGAAAACAATTTGTTCCTTATCTGCAGTAGATAATAAAATAGTCATAGGTTTAAATTTCAGTAAGACAGTTTCAGCCTAGGTGGCAGGAGAGCAAAGCACTTGGAGATTGCTTGGAGAATCAGTGGAGCCTCCACCGCTGGTGTTGGTAAGAACAGGTTAGACAAATTTTAGACAAACTTCCATCAGAGTGGTAGGAATGTAAGATGTCCATCCTTGGTGGACAAACTGGACTATACTTGGTTTAAGCTGTCTTTGAGAAAACTCGAAGCTGTCCTTCAAGTGACTGCACGTGTGGTTCTTCACAAGCAATCTCACGCTTGTAAGAGTTCCCCTATGCATCTGAAAGAGAGTTAGTGGGTTTTCTTTGTTTCTTTAAGAAGGTTTTCTTTTAGAAAGACGACATAATCAATTTTTTTCTTCATTGATTCTTCCTATTAATTGCCTAAACAAATGCTCTGTCCACTCTAGTCTTATGTTATTCTACTTACTATTTAAATGGCTTGGCAGATTCTGCTATCTCTGTATGTTCTCCCAGCAGAAGGAAGGAGGATAATAGTGTCACTTCAAAAGCAAGAGATGGACATAAAACCTGTAATTCAGTTTATCTCCCAAGTACTGGTTGGTGTGGAACGGAGTTATAATCTGAAGTTAAAAAAATTAAATCTTCATGCATGAACTGAGGTGTTTTAACTGTATGCTGGATTCCAGCTCCAGTGTGATGGTTGTGTGTTGATTGTGCAGGTGTGTAGATTTGTCTCAGCTGACCATCCTTTGCAGACTGAAGGGGAAACTTTGGATGGGGATGTATTGATGTAAGATGTGGTGAATGGTGTGAGAGATTGATTGGGTAAAGATTGTACCCCATGAGACAGTGCTGTTTGGAAACCTGGATGCTCCTTTCCTGTTTACTGCTTGACTCGTCTCAGGCTTTGGTCTGGCAAAAAAGCCTGACAGCTTTCAGTCATCCCTGGTGCCACTGACTTTGCTATGGTACCTTGATGAGAGCTTTATATAATGGCCCTTTTTGGTGCTTTGAATGAATTAAGAAATTACTGAAATGCTACCAGGATTCCTCCTGATTTTTAGGTTCCCCACTTGTTCTTTGCCTGAGATGACTGAAAGTGCTATGACTCTCTGGCTTGAAGTTGTTACTTCTTATGCAGTGATTGTCTTGTTTCTGCATCAGCTGATGGTTCTAGACCAAATGTCCCTGCTCATTATACATGAGTGCATGCCTTTGTAATTGCTTGCACAACAGCTGGGAGCTGGACGTTGTGTCTGTGTACTGGTCAACAAGTACTTGCAGAGCTGGACTGAACTTTATGGCATTTTAGGAGGATTTTTGTGTGATTTCTGTTTGTCTCCATCCCCACGTTTCTGAGGTTTTGGTTAGCTCTAGGTGTCCCTCCAACAAGAATTCTACCTTGAGAACTATTGCTAACTGGCTGCTTCATGTTCAGTTAAAAATTAATTATTTATTTTAAAATTTCTGAACAGAGAGGGAAGCTGCAGATACGTAGGAGTTTGGTTAGATGTGTTTTTCATGCCTTGAGTCTCCTCTTGTGCACTCTGTGGGCTCTGTGTACTCTTGCCCTCCCCACTGCTGTCTTCCTGATATCTCTGCAATTCCTTCCATCTGTCTGTAACCCTCCTTTGCTGGCTTGTACCTCACCTTGCCATGGGTTCTGTGCCCCCAACCTCTCCCTGTGAGGGGTTCATGGCCACACCAGGATCTCTCACTGGGGCCCAGCCCCCCTTTCCTGGCCATCCTGTTCTTTCCTTTTGGAGCAATGAGTTCCAGTGTTGGTGTTTCTAGGGAAGGTGAATGCGTAGGTACTGAAGTGTTACAGCTTGTTGGATCTGCAGGAAACTCTGAATGTGTTTGAGATGGATGGAAGGGCTGAAACCTTTGATAGTTCTGGTCTTTGCTTTTGTTGTTTTCCAAAACATAATCACCAATACGTAATTTTTGTAGTGACTTGATAGGTTCTTTTATTAACTGTTAATGAACACAGAAGGTGATGTAAGATGGCAGAATACTGCAGTGAAGGTTTTATTCCCACTGGCTGTACCCCGCAGAGCACTGCCCTGTGGGACTGAATTGCCTGATTTGTACTGTCTGTATACAAAAATATCTAGATTAGAATTTTTGGCTTTTTCTCTTGTGCCTGGGCTCCAGTGGATTTTATAAATTTAACTTTTTGACTGTATTAAAAAAAATTCCTTAAATTATAAGTATGGTAATGTGTTAACTAGGGGCTTTGAGAGGGGAAAGACCTGATCTTCTGTAAGGCAGTTCTGTTGGAAGGGGAAGCAAGGGACTTTAAGAACTTCAATTAAACATGTACATCTTCTGAAAGATCCAAAGCAATTGAGAGCTGAGAACAGAGTGTTGGTTAATAGCATCTCTGGGTCAGACTCTGAGCCTTAGAAGTCTGATGCTGCAAAGCTTGTCTCTAGAGACAGGGTAGGAAAAGCCAGGGCCTATTTAGCTCTCTGACAAGAGAGATCCTGCAGGAATTGCAAGGAGTAGTATCTTTATAAAGCTGCTAATTTTTTTTTTTTGGTCCTGTAGGGGTTATACCTCTGCCAAAAAATACATTTTAAATCTTTTATGTTAGTGGTTCAGCTGCTGTACGTTTACCCCAGCTTTGAAGGATAAATGTTATATGTGCACATACTTTTAAAATTATGGATTCCTCCTGTGCTGTGTCATCGTGTGTTACTGTATCCCCAGGGTCACCACGGTGTTGGTTTGCCCTGCTCTGCTGGCCCTGTCATTAGTGCTCTGTAGGAATGCTTTGGGGATGCTCCCATGCTCCAGGGAGATTGGGTGGGTGCTGTGGCACAGGGGTTGCACTCAGGGGCCCTGAGCATCCATGGGGCAGCACCTGGTGTGGGTGACCCACCTGTGTGCAGATATTGCAACAGCAGGATGACCTACAACAGCCATTTTCTGTGCCCATACTTCACTGAGTACCTAATTTATGGAGACTCACACATTCATGAGAGTTTCTTATATTCTGAGCAGTTAATGTTTTTCAAAAAATAGATATTTTACAGTTGATGAAAAGAGACATTTGTATAAAATTACCTGTCTTCTGCATCTACAAATGTTGTGGCTTATAACATCTTGCTTCTGAAATGCTCTAAAAATTCTGACTTTGTATACAGCCTTAATTACTGCCCATTACAAACTCTCTGATCTACACCAAATAGCAATGGAGAAGGATGGAGGGGCTGACTCACTGAAAGGACTTCAGGGATTGTGGAAGGCATCAGGTCACTTCAGTACATTAAGAATAACCAATACAAAAGATCAGAGTTACTTAAATTAAAGATTGAATAAACTTCTGAGAATGTTAGAATATGATAAATGTTCACACGAATAATAGTGATGGCTTTTCCTGCACAGGGATTAGAACGAGAATAAAAAGGGAAGACACTTCATAAAGCCCAACAGTCTTTGCTCTTCGCAGAAACAGTGGGTATAGATAGTAAACATGAGCCAACTGCTGTCTGAGGGTGCATGGAACAGGCTTGCTGTATTTACAGTGCTTTAGGATCCCATGAGTGCAAACATCACCTTGTTATTACCATGCACTACCAAACATCAAATGCAGTGATTCTGTGATACTGTGCGTGCCTGACACATGGCTGCTAGCACTGTGTGTCACAGGCAGACTGTTTGTCCCCTGCCACATGTTGGCAGTGCACAACTGTGGGTGCAAAAAGTGTAAAAAAAGCCAAGCAAACAAAAAAATCCAAATCAGTGTGTGTAGGGGGATGATTTCTTATAGAAAAGGAAAAAAAAAAAGAAAGCAAAAACAAAAAAGGGTTTAAAAATCACATGGAAGGACTTGGCCCTGCCTTCTGCCTGGAAATATTTTTTAACTCCAGATTTCTTTAAAACCTGAAGAACTATTCCCCATAAAACAGCTATTGAAATTAGAAAGTTTTATCCCTCATCCTGTGAGGTTCCAAGTATAAAAGCATTACCTTAGGGATATGTCTGATCATCTTGAGCTAAAGCACACAAGCAGATAATTCCCAATACCTTAGAGATTGATGCTTAATTGAGGATTTAGCGATGCCAGAAGAGGAGTTTTTTGCGGGGCCATATTGAGTGTCGCCAAATACAGCTTCAGAATCTCAGGCAGAAGCATCAGAGTGCTAATTGTACTGGGGGTGTTTTCTAAGTGGCAGATGAGACTAGAGACACTCAGACTGATCGCTCTGTCATTCAGCCAGCCCCAGCTTACTGCTGTATTATCCTAGAGGGATGCCAGTAACTCCTCTGCAACCTCTGTTACTGATAGATGGGGGAACACTCCTCTGACTCCAGCATTTCAGAAGTGTTAACTCATCTTTTCCAGTTATTGACACAAAAATCAATTTAAGTTGTGTTTTTTTCTATGATAGGTTAACAGATGCAATTTCTTTCCATCTTACTTTTGTTGTGTCCATGCAGTTTGCCTCATCTCTGCATTAAAAGCAGATGGCTTTTACATCTAATGGCTTTTACAATGAGTCACAATTGCATGTCTAAACTCCTTGGAAAATTTTTACATTTTGTCACTAGCACATAGGATGAGGGTTTCTCTCCAGTAAATGAGTTACACAGTCAACTCTGAGTATAACATATTAGAAGAGTTTTGCTAGCTTATGTCAAAGCTATATCTTAATTTTGTGTGTCTCTGCTGAAACCTTTGAGATCCCTTCTCAGTTCTCATCTTTAGGAAGTTCTTCCATCTCATATTTACATACCAAACCTCCATAGTTTTAATCTTTTGGGGGGAGATGGAGTGAGACTAGATTGGCTTTGTTCCTTCCCCAGATCAAAAGTTCTCTTCATATATATATATATGTATATATGTTCTTTCTTTTCCTGAAGTGTACAGGTATTCCTATAAAATGTGATTGACTTGCATGTTGCTCTGGCTAACAGGGTGTGAGGGTTCTTAGTAGTGTCCTAGTCCCAAATGGCAGCAACAACAAACCTTTTCTAGACACTTGAGACAAGTGGAAAAAGTCCTGGCCTTAGCAATGAGTGCTGTTCTGTGGCTTTCCAGCTTTGGAGGGCTGCGTGTCATCTTTTAGAAGAGAAAATGTGAGTGTGTTAGGTGGGTATATCTAATGGAACCATCCAGCTGCCAAATCCAGAGACTGAATGAAATATCTAGCTTAATAAGAAGAATAAATAAGTTGCTAAAGTGTCACACTCTGCTATGTATCTGTTCGCAATGCTTAAAGAGACAGCCTGGTGGTTGTTACATAGACATATTGGAGTGAACATTTCGTGGTGACAGGGGCAGCTCTTCCCTCTGCTGGTTCACAGCCTGGCTTTCCCCTGGATCTGCTGGTGCAGCTGTGCTTGCTGGGCCCGGTCCCACGTAAGGGCTGTATTTTACAGCTGTGGGATCTCAGCGGGGGGTGATGCCCTGAGCATCCCCCTGCAGGCAGCACGGGCTGGGAGGCACAGGGAGAGAGCAGTGTTGAGGGCAGTGCTGGGGATGCTGCTGTCAGCCACACTCAGCAATACATTTCAGGGACTAGCCTGGTCAATTTGCCTGCTATAGTGAGGGAAATTTTAAATGAAGTGGTTCAGTAATTGCAGTTTGTTTTTCATATCAACACATTTCCAGTGAAAACAATGGTGGCTTTGTCTACAGATGTAAAAACTTCAAACTTGGCACATCAGTACCCTTTTATGAAATACACTTGAGTACCCAGGAGGAAAGGCTGATTTGATCTCTTGAAAGTTTTTGCCAATGTGACTGCTACCTTAATTAGTCTGAATAGATTTCTGTTCTGCAGGAAATGGAGTTGAGTTATCACTATAGTCTTCATTTTAGTATAAAAGTTGAACTTAATTTCTTGATACTTGTTATAACAAATTATTTGGTTTAAAGACTGAGAACTGTAGCAGTTAAAATATTCTAAATGTTTTCTAATTCACTAAAAGTTTGTAAATTTCTCCCATTTCCAGGGCTGCACACAGAAGTATATTGTGAAGAACTACTTCTACTACTACTTGTTCAAGTTTTCAGCTGCTTTGGGTGAAGAGATTTTTTATATCACTTTCCTTCCATTTACCTACTGGAATATAGATCACTCTGTATCTAGAAGAATGATAATTGTTTGGTCTGTAAGTATTTCTGCAATTAATTTAAATGTTAATTCTGTATCCATAGCAACTGAATAGGTAAGAATAACCCTTCAAACAAACCAAATACCATCAAACAAAAGAAGCACCAATACTGTTTATACTTAACTTCTTCAGGAGTTGGAGGCATTGTGATACTGGGCAAGGAGGTGAGAGGCATCAGCTGACAGAGGGTGTCTGTCCCTGCCACATCTTGGACTGGCTTATTTTTTTTCTAGCACAGTCACCGATCAAGCTGCTTTTAACAGGGTTTACATAGAACAGTTGGGAAAGCACTTCCTTCCCAATGTGCTATAGTATTTTAGTGATAATTTTTTCTCTTATTCTGATTTTTTCTTCATAACTTCTGCCTTGGTTGAAATTACTATAAAGCTGATAGTAAGTGGATGTGTAGGCTGCAGTGGAATAAGCAGGGTGCTTCTGCAGTCACTTGAGAGAGGGGAAAAATCAGATTGTGTTGAAGGCTAAGACCTAAAAGCATTGATTTTTGTTAATACAAGAGCATTTCCAAATTAACTGGTTTCTGCATTGCTTCAACCTTCACAAATGTGCTTTGGGGGTATCCGGAACAAAGTGTTTCCATTCTGGCACTGAAACAACAGTAGATAACCAGGCCCTTCAGGCTGAGAGTGGCTGTTATGTCACTGACATTGCTCATCTTGGTATTGATCAGATTTTTGCTGCCCAAATAAAACCATTTTAGAACAAAGAAGGGAGGTAAGTGAGCATCTCTGGCAGATAGCAGACCCTGGAGGTTTAGCTGTCAATCTACATTGATTTAAGAAATTGAAGCTTGGTAAAAATTTGGATTTGATATCTAGCTTTTTTTCTTTACAGTGAAGCTTCTCTGTGATTTAGTCAATTCTGTTTAATAATATTCTGTCTTTTGACCAAATAATATGGCAAGAAGTAGTAAAATCTATTTGAATTCTTAATACACTTCAAATACACATGGCCTTGTAGAAGGCATCATTTGCTCTGTGCCACTAACTGTAGTCAATACATTTTATAAAGAGAACATGAAAAATAACTTGCAAGTGAAATGTAGCTGTAGGTGGACGCTGTATAATTAGAGCTGGGTTTTGGCCAGGAGCACACCTACTGCTTCTGGAAATGTGCCACAGAAGATGAAAATTGGTAGTCAGTGCCTTCTGAGTTTGCATATTGCTCAGAAAATTACTTTAGAGCTCCTCACATGCCTTTCTGCAGACTTGCCTTGCCTTTTCCTTGCAAGTTCATCTGAGTACTGGCCAGATCAATTCTGGTTTAAGATCTGATCAGAGTTTACAATTTCCTCATGAGATGAAGAGGAGAGGCAGGCACTGATCTCTTCTCTGTGGTGACCAGTGACAGTACCTTAGGGAATGGCCTGAAATTGTGTCAGGGGAGTTTTAGGTTGGATATGAGAAAAAGGTTCTTCACCCAGAGGGTGGTTGGGTGCTGGAACAGGCTCCTCAGGGCAGTGGTTGCAGCACCAAGGCTGGCAGAGTTCAGGAAAAATTTTGATGATACTCTCAGGCATATAGTGTGATTTTTTTGGGGCTGTCCTGGACTTGATGATCCTTGTGGGTCCCTTCCAAATCAGCATATTCTGTAATTAGAGTATTCAAGCATGTGATATTATGATTATTAATATTACTTTTTCCAGTTACTGAGGGAGCTGTGGAGTTGCACTTTATAATAAAAAGGGAAGCTTTCTTAAATACAGGGGCTTGTGACAATCTGTAGTTTTAAAACATGTTAATTATATGTAATTGTAAAATGACTAAAGATGTCCGTGCAGGCCATGTGTTAATATTGTGGCAAGCTTGGCTGGGTGGGTTTCTTGCTGGTGAGCAGGCCGTGAGCAGGAACTGGTATTCACGGTGCTATAAGTGGTGTTGGTCTGTCTTACAGAATCCTAGAATGGCTTGGGCTGGAAGGGACCTTAGAGATCATCTATTTCCATCCTCCCTGCTGTGGGCAGGGCACCTTCCACTAGATCAGGTTGCTCAAAGCCCCATCCACCCTGGTCTTAAATGCCTTAGTCATGTATGTGACAGGACAGTTGGCTTAGCTATGTGGGAAATGTCAAGGAGTGAGTGGAACAAAGCCAAACCTTTAGCTAACTGGGAGGTTTTTGGTGATAGCACTGGAAAGACAGCTGTGGTGGTGAGCAGAAGTGCAGATCCACAGGCTCTCTGCAATCCAGAGTTTTGAAGAAATGCTTCTGAATGGATGATGACAATGTGGAGCCAAGAAGAGCTGTGTTAGGTAACAGTGGTGACAAAGAGGGTGAGACCATTAGCCACGAGAAGTGGGGTTACCCTTGAGCACTGGAGAAACAGAAGTGGTTGCTGAGGGTGGTCCTTTGTTTTGTGCTGTTTCCAACTTAAACCTGTGAGTTTCTGCTGCAAGCTGGAATTGACAGTGTCAGTGTTCCAGGATGAATCAGGGGAGTTTCTTCCCTTAAAAATTAAAGCAGTATTAATGTTGTTTACAAAGCCTTCCTCCCATCTTGTCTGTAATATTTTATGCAGAGCCAGTCACCCCCATTTCAGAAAGATAATTTCAAACTGGAGCGGGGCCAGGGATGATTAAGGAACAGACTATTTTCTGAGAAGAGACTGAAATTTTATCTAAGTCCCTAACAAAATGAAGCTGGAGAGAGAACGGGGCTGGCTGCAAAACACCACATGAAGGAAAGAGCTTCTTAAAAGTACAGTCACAAGAAGAAACATGCATAAGAAAGTCATAAATAAGTTAGGTTGAAGGCAATGGTTGTGAAATAGCCCTAGAAGGGTGAAGGGCAGTAAGAAAAATTATGAAGAGAGTTTCTTTCAGCAGCAGCAGAGGAGTGAATTTAGTACCCTGGGATATCTTCTCCAGCCCTGGGTGCCCAAAGCCAGCTGCTTGTGCTTTCCTGCTTAGCTGAATGGCTCTGGGAAATGCTGGCTGTGGTTGTGTCCAGATGCTTTGGGAGCTTAAAGCACTGTGTTGTGCTTCCAATGGTGCCTTTCCTCTGAGGCTTCACGGTTTATATGCAGTCTTTACCTTTGTGGATAGATGGAGCAAATAACTGAATCTTCTGAGCAAGGTGCTGGGTCAGTGCTGAGGGTACTCTGGTGTCTTCACTTCTCCCATAATTTGAAGTAAATGCTCTTGAACTTGCACAGACAAAGCTTTTTGAAGCCTGTGGCTCTCAAGACTTCAACCAGGAAGTGCAGAGACAAAAAATAGCTTCATAAGAACCAGCCCCCAAATGTACTTTAATATTTACTGCACATCTCAGCTCACAAGGTTGGAGCTCACTTTGTTTTGGTTTGTTTGTTTATGTTTTATTTTCTGCATGGCTCCAGGTTTGAAGGCTGGGAAAAAAATAGTTATAGTTTCAGTTTGACATTCAGCATGCCTCAAAGTAATCTTTTTGTTTCTTTTCTTTGTTTGTTTTTATGTTTTTTTTGTTTTGGTTTGTTTTTTTTCCCCAAGGATCTCCACTCTTCTTTATAGCATATAAAATTTAATTTATACAATATAAATAAGAGCTGGCCAGCACGGACTTTGTTGGGACAGGCGTGGAAACTGTTGGCATGTGACAGTGATAAGCTGCTGACTCAGGGGGAGGCAGCAGCTCTGAAGGAAGGCAGGGTTTGGGTGCCTGGTGATGCCAGGCAGGTGTTTGCCAGGCTGTGTGTGCCCCTTGGGGCTCTGTGAGGATCACTGGGTGTGGACATCTTCAGCAAGTCTGAGAAGGTCCAGAGTCTGAGTCCATGGCAATTTAGCATCTTGTTTTTCAAAGGAACAGTTTTCTAAAGGCTGTCAGCACTTAATTACCCAGGAATGATGAGCCCTGATCTCCATGTCTCAGGGTAACAAGGAGTTTCTTAATCAGCAGGAGTTTACCTGCAATAGTGATGCTGCTGACATTACTGTGAGGTGACTGAATTGCTGGATGCTGCTTTGATAACACACTTTGAAGCAAACTTTGGGTTGAACAAGTCTTTGTTTTAATAACTGCGTTTGTTAGTTTTAGCACTTTTGCAACACTTCACCAAAACAAGCCTAGAATAGATGATAAACATAGTCACTCAAAAGTCAAGCTCTTTAAAGTGCCTTGTGTTACTCTCCACAAGAACATATAAAGCTGTGTTCAGGCACATAAGTAACTACACAATGTCAAGAGTACAAAAATAAATGGTCCATAAAAGAAAATGCTGTGTGCAAGTTGATAAAGTGTTGATTGAAATGGAATTTTGTAAGAGCTGGTAGCTGTACTCCACCCTTGAAGAAAGAGTGCCAGTGAGTCTTTCATAACTCAGTCCAGCTGTGAATCATTTAAGGTAAAGTTTAAATTGGAGACCTTTTGTATTTCACTAGATCTACTAGGTATAAGAGTTTCCCAGTTTTAGGTGTTAGATGAGAAACCAGACCCCCCATGTGGGTTTTTTTCCTGCTACCAGGAGACTGGCTCCAGATTTCCTTCTTTAAGGCCATTATAAGATAGTGAACCCCCTTATGGTTTTTGTGCAAAGGCTTCTTTTAAAGACAGAGTGAAGGTGCTAGTTTGTTGGTTAGTTCTCCTGACTTTGTCCTGGGTTTGGGTTTCTGGAGCCTAAATTGAGACAAAGTCCTCCCTACTTATATGTATGTAACTTTTTCTAGAAAGCTGTCTGTGCTGTCTCTTCCCTCTCCCTATCTCCTGCTGACCTTTGCTGTGATGTGCACGCTGTACTGCTTGTGGTGGGCTGGGGACCTCCCTTCTGGATTTGCTGCTCCCATTGTGGAACTGAGACAACCCAAGTGTTTGAGCATCCCACCAGCTCAATGTGACCTCGAATGTCCCACTGAACCTGACTCAGCCCTGGTAAACATGTAGAGTTTCTGTGCAGTTAGCAGAAGATTGATGTATTTTCTGGAAAGCAATAACCATGCTAGACATGGCAGATCCTGGAGCTCCTGCAGCCAGCTGCCCTGTCCCGTGATGTGCATGCACCTCAAGGAGGATCCCAGCTTCACAGTTGTCTCTGTGTGCAGGGATCAACCAGCTGATTCAGGGAGGGGATGGGGAGCAGGACACAATCAGAGGGTGGCTTAGGGCCCCCCACACTTGGGGTACATTTGGCTCCTCTGCTCTGCAGGGCTTCTTTCACATGGGCTGCTGGCCAGGCAAAAGGCCAACAGTGCTGCTCAGTGACTTTCATGGTGTCTTTTCCTGATGCTGAGCCTTAGTCCTTGCCATTGACTTGGGGGTAGGAGGAGTATCTCCACAAAAATGTGCTCTTCCTTGTCCTGCTCCTCTTTCCTTCTGGATCAAGTGATGCTTGAGGGATACAGTCACAGCTATTATCTGCTGCGGTGTTTATCTGGTCACTTAAGCTTTAGTTAGGGGATGCTGAGAATAGAAGCTGTGAACAGTGCAGGCTGAGTGCTTGGTTTAATTTCTGTATGGTAAATCAAAGTCATGCCTGCCTTGGCAACCACATACAGTCTTGCTTCTGCTCGACTAATCTGCAAATGCCAGTTTATTAATAGTGCATCCTTCTTTTTTTCCCTGATCTGCTTGGTCAGTCTTATCAGTGCATGATGTTATGAAAAAAAACAAAGCAACATCATTTTCAAACCAAGTTTCCTTTCTGAGAAGATGACATATGCTACTGTAGGCCAGGGTTTCTAGAGACAATTTCTGTTTTGGAGCCAAAACAGAGGATTAAAAGTTGGGCTGCCACACTGTGAGTCTCAGGAAAGAAGTCGACAATGTTGTGTGACCCCATGTCTTCTCTAGAATTTCATTTTGTCCTTTAATAGCTCAATTGCCTAGGTAGGAGAGCTGTAAAATCAGAAGTTGAAAATTATCATGTTCTGGTTCCCCTTTGTTAGCTGAAATATTACAGAATACCACGAGAGTTGCTCCTCCTGACCTTCACCTGCCTGCGGGAGGGTCAGGTGTGTCCATCCCTGTGTGGAGGTTGTGGCAGGGGAGGGCTGATGGAGGGTGCTCAGACACGGCACATCTGCAGCACTCAGCCTGTTTCCTAAATCCTGCCGGACTCGGGAGCTGGGCAGCTGCCATAGGAATGTTCCACAGGGGAAATCACACCCCTGGGGCACCAGTGCTGTGGCTCTGCATGCAGAACTGGCTTGGCTGTGTGTCTGTCTGCCATCGCATGCATCTGCACTGTGGCGGTAATTCTGCTTGCAGCACTCCTGCACACCAGAGGAGTGCTACCTGCAGCAATTGAGAGAGCAGTGAAGGAAAACCACTGCAAATGCCAGACAACACCTGCAGGTGAGAAAAACATCTTAGGTGGTTGACTCAATACCAGAGGTATGCAAATGTCAAGGAGACAGGTCACTCTATGGGACTCAGCTGCTCAGAGGGAGGGGAGCAGCCCCTCACCCCAGAGGGAACTCCTGCAGATGTTGGAACAAACGAATTGGCATCTGGACCTGTGTAGATGCTAATGCCTCAAGTTTGATTCTGTGAATGTTCACTAAAGCAAGATCTGTTACAGTACAAAGATTCATCTTGTTTACCCTCCTGAAAAGGCCCAGGTGAGGATGTACTTTTGGAGATTGACCATATATATGACTCAGAGCAAATTAAGAGGAAGCTCTCAGAAAAAGACTACAGAGGCTGTCATGCTGCTATAGCAACTGCCAATTGCCTTTGTGTAGTAAAACGTAATTCTGTTGACCCAAAGTGGCAATAAAGCTTTGCCTTTCCTTCGCCTGATGCACTGGCTTACTGTAAATGATTGCTGCTGTCCTTGTGCAGCACAGGCCACCCCAGCTGTAATGGTAGGCACCAGAGTTTGAGGCAGGTCTTGATTTTAAATGACTTACAGTATTAAAAAAAAAAACGTAGAGGGAAACAAGTAAGAAGTCTTTACCCAATTTTTTTTATTGCTGCTTATGTTTGTTGTAAGGATTTAACTTGGAGCACCTTAGAGTCATTTTCATTGCTTTGGGAAGGCAATGTGTATGAGAGAAGAGCAGAAAATTCAGAAAGCTGAATAATAGTGTCTGTGGGCTTGGGGTTAGACAAAAACACTCGTGTGTCTAGCTTGCTGCCTTGGCCATGTGCCTGGGGAGGGATGGCAGCTCAGGCACAGTTTGTGCCACATCACTGTGGAGCAGGGTGGGATGCAGATAATACATTCCCTTGCAGTGCTGAGCAGGAGTCCTTGGAAGGAAAAACGTGCCCTGGGCTCTCCCTCTGCCTGTGAGTGCAGCTCACAGATTCAACCACCCAGTTTGTGCTGCCCCAGTGTGAGAGCCGTGCAGCCTGAGGCTGGGGCTCCCGGGCAAGGAGGATGGCAGGGGATAGCCCCATGGTGACAGGCTGTGTCTCTGTGGCTTTGGAAGACAGGACTGAGGGGGTGTGCTTTATTTCCCACAAATACAGCTGGTGTTGCCATGCCCCTGTCAAGTGACACTGCAGATATTAGGCAGCTGACATAACTACCTGAGGGCCCCGACCATGGTAATGCTGTAATTTCCTTCTGTGTGCACGCATGCACCTCAGTAAATACAGACAGAAAAGTTGCATTTCCCTGCTACGCATGTGCATGTGGTTTGCCAGTGACCCCTCCACCACACCTCTCCTCCCATGCCATGGTCCACCCTGTTTTTGCCATCAGTTATTTGGTAAGGACTCACACTGTGCCATTTGTTCCAACTGTAGCTTGTAGGACTGGAAAATACAGAGGAAAAGCAGAGTCCTTGAGTACCCCTTAACAAGGTGTCCCATGGGAAAGTGTGGTGAGGGTCTTGGGACAAGAGCTCCTTGTGCAGACCCATCTTATACCCAAGAACATCACTTCTCTTTCTGCCCAGGTTTGAGGCCTGCCTTTGGGTGCTGACCTGTGGAGCTTTTCCCTTTTCTGTCCTTGAGCTTCAGCTCCCCTCCCACCTTGCCAGCCTGAGCAGCACCCCCATGTTCAATCCACACATCTTTGAAACTCACATTATTTGAAAGAGCCTGTGACAGAAATAAATAGAGAAGAGCAGCACTGAGAGCTGTAATGCAGCACTGTAGGTAGGCAAAAAACATCAGCAATGCAAGGAAGAACCAAACAGAACAATTAAGCATGGAGATGTTATTTGCTTTGAGGTTTTGCTCTTTGCCATGCCTGCAAGAGAGCAAACAGCACCTGCTGTGTGTTCCAGTGCCTGTTCCTTCTTCTCTCCAGTGTTCAGTCTTGGGCTTGGAGACCTTGTGGGTGGAAATGTGCACAGGAAAGGAAGACTTTTGGAACAGGTTTCATTTAAATCTTAGATGAGCATGGTTTGAGTCTGGCCTTTCCGTCCTCCCTAAATCTTCCCAGCCCTTGTGAAGAAGGGGAAGCTGAGTGGTACCCATCACTGCAGGCTTGAAGGATCATGCTGCCTTAGGCTTTGAAACCTGTAAACTTACTGCTGGGTGAAGCCTTAACCACACTCCCCTGTTTGTCTGTCTGAAGCCATTGTGGATGTGTGGTTTGGCTTACCAAGGACAGGCTGGCAATCACAGCAAAATTATCCAATCCTGTGGTCCTGGGCAATCCTGAGTTACTTGCTGATCCATATGCAGTGTAATCTCTACCCATTCTAAATTTATTCCATGGCCATCAAAGATTTTCAGCATGGCACAAATACGTAATTCAAGTATAGGTGAGACTTGCCTCTGTGTTGCTCTTTAGCCTGTCCCTCATGATTACCTCTCCATCTCCTTTGAGTGGTTATGGTTCACGAAGTTTATTACAGGGCTTTTCTCATCTAGTAGACTGAAAAACAAGCTGGCAACAGTCCACAAGTTTCAGGCTGCTTGCTTTGTTTCTGGGGACTGTTGGAGAATAAATCTAAACAGTGAAGTAAGGTTAGGAAAGAATGAAGTGTGGCTTAGGAGGGAATGTACCGCTTAACCAAGGCAGGTCCCAACCCTCATCTTAAGCTGAGAGCCAGAGTAGAGTGCAATTCAGATACACCCTCCAATGAAGTGCAATGCTCTAAAGGTGTTTCTGCAAAGCACTTGTCATATAGTGACCATATCTGTGGTGGCCTCCTTCTCGGGATTGTGTTTTTAGTGTTTGTGGCTGAACTCTGGGTGTTTGTGCCTGGTATGCACTCAGGGGTGTTGTCCCCCATCACCAGCTGTGTGATGGTCCCTGGCAGGACTGAGTGCTGCTCTAGGATGAGGTGGACACTGGTGCACAGGTCCCACTGATGCCATCTCCCCAGGGAGGACACCCCACTGCCCACCGCACCCAGGTCTGGCAGGAGCTCTGGGCTGTTTGCTTTGCCATGCTGTGACTGGGGAGTGCTGTGCTCCTCCAGCCTCCCTGTGAGCAGCTCGTAGGGTGCAGGTGAAGCAGAGCAAGACCTGTGCTGGGTGGCCTTTAGCGGCTTGCACTTCCCATATTTCACCTCTTGGGGAAGCTGGTGGGGGATGTTTTACTGCACCCACAACTGCTGCTTCTGCCAAGTAATCCAGGATATTGTGTTTAAAGACATGTGCATGGTACCCAGATAAGCCAAAGGCAAAGGTCTGGTGTGTCAGAGATCAGTGCTTAGTCTGAGCATATTCTGGACTTCATGTTTTATGGAGATTGTCTCACCTCTCCTTACTATCTATACAATATTTGTTTTTAAAAAGTAGAAGGGTCAGAATTTAATGTAGAATGCCAGAAGTATGGTGTTATAAGGATGCCTGGTATTTTTGCCTACCCATACCACCTCCAGCATTTAGTCTGTTTTTCACCATCAGAAGAGTCCTAGCATAGCCTTCATTTTAGAGATGACTCATTTCCTTTTCTGTAATGCTCTTACGTACTAGAGCTAATAATACTTCCACAAGTGGAAGTCATTATTATAGAGGACTGCTGATAAACTGGCTCATCCTACCTTGCCTCTCAGATGGTATCACAAATGGCAGCCTCAATGTTTTATGTTCTGCCTGTAGAGAGTAATTTTGCTGTCTACCCCGGAATTTAATTAACTTCCAGAGATGTGCCTGTGTCCATTTGGAAACTGGTGGCATTAACCAAATAAACGCACAGAGTGTTTTCTAAAAGGCATTTGTTCCTTGAGCCTTTGTTGACTGTGAACTGTCTAGGGCAGGGTACTCACTGAGCTCTGTGGGAGCAGCCAGGAGTGTCACACCTGGTGCTGATAATAAGGCAGCAACGTGATTCACATGATGAGGGATGAAGGATGCAGAGGCACCAGCAGTCACTTTTCCAGGTTCTGATACTGGATGTGAGTCTAGCACTCCCTGCAGCGTGTGCTCTGTTGGGGGAAAAAAAGGATGAAGGAACATGACTTTTGGCTTTTTCCGCACCCTGACATGTGAATCCTGAATCCTGATGTCTTTCTTTTAATGTGAAGCCATTTTTTAAATGGATGGTGGGAGAGAGAGGGATGCAATGTGGCTGGTGACAAATGTGGCAGTGGATGATTGTGTAGCTGTTGTAGCATATGGCTAACACCAGCATGGGAAGGATGTTATTTTAAGACCCCTCCTTCGCTAGTGGAAGTGTGAGAAGCAGAACAGTGAGCTGTCTCACACAGCAACTGAGCTTTCGTGGTAGACATCAGTTAACCTGATTTTTGTATTTAAAGGGAAAAAAAATAAAAAAGAAAAAGGTTTGCTTTGTTTTGAAGAGCCTTCGTTGCCTGTGTCTGGCTACACTATCTAAAGGGAGGAGACTGGCAATAGAAGGGAAGGACATCCTCCAGGGACCGCCTGGCTGACTTTTCTTAGTCATCACTGGATGCTGAGAGCCTGCTGCTTTCGGAAAGAGGGTGTTAAGGAGCAGAGAACGTCAGCACAGTGGGTTCCCTGGGCATGACTGGGTGGGCTGCACCTACTGGGTATGCTGACCAGCTTTGCCTCTTGCCTCTGCTTCCATTGTTGACCTGAGAATGCAACATTTCCCAAAAAAATATTGTGATGCTGTTCTTGGGAGCTAATTAATAGAACCTTTGCTTAAACCTCTGGTGACCTAAGCAGGGAACTAAAGCTTTTTACCGAGGAGTTAGGCAGGAGAACTGGTGTTTCATGTTGCTTGTCCAGTTCTCCCTCTGCTGCCTCCCTGAGGATGCTGAGGTTGTCATTTAATAACCACACGTGTCGTGCATCCCAGTGGGGTTCCTGCAGCACCGGGCACAGTGGGTGGAGTGGGAGCTGCTGGGAATGGGGGAGCTGGTGCTGCACGCAGCTGGGAGGGACATAGCTGGGCAAGGCAGTGATTCAAAAGTGGTGGTGGAAAAATGTCTCTTAAAGCTGTTTTCTTTGAAGG
>WBMV01003298.1:260709-357417 GCA_013396655.1 Campylorhamphus procurvoides | reverse complement strand
ATGAGGGTCAGGGAGGAAATTTAAACTTCTCTGGCATGGGGTGGGAGCCAGATGTCTGTCTCACACTGTCCTGTATTGCTGCATCTCATCAGCCAATCCTCCTTTTGGTCCTACTTCTGATCAGGTTACCACACAGTGCAGTAAAACCACTGCTTCCTTCACTGACTGAGCTAATGGAAACCCCTTTAATAATTCAGGGGATAAATTCTGCACTTGAAGGGGTGGATTTTGCAAGAAAAAGCACAGGTGGTTCTTGGGTGGGCTGCATGGGGATTGCCTGTGCTGACTGACAGCCCTGTGGCTTTTCCTGTCCCCAGATAGTGATGTACATAGGCCAGGTCTCCAAGGACATCCTGAAGTGGCCTCGGCCCCTCTCACCACCTGTCGTCAAGCTGGAAGTGAGGACAAATGCGGAGTATGGGATGCCATCCACCCACGCCATGGCAGCTACAGCCATCTCCTTCTCCTTTTTCATTGCAACCATGAACCAGTACAAGGTAGGAGGCACAAAAGCAAAACAAGCAAAAAAAGAAAATTATTAAAAAAACATGTCTGCTTCCACCAAGCTGCATAAAGCTGACAAATCCAAAGCTGTTGCCACTTTCAGAGGAGCTCTTTATTTATTTTCACATATGTGTATGTATTCTTTCCTGTGGTCACCTGTAACTCGCCAATGATAGACGTGAAAAGAAATTTAGTGGGAATCTCCTTTCTTTAGCATGAACTGTGGGCAGGCTGCACTGCCCTGCTGTGCTTTGGTGGGATCATTGTATTTTCTCACATGGGGTGACTATGGAGGGAGGGTGCCCAGTGCCAGGGTTTTGTGCTTACCCTGTGGCCACCAGCTTAGTGCTGCACATCAGGACATGCCAGCTCCCAGGGAAACCAAAGGAGCTCTGTGTCGCCTGGTTTTTGTGTGAAAGGAAAAGCATCCTTGGAAATCCCCTGGCTCTAACCTGTGTTAGACTAACAGCACACAACATGATTTGAGAGCATGTTTGTCAGAGAACTAACAGCAACTTCACTGCACTAGAGCTGTAGGCTGCTTGGGGAAGTTTCATTATTATTTTCCCTCATTATCTTTCAGAAAGGTTTATTTCCTGGAAACTCATTTCTCCACGATGTTTATTTTCATTCCATTTTATGAACCCAAGCATGCTTTTCTTGTACTCTAGCAGTAATAACTTCCTGGCTGCATTGCATTTAAGAGTGTTTCTCAGCCCTCTCAAGTGTATTTCAAGGATAAATCCATGTAACCAAGAGGGCTTGCAGTACAGCCGGGAGGTTGTGCTGTCACAGTGCCCTTGGGTGTTTCCCCTGCAGTGCCAGCTCTGTGCAGGGGGAAAGGTGGCCACCTATTCAGCGAATGGTGCTGTGTCCTGGGACTGTCACTCACAGGAATGTAGGTCTCTGAATTACACTGAGATGAATTACACAGATGCTGTGCTGGCAACCTCCTGGTCACTGAATGGTAACTGGTCAGAGCAGCCTGAGAGCGGAATGTGGACAGGGAGCCTAAGATGGGATATTTATCAGCCCTGGAAGACCAGATCTGCCCCATGTGTCGGAGAAGGCCTGGTTAGCAGTACCTTCTCCTCCTTCTGAGTCAACAAGTGACCACTGGGCATGCAGCTCTTCACAGGCTGCCTTGTGTTTCTTGGAAGCTGCCATGAAACAATAAAACTGCTGTCAAATAATTAAATGGTTTAATTGCCTCTATTAGGACAGAAAAATCATCCAGAACATTATGCTACTGTGTTCTCAACCTTCCCTAATCATCAATTACCGATCTGGACTAGCTCCCAGGCTGCCTGCTGAGGGGGGAGTAAAGTGAGTGTAAATCCTCTGAAGGCTTAGGGAAGTGAGGAAAAGCAGTGTTTTATGAACTGGGAGTGACATCTGCAGCTGGGTCTGGGCTCTCTATTCAGTGGTTAGAGTATGTTGGGTGAAAGGGTCAGAAGAGAGTTAAAATTTTCACAGAAGCATTTTTGTGCTGACCTGTGGCCACCCTGGTCAGTCGGCAGCGTCTGACAGAAGATGGAGACTTTGTGTCAAATTGGGTGAATTACTTTCATTTACTTATATTTTGGATTGGTTTATTTTTTACAGAAAAAATTCCTTTATGGACTGAAAGGAACGCAGCAGCTCACTTGATTTCAGAATTTGAATGAGTGGATTAAGGGCTAATATGTTAAGCTTATTCTTTACCAAATGTAGGGGGTTTTTTCTTTTTAAATGCTGTTTTATCTAAATGCTTCTTTCCATGTTTGCAGGCAACTTGGAGATGGAATTAAGCAAAAACAGCTTCATAAGAAGATGATTAAACCTTTAAGTGTCACTGCTTTAATAGCTGTATTGTGGTTTCAGCCCAGACATTGATTCTCCACCTCAATCCACTGCTCAAGGACTATTGATCACATTTCTGCTCTGGCTCTGGGGTTCTCACAATCCCCTCAGCTGAGCTGAGGCTGCAATGCAACCTTGGGTATCACATGTACAATGTTGTGCCTTTTTCCTTAAGATCTTTAGCACTAACATGCTAAAGGTAGATATTGAAGGGAACAACTCTGCAAATACCACCTGTTTCCCAGGATTCCCCACACTGAGACTAGATTTTTGCAAAAGCAGGCACGTCAGGTAATGATGAAAAGACCTTCTAGCAGGACTGCACGTTGGCTGGTATGGGGTCTTGTCTCAGGTCACATTAACCTCTTTGGGAAAGTACAGCTCAGGAGCCACTTCCCAGCATGAGATCCTTATGGAGATCCTTAGGTCAGTCCAGCTGCTTGGTGTAATGGGTGTATCTATTTTTTNTTTTCACAGTATCCATTTGAACTCGGCCTGGTAGCAGCATTCGTGTTTTCAACCCTGGTGTGTCTCAGCAGGCTCTACACAGGGATGCACACAGTCCTGGTAAGGATGCTCTGCACCACCCCGGGCTGGTTGTGTCTCCAGCTCTGCTTTCCTGCAGCAATTCCCATCTCCCACTCTTCAAACGATGTGTGACCTGCCTTGGCCGTGCCACCACAGGAATATAAGAGTTGTGCCACTGAATTTCAGGCTGTACATTCAAAGGAGCTGTGAGGAAACCCTCAGGCTATTGCTATTTGAGTGCACAGGGGAATGATTGGTAGCGCTTGGGAGGCAGCAGCGTGCGGGGGTTGAGGAGCCGGGTGAGGTCGGGGTGGCATCTCAATTGTAGTTCTCTGTTTTGAAATTTTAATTGCGAGGAATGCACTTGGGCAACCAACGCGGCTCCTTAGCTAAGCCTTTTGTGCAACAGTATCACTGTTTTCAGCGAGAAATACTCAGGGCTGGTCTAGCCTGGGAGTGTTGGGGCAAGAATAGCAGGTTGTTGACTCACGAGGGCAAACCATGGCAAATGAGCTGCCCTTGAGGGCCTGGGGGGCAGCAAGCCTCCTGTTACCATACTGGCTCAGGGCACTTGTAGAAATATTATGACAAGTTTCTTGTTTCCAGATGGAAGAAAACTGATTCTTAAAGGGCTGAGCTGCACAAATACTTTGTCCGAAAATAATCATGAATATCTGTGACTTTATATGACAGATTTATTGGGCACAGTTGCTTAAAGACATCAGTCCTGCTGTAGGTATACCTGTGATAACACAGTAGCTGGTTTCTTCCTGATGAGAGGAAATATTTATCTGTTATATATAATGGTCAGAGGGGTGGTCCAGCTTCCCAAGAATGAATAAAAAATCCTGGCTATTTCCCTGCAGGAGTTTGATATGCATTGTTGGTTGCATGTGCCTAAATAATTGAATCTTTTTTACTAAGTAGTAATTATGTTTGTAATGGGACTTGGTGACTGTAAAAAAGGGAGCCCTTATGAGATTAGGGTTAGCTATAAAATATAGCTTGACCTTCCCTTTCAGGCCTAGTGGATCAAAACAATAACTTATATCGAAGCTGGAGACACCCTTTCTTGGCTAGTGACCTTAAGTCAATCAGTAAAAATTCCTTGCATACTTCTCTTGCTGGTGTATCACAATGAAAGACCCCTCTAAATTTAGGCAGATTTTAGAGGAAAGAAGAAAAAGTCCTTTGTGCTTTTGACACGGTAAAAAAAGATTTAAAATAATTTTTAAAAAAAAGCTTCTTAGTAGAAGTGTAGAGCAATGCTGCCTTTCAAAAGGGCAAATATACCTTCCTGGGGTCATCCCATGTGTGCCTGATGATCACAGCTGCCCAAAAGCAACCCCTCTCTCTGCAGCATCATGCCACCCACAGTGACTGGATCTGGCATCCCACATGGTTCTTTGAGGGGAAGAAGGACAGTTCAGAGCTGTTTCCCACACCTCGAGGGATGGTTCCCACCCTGAGCTGTGTATGATGCCACAGGGCCAAGGCACAGCAGCTGCTCAGCCAAGCCATCAGCTGAAAGAGCTTCTGGAATTTTGACTGAGGTCCTAATAGAAATGATGTAATTATGTATTAACCATCATGTATTTTAGTACAGTAAGTGAGTGGGTAACATGTATCCACCAACCTGGTGCAACTGAATTTCTCCTGTTTGAGGAACCAGAAGAGGAGTGACAAGGAGGGTTGTGCATTGTGCTTTGCTGCAGCTGCAGTGCAGAAGCTCATCTTTGTAGTCTCAGCTCTACAAATCAGTCTGTATTTCAGCACTGCTTGTCTTGCTTTTGAATCAGGAGTGGTCTTAGAAAGCACAGTCATGTCAGGAGAAGATAAGTTACCATTAAAGACCTGAAGAGGCAGTAAGCTGGTATGAGAGCTATCTGCATCATTATGGCTGTACCAGAATGAATGCTGTGCTTAGGGAAAAGGGAATAAACACCCATTGTCTGAGCTGTTACTGGGAGAGCATCACCCAGCCAGAGAATGTCGTGACAGCAATGCACTTGCACTGCTTAGAGGTAATTTAGTTACACCAACCCACCTTCACCACCTCAACACCAGAATATTCCGTGTGTGGAAAAGCAGGGGAAAGGCCGGCTCATTTCTTTTAGGTCTTAATTGATGGAATCTGAAGATCTGACAAAGAGAGAATCTGGATTTACCTTAAAAGGGCAAAGCAAAAATTTGGATACATTTTAAAACAGTGAATCTCTAACATTTTAGGGGTTGTTTTTAAGAAAGAAAAAGCAATTGGAGATAATAGGACTGGTGGCTGTTGCTGCTTGCCTTTTTCACCAGAGAATTGTATTTCAGAAAATTGCCCTTTGCTTTCCATCTTAAGACACTGACCCAATTTTTGGTCCCTGCCTCAGTGTAGTGAGCAAGTTTTCCTGTCTCAGCTGCTGGAGGCTGTCCCTCCAGAGCTACAGCTGATGTGGTGAGAACCTCACTGGTGCTGCAGCTGCCCTGAGTTATAAGCAGTAATGCCCTGTGCTGGCCAGCACAGTGGGCAGTGTATAGGGAGGGGTTGAAAGGTCACTTTTTATGACCAAAAAGAAACCTGAAAGTTGTTTCTGTAAACAAAGTCAATTATTTTTTCCCTCTTGAGATACACCAATTCAAGGCTGATGCATTTATTGCTGATTACACACTTCAGGAGGGATATTCTGGAGCCTCTGCCTTTGCTCCCCCTTTGCTGTGCTGTATTGTAGGTTTTTTAATACTACCATTTTATCTACCAGATTATCTTAAATGTTTTAAAGATGACAAACAAAGGAAGTATACACATTACTTTACACACTGTGTAGTACAGTCCTTAGGGGGTGACATAAAGTAACCTTTAGGAGTGGAAACCAAGTAAGTTATTTCTGTTCAGGAGACTGGGTGGTGCTTCACACTAAAGAAAACGTGAAGGGAGCTCAGGGGATAAGTGACCACATACAAGGCAGAATGGGAAAAGTTTGATTTTTGCTTTGATTGGCAATATCAGGGAAGATACTTGAGTGCCACCATGCTTGGTGGTTTGTGCTGGTGTGGTATTCTGGGGGCATTTTGTGAGCATTTTTTGCAATTCCAACTGTAGCTTCAGTGGGAAGAGCATAGGAAGGTCTCACCTTCAGAAAGCTTTTTCAATGGTAAACCAAATTGTGCTTTAAGCCATTGTGAAATAAAAAGCCAGCCCAGTGTTAGAATGGCAGCTGTGGTGATGGTACTGATGGGCCCTGATGACAAGCAGGGAGCTTCTTGAAGCTCCCAGTCCTGTATCCCAGGCATCACCTGCAACTGGGTGTTTGCCTCACTTGTTTTTCTGTATGTAGCTGGAGCACAGCAAAGCAGTGTTAGAAACCCCACAGTGGCCTGCTCTTTGGGTAGCAAAGCAGACTGACAGCTCTCCAGCAAAAATCGATGGGAGGGAGGCCTCTCTGGTGCTGAAGAGAGGCAGATGTCTGGTGCTGTGCAGGAGCAGGGCTGAGCTGCATGGCAAGTGGTGGGGCTTTTGGAGGACTTGTCAGTGCTGAGGAAGCTGCAGCATCCCAGTAGGGGAATGGACGGTTTTAAGCTTTGCTGGTAGTACTGCACCTTGAGCTAAATTCGTGCTTGCCCTTATTTAAAAATTCCTTTATAATTGTGGGCTTGGTGAGAGGCTAATCTGTTTACACAGGCGGACAGGCAGGAATGTGCTTCCTGGGAGTGCTAAGAGCAGCTCCACCCCCGGGAAAAACTCAACTCCTGCTCCTGGGGGCACAGCAGGCAGAGTCCAGAACAGCAGAGTCTCTTGTAGAATTCAGATCCATCCCTCCTCTTCCCATCTTCTTAGTTTAACAGGCAAGGAGAAAAATCGTTAATTCTGCACTGCTAAATGTCATTGTAAATTGTTGGTCTGGAATTCACCTGCATCCTCTGGGTGTTCAAAAAGTAAAATTTGCCCATGCCACCAGGGCCGAAGGGGGTCACCACAGATGGCCATGGCTGGAGGTGTCTCAAGGTCTCCAGCAACTTCTAGTAAGGAGTCTCCAAAATGAGAAGCCCATAGATTGGTGGATAGAGGGGGGAAAAAACCCAGAACAAACCACTGGCACTCAAACTTTTTTTTGTTCAGTAAAAAAATTTTGAACATACACCCTCTATACATACATATATATTTACTTATGAATTGTATACATGAACTGCTGTACTGATACACACTTTATAAAACATACTCAAAAATACTTAAAAATATAAGATAAGGATAAATAAACACAGCTTTAAAGAAATACATATATTTTATTTTACTTATTAGTGGTACAAAAAGTTTGTTCTTCCCCCAGCCTAGTGGGTTGCCTTGTGCACCCAGCTTAGAGGCCACTGGTATAAGTCACTGGTCGGGGCAGAGCAGGTTATCTGGGTCCTGCTTGAAAGCTACAGCAGCTGTGCTACTTTACTGGATCTGGATGGACGGATGATAAAATTCAGAAAACTTTGATCGGGTTTGTAAACAGAGACTGTCTCCAACTGAGTTGGGAATTGCAGGAGTCAGCTGGGAAAATCTGAGCAAACCCTTTATAAGGGAATGTTAATGTTTGGTTACATCTCTTTATTTGGGGCAGAAAAGCACATGAACAGCTTTTGAGTTCACTCCTTCATCATCAGTAGAGGGGCATTGAGAAGAGCTTTTTCTTCTAATATGAGGTGGACAAATAGCAGGATGGGAAATGGAAGTATAGAGTGGAGATGGGATTTCTGAGCATCAGAAAGAGCAGCCCCCAGCTCTTTTGTGTTGAGGCAGTTACTTAGTGTTGGGCCAAAACATGCTTTATGTGTAAAGTTCTCATCTAAAAAATGATACAAAAAAATGAATTATTGTAAAATATTGATATCTAATAGTGTTTCACAAATTAGACATCTGTGAAAAACTTTGTGTATTACCATGGCTGTCCTCATGTTCTGAATGAGGAAATAAATTTAAGTGGAAATTTGTATTAGAAATATGTAAAATGGCTCTTGGAGTTGCTTAAAACCAAACGTGCTGTGAATCTATTGCCTGAAAGCTGTAAACAGCTGAAGTTCAGCCATACTGGAGTAATGCATTTACCAGAATGTCATTAAATATTTCTCTTGTGGAAAAGTCCCCTCATTCCTGCCTAACTATAGGTGAAGTTTGCATAAATAATTCATTTTCAGACTGTGACCAAGCATGATAGTAGTCAACGGCCATGATTTACTGAAAAAGATAGAATCTTGAGAAGAGGACACTTCTGTCTGTGACTAACTTCAGCTTTTGCGATGCATTTTGTGGCCAGAGTTCCAACTCTCCTGCCTCTGGGAGGGCAGCACAGGGAAACTTGTTTTATTGCTTTTTACCTGGCTGCTCTCATACAGACAGCTTTTGTTAAGGGTTTCTTCCTGTCTCCTTTCCCAGCTTTGTGACTGACAACAATCAAGTTCTCAAAACACCTTATTTGCCTCTGTTAATAAATTAGGGTTTAACTATGTGCTTGCTTCGGGCGCTGTACTGAAAGCTGGACTTCAGAGGCTTGGGCAATGAATTTCTCCTTGATGTATTCCTGCCCAGTGGTGCTTGCTGCTAGCCAGGCTGGCAGAAATCCTGGCACACGCACCACGTCCCACAACTCTGCACTTTTCATCCCTGGAGCTTGTGTTACTGGGATGGGAGCCTGTCTCTGACAAAGGAGAGTATCTTCCTGTTTATGCAAAGCAGGCAAATGATAATCCTACTGATGTGATGAAATTACTTGTAGGATAATGGGAGGGGAAAGGTTTGTGTGAAGGCAGCTTACCGCAAGGCTGTCCCTGAGGTGGAGCTGTGCATTTCCATTGAGGTCGTAGGTGGAGGGTGCCCTTAAAATGTGGGAGCAGGGAAGAGGGAGAATCTCACTTGTTCAGGGGAAAAATATAGGTCCACAGATAGATACACATGTATACGGCTAAGGTTGTGTTCATGGATTGTTTGTGGGTTTTAGCTCAGGCTTCAGGTTGTCACTGTGCATGGATGGTGCCATCACTATGATTTCACATGTTCCTCCACTTCTGGGCATGCACCAATGCAGATACTGGTCTTGTATCATCAAATATCTACCTTCCAAGTCTCCCAGAGTTCTTCAACGTGATTTCTTTGCAGGACGTGATTGGCGGAGCACTGATTTCGGCTGTGCTGCTCATGCTCTTGTATCCTGCGTGGGACGTGATAGATCACTTGCTGTTAACCAGTCCCTTCTGCCCACTGCTTTCCATAGTTGTGCCTCTTGTCTTATGTTACAACTACCCCAAACTAGACTATTACAGCCCTACCAGGGGAGACACCACTACTATCTTAGGAGCTGCTGCTGGAGCAACTGTGGGATTTTGGTTAAACAACCAGTACACTGCACCAGCCTACACCAGTAAAAGTTTTCAGCTTGGATTTCCTCTGGTCACCACTAAAATGGTGGTTGTGCTAGCCAGGTTCTTCGTAGGGATCTTAGTTGTTATACTGACGCGCTGGCTCGTGAAGAGCACGGTCCTTGGTGTGCTGTGTTATCGGTACAAGTTTCCCATTCGTGACCTGGAAGCCCGGAGGCGCCTGGAAGTCGAAGTGCCCTATAAGTTTATCACGTACTCCTCAGTTGGCTTCACTGCCACTGTGATTGTCCCGCTGCTGCACGAGCTGTTGGGACTGAAGTGAGCGCAGCGCCTTCCTGACCGAGCAACGTGTGGCACCACCACTTCAGAGACACAACAACTCCATCAAGGCTGGTAACTTGACCAAAAAGTGTTTTGTGCCTTTCTGCACTGGTGTGGTGGGTTGGCTCTGGCTGGATGCCAGGGGCTCACCAAAGCTGCTCTATCACTCCCTTTCTCAGCTGGACAGGGGAGGGAAAATATAACAAGAGGATCATGGGTTGAGATAAGGACAGGGAGAGATCACTCAGCACTTACAGTCATGGGCAACACAGACTCAAGCTGGGGAAATTAGTTTAAATTATTACCAAACTAAACAGACTAGGATAATGAGAAATAAAGCCAAATATTAAAAACACCTTCCACCTACCCCTCCCTTCTTCCTATGTTCAACTTCACTCCTGAATTGTCTACCTCCTCCCACCCACCATCACAGGGCGATAGGGAATGGAGGTTACGGTCAGTTCATTACATGTCAATTGTGCTGCTCCTTCCTCCTCAGGGGTAGACTCCCTCCACTCCTCTGCTCCAGCATGAGGTCCTTCCCATAGAAGACAGGTCTCCAAAAACTTCTCCAACCTGATTCCTTCCCAGGGGCTGCAGTTCTTCATTAACTGCTCCAGCATGGTTCTCCCATGGGGTCACAAGTCCTGCCAGGAACCTGCTCCAGTGTAGGCTTCCCACAGGTCACAGCCTCATTAGGACATCCCCCTGCTCCCATGTGGGGTCCCCACAAGCTGCAGGCGGGTCTCTGCAGCGAACCTCTGTGGGCTGCAGGAGCTGCCTCACGTAGTCTGTGCCACAGGCTGCAGGGAAATCTCTGCTCTGGCACCCAGAGCACCTCTTTCTCCTTCTACAGTGATCTTGGTGTCTGCAGAGTTGTTCTTCTCCTATATCTTCACTCTTCTCTCAGCTGCAGTTGTGCAGGATTTTTTTTCCCCTTCTTAACTGTTATCCCAGAGGTGCTGCCACTGTTGCGGAGGGGCTCAGCCATGTCCAGCAGTGGATCTGTCTTAGAGTTGGCTGGCATTGATTCTCTTGGATACAGGGGAAGCTTCTGGAACATTTTTAGAGATGCCACCCTTGTAGCCCCTCACTATCATGATTTTGCCACACAAATCCCAACTGCCCAATTTGCAGGAGTTATGAGAATTGCTGTGCACAGGTAACTCTGGGTTAGAAATTGCTGTTCCCACTGTGTCCCCTAACTAGAGGCCCTTGGCCCGGGTGGCTGAAGAGGACAAGCACAAAGTGAAAATCCCTTCCAGAGTGACAGCAACCATGGGGTCAGGGGTGGTGGGGAGCATGGCTGTGCCTCTGCCTGCCTGGCTCTGGTGCTGGTCCTGCTGAAGCAGTAGAGCAAGCCAAGGAAGGGCTCAGGTTTGGGATATGGGGGAGCAAGCAGCTGGTGGTGTGAGGGAAGAGGTAACCAGACAAGAGTGAAATGCCATTATTGGGCAGAGCTCACAGTGTCTTCTGATGGCACTGCCAGAGCTAGCTAGTTCTGTGTGGGTCATTTTACCCATTACAACTAAAAACCCCCAAACATACCCAAAACACAAACCAGAAGGAAAAGCTAACACAAAACATTTTATGTGATTTGTAACAAATTTATTTTGGATATTAATAAGAAAGCCTCCACTAAAAGTTCTTTTGCCTACATGCAACCACGCAGAATTACTACCACAACACTGAGGTTTGTGTTCAAACTGTTTAACTCCAATTTAGCTCCCCTGTCTAAGGGACAGGGAAAAGTCCTTCCTGTCATGCAGGGATGACACGTAGCGTCCAGAAACTGCGTTGTGGAAGGAACTAAGTAGTGACTCTGGTGACTGCAACATGTGGCAATGATAGGATGCCATCATTTTCTGGTGCTGCACAGCATTACAATTGGTCTTCCATGCATCCTCCAATACTGTGTGTAACCTTGGAGAATAGCGGGTGAGGAGCATTCATGGGAGGGTCGTCCCTATAACTCAGGCTGCTTACTTAAAAAATATTTATCAGCTGTTGGACCAATGAGCTGTTGAGAAATACAGCAGTGAATGTGGTCTGCTTGGCTAGCAAAATGTACCACACTATTGCTGCAGAGCTTCAAGCATGGCTCCCACACCTTCCCTGGCAGAATGTACAGTGGGAGCCAGCTTTTTAACCATGTATGCTTGTCTTCCTGGCTGCAAGAAAAATGAACCTGAAGAATGTAAAGGAGGTTCCTTGCCATCAGTTGACTGCTTGGATAAACATGATCAAGTTCCAAACCCATGCCTGGAGTTCTGTCTGAGGAGCAGGAGGCACGCATGGGAAACGGCTGTGCCACGTTAAACCCAGGCTGGCAGTCTCCAGAAGAAACACAGGCATAAATTGTAACCATGTTTAGATTTGCTCAGGCTGTGGGTAAACTGTTTTATATCAGGTTATGTGGACTTTACATGTGCATGCAAACAGCTTCAGTGAGCCTTTTTGCAGGGCACGTGCCCACTCACACCCACCCTTGGGTGAGTGCTGGTCTCCAAACACCAAAGCCATGGGGTTCCATCCTCAGCCGCTCTGCCTCCCACGCACCACAGAAGCGCTGCCATCAGGCTTTAAAACACCTTCAAACCCCCTTGTGTCAGGAGTGCTCTGTGACGTACAGCTGCAGCTCAGAGCTGGAGCCCTGTGGAGCGGCCACATCACAGTGGATGGGACCAAAACGGGAAAAAACCTGGCAGCAAGCTGAGTGTTTAATCCGGGGGTTGGAATCAGTCCCAAGAAAGGCACAGTTTGACAGGGACATTCATGCAGCTTTATGTGTAAAATTTCCGTTCTGATTCACAGCTATTTTGTGCTACAAAGATTTTATAAATTATATAAATGCTGCATAGGTATTTTTATAGTATTCACCTGCATGTGATTCATGCAATAAATGCAAACTATATTTGGTTCAAATTTTAAAATATACCTATTTTGCAGAGTTTGGTGTTTGTCTATTCATTTTGTGTCCTCTATTGCTACTTGTAAATGACTGACATAAGGGAAAGGATTCCCAATTCAAAGAAATTCCCAAGTGCATCCATGTACCTCTCTTCCCAAGCTGTCCCTCTCGCAGCCCCTTGCCTCCTGTTCAGTCCAGCTGTGAGCTTTGGCTTCGCAGCAAAATCCTGCTTTTTTAAAAATATAAAAAAAAAAGACTGGTGATCTCCTAACAACTATTTGTTACAACCTTTCCAAATGGAAAATGAGTGAGTTGCCTGGTATTAGTGATGAGGGACATTTGGGCAGTGGAATCTCCTTCACCAACAGTATCTGCTTGTAATAAACAGGTAATTGGAAGCCAGTTTAAATTAACATGTTCAATTATAGTTTGACAACCCATGAACTGCAGAATATTTTGCATTCATTGAGTGGTCTAACAAGGTTTTGTGGTCCAGGATGTATATTTGAAACCAGGTAGAGCTGTGTCCTTCCCTCATCATCAGGTCCTGCCTGGAAGTGGCACGGCCCTGAGCCCCGAGTGCCCAGAGCTGATCAGGGTGAGCCCAGTTGCTGCAGCATCCCTGGGCCATCTGGGCCAGGCACAGCTTTCAGCTGGGCTCTGTGCTGAATCTGTGTTCCTGGGATGCTCACAGCACTGCAGCCATTCCCACAGGGCTTGGGGCAAGGCAAGTCTTATAGTCTGGAAACACGAGTACCTCCCTGAATAGGGTGCAAGTGCTGCTTGGCAGCACATGGGATCTTACACATTTGCTATAACGTGTGTAAAGCAAGGCCCTCGCTTGCTGCCAGCTCCAGCTCCTGCTAGAGCACATCACTTCCCTGCTGTCTGCCTGGGGCCATTGGGCTGGCAGTGCTGCCCAGCCTGCCTGCTGTCCTGCTGTCCCACTGCCACCCTGCTGCTGCCACCCCGCTCACCCTCACACCAGGCTTGGTTTCTCAGTTTCAAGGTCACCAGGCGGTCAGAGGTGCTGCTGTGAGAGGCCGTGATCCCCACGGCAGCCTCCTGGCAGCACCCCGTGCTTTTGCTCAGCCTATTCCATACTCACCTGCCAAGCCAAGAATGATTTAAATTGCAAGCCAGCCCGCTGCCAGCCCGGAGATGGAAACAGTCCCAAGCGTCACCTTTGCATAAGCACTCTTGTGCAATAGCAAGGGTGACCTGCAGGTGCAGGGGCCTGTGCTGGGAGCTGCAGCCAGGCTGTCTCGGGGTTCTGCTCCTTGGAAAATCACCTTTGCAGCACCGAAGCACAGCAAGGACAAACCCAGAGGTCAGTGCTCATGTCCAGCAGAATGGAACCCAGCAGTCACCTAGACAGCACACCAGAACAGGTTTGACCTCTGTCACCAGCTCACCAGCCTTTTGTGCTCATGTTCAGATCCCCAGAGATGACCCAGTACCCACAGGCAGCAGGAACAGGCCAAAAGTAATCCACAGCTGGGGACCAGTAGTGTCCAACTCTTCTTCAAAAAGAAAATCCAAGTTCAAAAGATGCTAAAAGATTGCTCAGAAGTCACCACCAGCAGAAGACACCATTTCCTTTGCCAGACACCATGGCTACAGGAAAGTATAAGCAAATTTCAATGTTCACAGTGGCTCGGTCTAGCTCAAAGCTGGGTGATAGCTCCCTCCAGTTCTGCATACAGCTACGAGCAGGCTGTAAATACCACATAATTGGTTTGGAGCTATGAAAGACAAAGCCTTGCAATAAATACACCAGACTTATATGAAGTGCCCCACTCATCAGGAATCATGGTTAATCCTGAGCGCAGCACTACAGCAAAGCTTGAATTTCATTGCTACAGCAGCCCCTGCAAGGCTAGTGGCACCACAGTTAGCTGAGGAAGGGGGCAGGATTTCCAAAGAGTTTTTTTTTTAATCTCAATTCTCATCCTCTGCTTTTAGCAAGTAATGGTACTTACCTGGACAGAGCTAGTGTCCCGTTTGTGGAGCACTTAGCTGCCAATGCATGGGCAAATGGTATGAGGAAGAAGTGATCCCTAAAAGCCTCACAACACATGCCACTGCAGCTCAAGCCCTTAGTCCCAGCCTAATCTGTTCTTTACACTCAAAGGACAGTAAATTCATAGGAGAATTGGGACACCCAGAGTCAGAAAATCTTGTGTAGAGAAATATATTTAGTGCACACAAATATGCCTGCACTCTGCTGCAATGCAAATCTGCCTTATTGTCGTTCTAATCCCCGTGCATGACACACCAATAAACAGGGGGGGTTAATACTTGCCATCTGCGTTACAGATTGCTTCCCACACTGCGAGCTTGCTTGGTTACAGTTGTGTAGGCACCACGGAGAGATATATCCTGCAAACGGCAAGCTGGCTAATCCCTTGGGAGATTTAAAATGTGAGCTGCAGTTTTCTCACTCTCCGTGGGCACTGGAGTCAGTCGTGCAACGTATGGCAATAGCTATACTCTTATTTCATGTCTGTCACGCAGAGATAATTAAAATCTACACTTCCATCTGAGGGGAACCGTAGGGTTTCCAGATGGGTAACTGTAGTGCATTTTTCATACTGGATTAGCACTTGCACCAAAAAGCCTTGCCTGTTGCCCTCCCACCTGTTAAGATTACTGATGGGGCTGCCACTGAAAAGCCCTCATGGGTCCAGTGATAGGGGTCTGTGCAGACATGCAGCTCGTCAGACTGTGAGCTTACCTCACCCTCACCATTGCACATCTCTCTGCTCAGTGAGGCAGTCACTGTAACACCCTTCTCCAGCATCTCTCAGATGTCCACTCTTGGACAGTCTCCTCCTGGGATCAGGGGCTATCTGGCACTTGCAAGGGAAATGAGCCACAGTGTCTAGTCCTAACATAAAATACTGGCTATTGTTAGACTGCAACATTAGCAATGGTTATAATATTGCATAGGAGGGACAGCCAACTCCACAAGCTAGCCAGTAAAGAGCTGCTTCAACATACTGAGCTGACCACCCACTTGGTGACATTCCCGCAGAAAGGCTGGATCAGGCATTGCCGTGCTGGATGGAGCTTCTCAGTTTCCCAGAGAACAGAGGCACAATGCGCCAGGCGTGGCATAACTGCTGCCAGAAAGCCACCTAGAAGGAAAAGCCTGACCCACGAGAGGTTCTCATGTATGTGCAGGCACAAAACTTCAAGAAAAGTAATCCTATCCCAATGCTACGAGGTCCCTACACAGCTGGGGTCCAGAAAGCCACCGGCGGGGTGTGAGCGCAGCAGGCCCACACTGACTTCTGCAGACACACATGCCAGCCCCAGTCGGACAAAGGCTTTGATAGTGCTCTACTCCTTGTGCAAAAGACCACTGGCATATGCTCTAATATGCACTTCCCCAATTTGGTTTGGAGCTTCAAAAACCGCTAGGCTTACATCAACCATGAAAAAAATTAATTCCACCCCCTCTCCTTTCTGAATTTCGAATGATAAAGGATCAACAGTTATGTCTGGAGTAGGGGAGCAGATATTACACATATCTTGCTTATAAAATACCTCTGGCTTTCATGAAACAAGTTTATTTTCCTCCCCCAGCCATTGAGGAGCACATGACAACCGTACAGAATAAAAGCTCAACTCCTTAGTTCTGCTCACATTCACTCAACATTTGCTCTAATCAATTATCTTATTTCATGCAATAAGAAAAGAATGAGATTCCTGTTATGCAGCCATAATCAGTTACAGTACGAAACTGTGTCTGTGGAACATTTCTGATTTTGAAAACTAATCATGTGCTCTGCCATTACATTTCTCCTGTAAAACACTGGGCTTTGACCCAACTTGTTTCTTCCCCCCTGCCCTTTAAAAGCATTGAGGGCACTGCCTAGTCTGAGATGCCACATTCCTTCCCTGCAGAAGCCAGCCAGATTCACTGCAAGGAACACATTTACTCAGGGAGACAGGATCTGTTTTTCTAGTTTATTGGAACATAAAAGCATAAGCGGATGTCCCCCTGGAGGAAGACAAAAGAGCAGAGGGTGCTGCATGTGACAGTGGACGGCTGTCAGGGGAATAAAAGTCATGTCTTCACACGAAGGGCTCAATATTGATCTCTAGGGCAGAGCATGGCATGGTGAGCTCAAACTTGGTGATAACATCAGGGTGTAGGACTCCAAGTTTCCCAATGCTTTGACCTTTGGCAAAGATCTCAGCACAGCGACCAGGAAAGAAAGCAGAGCCTGTAAAGAAAGTGAGAGAAAAATCAATATTTCTTTGGGCCAGAGAAGTCAATAGGCATTTAACATGCAGAACAAAGCTCTCAGTATTAAACTGTTCTCTGTGCTGAGATGCTAAGAAGGGGCTCTCACTTTCTTGCATTAACAGTTGCCATGATTGATAAAAAACAAAAAAATGCTGAGTTAAAAATAAAACTTGAAGACCAAAGTGTGGGCATTTTTCACACTCCAGTTGTTTTGACTAAGTTGCTCCTGCAACAGAAATCAGCACAATTAAGTCAAGTCAGAGGGCTACTGAAATAAGGAACTTTTGCAGCCTTTAGGCTATTTAACACCTGAATGTTTCCCACCTCAGTCTGTTTCAGGAAATAAAGCTTGCTGACATCTAAAGGGTAAGTAGGCATGTCACCCTTGATTATATGTCACATAATTAGAAACAACCTACATTCCTCATCTGGAGAAGAGCTTTTAGGCAGTTTCCTATACACTGTAAAACTGGGGAACAATGAACAACTCAAAGGAAATTGAAGATCATCTTCCTCTTACCTCAAACCAAGTCCCAGATTTTAAATGTTATTTAGAAGTTTGGAAGCTAAAATCCAGCAAAGCATCTTGTACCACAAGGGGACAGTTATGAGGAAGTGTGAGGTTGCATCAGTGGGGGTGACGGACATCCCTGCTGTACTTGTTTCTGTGCCAGTGTGAAGACAAGAGCTGAGGAGCTGCTCCCACTCCTGCTCCCTGCCACCGATGTGGCTCTCAGCCCTTCAGCATCCTCTGCATCGTGCAAAAGGATCACAAGAACTTTCTAACCGCAACTTACTCTCTGGTTGCTCCAAATGCTACTTAAGGTTCAGGATCAGCCCAGGACACTTTACCGTGTGTACACGGAGCTACTTAAAAAGGCAATAAGGATTCAAATGAACCTCAAACCTCAGGAACATTTTCATGACAGTGATCACTAGTAGTCAAGTCCAGAGATACAGTCTCTGTTAGCTCCCCAATGGAAATAATTAATTTAAGAAGTGTCCTCTGTGAGGTTTGTAGTTGTAACTTGCAGCTACAAGAACAGTAATTGTCTTTTTCTTGCCCAATTTGCTGCAAATTAACTTAAATGTGCACTTCAGTTTTGGCTACCTTGTGAAATCTGATGGCAGTAGTAAATGACCACAGTAACATTGCCTAAAGGCTGTTTTAAAACATATTCAGAACCAGTATATTTTAAATGATCCAGTTCCAGTCTTAGCTACAACACAAACCAACTACTTACACTGGACATACGGTTGTGAAATCATCTCACCCTGGATGTTACTGGCACGTGACTCTAGCCAAACAGACACTTGCCACTGCCAAACTGCACTATGCAAAACAAATGTTAAAATAAAACTTGACGAAATAAATGTAGAAAAGAGACAAATGTCACACATACAGATCACTCTGCAGACTGTGGGTAAAAACATAACCTAAAAATAAAGTCCCCTTTTAGTTAGCATTAAAGGCTTTTCTATTCATGAATAAAGCTGGTATTGTCCCAAAGATGTGAGCAGCACACACAGTGACAGTCTTTCAGAAACTGGACTGTAAGTTTAAACTGGCACAAGAGCAAGAACCAAGCAGAAGTTAATAATGTTGGCATGGTACCCCACTATAAATGTATAGGAAAAAATAGCTGACAACATGGTCAGTTACAAAGCTGTGAGTCTGACTTGTCTGTTCTTCTGAACTGCCTTGTGTGTAGTCTTGGGAAAGTTATTTTATCTTCTTGCACATCTAGACCCAACTATATCATGAGACTTAGCTGTTTTTAATCTTGTAGACATCTGATGGGGTCTGTGCCACTTCCCATTGTGTGAAACTATGTTATATTTTCAGGAACAAGAAATGCTCTGCTATCTGGGCATCACCAGCTGTTGGTCTCCCAGTCAAAAATTAGGCAGAAGGTGGACAGGTGGTGGCAGGACTTGAGGCCTTACCCAACCCTCACATCCACCACTACTGACCTTCCCTAGAAGGTTAACTTTAGGAGGTTTCCTTGGATATAACTAAATAATATGCATTTATGGTAAATTTTGAAAACCAACAGTAATTCATGCTATTATATAAAAAACTATGAAATGGCTTAGTGATTATGGCAAAAAGTGAAGACTGTGTTAGCTGGAATCTCAACACAGGTAAAATTTATCTCTTCTGGCCATGAGCAAAGCTCCACGGCACAAGTGACCTGGACCAATGAATCACCACTGCCAGAAGGGGGGTGGTGACTGTCCCCCACCTGGAGATGGGAGGAGTGTGGGACAAGCTGTTGATTTGGTTGAAGCCTTTGCCATGAAACCATACATGCAGTGTGCTCCAAATACACTGCTCCAGGCTTTGGGTTAGACACTTGGCACTATTTTTCCATCTCATGCAGCAACTGATGCTGGACAGTGATGTTACTTTTCTTTGCACTTCCTGGCACTGAAGAGGTAAATATATAATGGATATGAAGGCAGAACATTTCAGTCCCCAAAGTGCAGGAAACAGGACCTTCAAACCAGCTCTCCATTTCTGGTTAAGCTAACCCTGAAATGCTGGCTGCTTCACAGGGCGGTCACCAGTGTGCCGGATGGTTTGCAGCCATGGCAGTTGCAGGGCATAATTCTGTGACTGGAAAGGATCAGACACTAAGCAAATAAAAATGAAAGAACCTGTTAAAAGCTTTAGAGCCCCCATCTGTCCAGCTAACACTTGGCTCTTGAACCAAAGAAACATGAGCTGAGGAACAGGTTTACAGAGAGTTTATGAACTCTGGTTAATAATGGAACTATTATTATTATAATTGGCTGCACTACAGAATGCTCAAAGTATATTCCTGCCTGCTAAAAGGGCCTCCAGACTGCATCCCACATGGGGGACCTATAGCCTTCCCCATCTTAGTGACTCTTCCTTTGACCTTCCTTCCTTCCTACCACACAGGTGGTAAGGGAAGGAGGTTGGCTCATGCACTAGACTGGGTAGTGTTGGTCCATGTGTTTCTGCCAGGGCACCAGAATTTGGAGCAAATGTAAATTTCAGATTAAAAAATTCTGTGAAAGAAAGGGAAGCACATAAAGAAGGAAAAAAAATCAGAAGAAACATGAAAAACCTGAGCAAAATGGGTGGGGGGAAAGAGAAATATTTTGCAGCTGGGAGAAGGGCTTTGACTGAGGGACCAACCACACCCACAAAAGGAGACCTGAGCTAGAGGAGCCTTGCTGTGCTGAGGACAGGACACAGGAGGGCTTGACCAACCCACAGAGCAGGGCAGCAGCAAACTTAAGGGTTCATCACAATAACCCAGAAACAAAGGTAAGAACTTTTTTAATCCTAATTTGTGTGTTTCTTGTATTATCAAGTAAAGAGCAATGGTGGTTTAGATTTCTAGCAAACCTTGTGTTTTGTACTAGACAGTGTTGTGTGACTTCAACTCCTGAAGCAAACTAAAAACTTTAGAGAGTCAAGGCTGTATCAAAGACATGTGCTTATGCTACTGGCACATGTGGGGAGTCAGAAAAAAATGCACATGGTGTTACCTTGTTTGACTAAATCACACCATAAGTTGAAGCCTAGTGCTCTAAGACTCAATGAAGTATTGATGCCAAAAGGAGCATTCCCAGAGTCATTAGCAGCTGTGACCTGCAGCTTTTGAGCAGGAGTTCACCATAGAGTTTGTCCCATCTGTCTATGGTTGTGAAGAGCATGGTCTTCCTGAAGAAAGCTTGTACTAGTCAGGCAGTCATAAAGCACACCTGGAGGCCCTACTCTTGGCAGGTGTGCAAGGAAAGAGCTGTGTTTGCTGCTGGTGCAGTTATACTGCAAGGCTGATCTTGTAGGTCTGTCTGGTTGGTTGTTTAGAGTCAAAATACATTTTAAGATTGTAGTTTACTATACCTTGTGTTTCAAGGATAACAGATTTATCATTCTTGGTATGTAAATCCTTTCTGCTCTGCACAGAAATAGTAGTTCATAAACTTCACCTTGAAATCTAGTCAGATTGCATTGTTCTTGCTGATTGAGACCTAGACAATGCCAGAGGAGGCCTGAAGGTCTAGCAGTGGAAATCCACCTCTTAATATGTCAGGTCTATAACTGGTAGTTAGGAGAAGGGGTGGGGTGAAATACAATATGTGTTCCTAAAGAAGAGATGCCAAAGCCAACCATGACTTATGCTGACATACTACATGCAAGTAAAAGACAAAAGGTACTTCTCATGGCTGCAAGTAAGAATTTAATTTCCAATGTTCAGTGATGTAGAAATAATACCTTTAATTAAAGCTTCTGTACCATGTCCTCAAAATCCGTAATTGCCTTTCTGTATTCAGGCAACAGGGCCACTTTGATTGCTCTGGGGTAATTCTTTGGCCAATAATCCAATAGAGCATGTAGTCTTTAGCACATTTTCTGGCTAATTGACCCTCAAAGAGCTCTGAGTTCCCTGCACTGTCTGTTGTCAAACACCTTGCACAGTTTCTTTTCTCTGTCTTACTCTCCCTTCCTTTCAAAAAGATATAGATTAAAGGAGTATTATAGACCTACAGTTACACTAAGCCTCGAAACCCACTTGTTTGTTCCTGTAATTTGAAGGAACATTGGAAGCTGAAGCTTAAGAAGGTAACAGAGCAGAGCTCCTCTGCTCTCAGTAGTCTTTCATCTTAATTCTCCTCCCCTTTAGCCCCTCCAGCTGCCCTTTCACTACCTCATCCTCACTCACCTGGCCAAGTATTTTGCCTGTGCTACACTGGATGGAATTTGTTTTGTGAGGTTAGATGTTGGTTTTAGGATGAGGCTCTTAACACTTGTGACCAGTTCTTTTCTTTGGCAGATAATGCAAATCAAATGCAGAGTCAGAGGACACTATCAGTGTTTTAAAAGGCACCTTTTCTTGCCCATGGACCCAGTGCAGTCAGGCTCCCAGAACCTTATGCAAAGAAACCTCAAAATCCTATCTTGTTGTGGGATAATTTACCTTCAGCTAAATTTTAAAACCACAGGTATCTCAAATCTTGCATGATTTTTGGAACATACTTAGAGACCAATTGTTCTTCTAAGTTGCATGTTGTCAGCCGTTCTTCCCCCTTATAGTCTCATGCCCAAAAAAACATACTTGGGATCAGTGGGATATTTATTAACTTTAGTCTCTTGGTTTGTAAATCCTGACTAAAGCTGTGCCAGTAGAATTGCCACTCCCCAGATCACACCTAACTGTAATGACATGTCAGGAAATTCAAATTAGTACAATCAAATTTCAGGTTATATGCCTTAATTCCCCTCCCTGAGAAAATAATTCATACTTGACAAAAATGACAGAAGAAACAGCTGCATGATGGGAGTGAATATGCCCTTGTCTAAAGGACATCTTTCATTCTAATTTCATCCTTTTCTTTTTAAAGGCCTCCTTATACAGGACTTAGTAGAAGAGAGTAAAGTGACAGTCAGTTATTTAGCTGGACTGGTACACTGGATATCCAAAAATAGGGTTGAATATTAGAGTCTTTGAGCAGACAATGAGACCAGCGAATATGGAGAATCATCCACAAATCTGAAGTGGTTAGTCAATCATCTTCTCATATTTCAACTAAGTCAATGGCTGTGTTTTTATTAACTTGTATCTCAGGGAGGGTGTGAAGAAAATTAACCCTTCTATCCCATAATAGAACCCTATGAGCTAGGTTTAATTTTCAATATTACTGTAAAAACAAAGGGTGTTTGGTGTTGTTGGATGTCAGGAAGTGATTCAAGAACACGATAGGCTTAGAGAACATCTTAATTCGCCCAGGATTACAGCAGTCTCCCACACTTAAGATGATCTGAGTATAAAATCACTGTGTTCTTGCCTTTTCTAATGGAGAGTACTATTTGTGTGGATGCTGAGGCTAAGGAAGGCTGGCATTTTGGGTCACTGATCTGGGTAACAGCACCTCTCTTATTCAGTGCTGGAGTAACAGGGTGGTTGTTTAAGTACTGCATACAGAAAAACTCGAGTAGGAAACCTGGAAATAAATCTATCTAATTCCATGTATTTTTCTAGAAATTGGTATTTATGTATAATGCTTAAAAACTTGCATTTGTAGGGCAGTTATGAGAAACAGCAATTCTACACTGGAGTTTAGTTGCACTGCAGAGTTACCATTACACAGCTAATCTCTGCTTTCAGGCCAGTTTTATCTTATTTATCCAGATTTACCTGAAACATTATACTTCACCTTGTCTAAAAGTCACAAATCTAACCTGGTATTGTCACAGCTATTGTGTTAATAAAACTAGGGAATTCCTAATCCCCAATAAAGTTCACTTTCTTTTTTTATTAAGATGTCTTGCTATTTCACTTGAGTTAGAGAACACAAAACTTTCAGTATTAAAAAACTTAATTTCTTTCTATGCCATGACTGTCTTTTATCTCTTTGGCTATCTAAAGGAATAATTCATCCTTGCAAACATCAGTCTGTCAGAAACTAGGAAACAATAAACCGTATTCTTTATGGTAGGGGGTATAACTTACACCATGTATGCACAATAAGGCAGCAGGTTTTAGCTTTTAGGCTCTGCTTTCATACAAGCATTAGAGAATAATGAGAACCAGCACTAAATCAGTCTGCAAGTCTGCTTTAGTATGTCATATTTAGTTTGTATGTTGTTTAATCACCTCATGTCCTCCCAGTGACTGCCCTTGCCTCCCAGTGACTTGACATGACTTGCTGAGATAAGTCACAGCCACCTGATGTTGTGCTTTCACAGCTACCACATTTCATGCCTTTCAGAAAGTGACTTGACAAACTAGCATGGAACAATACATAATGAAACAATGAACTTCAGCAGTCAGTGGAACTGTTAATCACATAGTTTTAGCAACTAAGGTTTCTGTTGCAAACGAAGGCTTTGTGGCTGAAGCACCACAGCTGCTCCAGCAGGAACAGAAAGGCCTGAACCAGCTGAATGTGAGCCTGCCCCAGACCAGAAGCAATACAGCGCCTGCAACAAATATGGCTATTCTGCTTCTGGTCCCAAATGAGGAGGGTCTGTGCCCAGCACAGGTACTGGGCTGTCTGACCTAGCTCAGCATTTCTTTGTTTAGCTACTGTTTTCTCACATATACACCACAAGAAATGATAAAGTAAGTTCCTCCACTAGGGGCGACAGAAATCTTTGGAATCTGCATTCACACTGATCTAAAAGTTTGAGCCAATATCTTGCAAATTCCTCTTTAAAATGTAATTGGAGACATTAAAAAAAAAAAAAGGGCAAGATTAAATTTGAAGCATTGCCCCTCTGCCCTGATATCACAGTTGAAAAGTCACACCAGACTGGAGAACTGCTTAACTATAAAGCATAAAATTGACATGCCCACTTTTGCTAGCATTAATATCAATATAGTAGTGAAAATGAAAGCATATGCACACTTAGTTTGCCTCCAGCCACAGCAGGCTGTGCTGGTGAAAATGGAATCGAAGGATGAAACACCCTGACCTTCAGTGCTCAGACCACTGCCCTTGTTCACTGAGAAAGGCAATGTCTACTGTTGCTATTTCTGCTACTGGCTTGGATGAATCATTTCTTTTCTAGAGAAGGCTTTGGAACATTGAAAATATAGTTTATGATTGAGAAATAATTCTCTGCTTAAAAATGTAAGGAATGGAAATGACTTAAATATATAATTATATAATGTAAAGCTGTGCCAGACATTTAAAACTCTGGATGCAAGGAAGATTTTTATGTTAGACTGGTTATCATGTATGATAGTCCTCCAGTATTTTTATAGTTCCATATAACTTTTTTCTCCCCCTTCCAGTACAGGGGTATTATACTACAGGACACATACTTCTAAATGAGTCAGTTCAAAGGAGTTCATCTTCTGAAATAATTTTCTGGATTTCAGAAACAAATACTTTCTCTCTTTGTTCTCTAGTTGAATTTATTTTATTTCATATGCAGGGGAAAAAGTCTCAAACATAATTTTCTGATGAAAGTTTAAAAGACAAAGAAGTCTGTCAAACTGTTTATTATCCCATGCTGTGCTAAAATAATGTACTTTTCCTCTAACTGATATAAGCAACTCTCCTGTTTCACATCTTTCCTGGGTACTTCCTTGGGTATTAATGCAGTTAAAACCAAGTGTGAGGTATTAGCACCAGAGTGGGAAGATACTTGATAAGACAGAAATAAGCTTGGCCTAAATTTGTAGGGATTCGGTTCCTATAAATCTGAAGACCTGTATTAGAGAAAGGAAATAAAGAGCAGAGATAATAGACAATTAAAGGGACTCAAAGTAAGCAGCAACTCCCACTTTATTAGACAATTTCATTTAATTTTGAGTTATCAGAGCTGTAGTTCTTCATGTAACTAAGTTCTCTTGATGCTACAGCAAAAACCGCTCAAGAAAAAAGGATAAGTTACTCAGAAATTCATTGGATCTCAAAGTAGTGGCCAACACTGGAAAAGCACTAGTGACAAATATCCCAGTTTGCAAGATGCCTTATAATTAAGCTATTCTAATGATCAGTGCTGGAACTTCTGAAACCCCTTGCAGAATTAGGGTAATACATTTAAAAGGACTAAAATCAGTCAGATTTTAAAAAAGGGGCATCTGTCCTTACTTCTCAGTGCTCTTAGTGTTGTTAATTCATGAAGCTGCCAGTGGCTAAAATTCATCAAGGAACGGAAAAAATTAGCAAAGATTAATGACTGGCTGCAATAAAAGATGTTTAAGAATATTGGAAACAAATTGTAGGTAGAGTACTTTCATTTGTTAACAAAACTGGCTCAACTTTTCATGAGGTTTTAAATAAATATTTCTTTTCACCTGGTGGGAGCAAAAAAGTATTCTTGAATATAATAAGGTGTTGACCAGTCCATTGAAAAAATTAAGAATATGTCTGGTCACATCTACCAGGGTTAGGATGTTTCTGAGGCACTTGGGCATCAGAATTATGGTACAGTTCTCAAAGCAAATCTCCTGCCTTCTGCTGTTGAATTACAGTAACAATACTGGGAATTCAGTAGTACTAGAAAAATGTTAATGTGGTGCCAGCATTCCAAAGTGGATGATCTAGAATGATTCTGGGTGACAAAAAAACAAACAAACTTGGGAATTGAAAATGGGGAAATTAAGAGGACTTGAATACCTTGAATTACCAGCTGATATGGTTTTTGTTGAGAACAGATGTTTTCAAACAAATCTGATTATCTACCAAACTTGTAATTTGAAATACTATAAATACAATTGCAAAGGATGCAATAGCATATATAAAGTATCTCTTTTTGAATGCCAGTTAAATGCATTAAGAAGTGTCTGACATCTCCTAGTATGTCAGAAATGATATCCAGAGGCTTCATAGTAAAATTGGCACTTTTCCTTTAGTTATCTATGAGTAAATAGACAATTGTTGACATTTGTGACCAAAGCAGTGGCTGCCAAGACCGGCAGCTGAAGGGCCAGGATTGCCATTAAGAGCCATCAAGCTGCAATTTCTTAAAATAAAACAGGCATCAATGCCAAGTTCAACAGGGGCATTAAACATCTGTGCATATTGCAGTCTCCCAATTTAAACTGGTCATCAGAGATAGATGCCACAGTTCAATTCTATACACCTCACCTGGAATTAGTCCCAGATTTCCCTCCTTTTTTGTTGTGATTTGAGGTTCAGAGTCTAAATCTTCTTTTAAAGTTGTTTATTGTATAACTATTAGAAACTAATATTTATTGATATTCTTAGTTATGGAGATGATGATTACACCTCTAATTTCACAGCTAAACCTTACTAAATGAGATGCCATTACTATGATTTACTGTGGAATTAAAATTTTCTACACTTTACCACACCTTTCATTTAACTAAATAAGGGCAGTAAAAAGAAGGGAGTGCAATTCCTCTTTTTAATTTTGAAAGACACCTGTCAGTTCCTGAATAAGCAAGAGTTAGTATGTATTTTTTATGCATGTGTTTATGTTGAGCACAGACTGACCTCCCAGCTTTGCTAAGCTGATGATTACCTTAAAAGAATGAATGGAATGAACATTTAGTTAAAAAAAATAAAATTAATAAATCCAGTTAGCAGAGATCCATGGGAATTAATTATGTGCAAAAAAGTAGCTCATGTCACAAGCTGACACTATTTATGGGTTGCTTGTTTTCACATGAATGAATGCTATTTCAGTTTTGTCATGGAAGTGGGGGAGGCAGTGAAGCAGTATCCGTGCATATATATAGATTTTTCACTTTCTGTGAACCTGCAAATTGCTTCTTTTTTATAAAATAGGGATACTGTTTTTCCCTTTCAGTTTGTGCCCCATTAAATTTTATTTGCAAAGTATGGAGATGCTAAAAAGGTAAAATGGGGAAGGGGTTTCTTCCTTAAATAAGGCATAGGCGTTCTAAATGTTACATTAAGAGTGAAGATAATTACACCTTACACTTCACACCACTCCTTTGAAGACTGTGATATATAATCCACTGTCAGTATTTACTAAGCCCTTCTTTATTCTTTTTAGCTTAAGTAAGACTTTACTATGGACCCAAATCCCATGATTAACATCACCTCCTGTGATCATTGTCCTCATTTCTGGAAGAAAATAGTCATCTCAGATGGTCATCCAGAAGCACAAGATCACTAAAATGTTGCAGAAAACATACCCAGTCCTGAAGAGATTAAAACTCGAAATGAAGAATACCTTCCAATACAATAATAAGAATGCCTCTGGTTTTCAGTTAAAGGGAACTGAAACTAATGAAAATGAACTAAAAATTTAATCATGCTATGAAATTACCTGACAATATCTGATCAAATTGTTGTCTGTTTCTGCCATATTTTTCTATTTTAAAAAGTTTGATTTTGTTTACCTTCTAGTCATACATATCCATATTGATCTTCACATTTTATTAATGGTACAGAGCTGGCTAAAATCTCAGAAGTTTTATGCAAAAATGTTTTATTATGGAGCACAAACAAATTTGAGGATTGATGCAATTATTGTACTCTTTTCAATCTATATTTGTTTAGGCATGTCTGTGCCATAAAACAAAGGCAAAAACCAAAATGCTTTTCTAGACTAGTAAGATTCACTAACATACTAACTTAAGAAAGTTAATTCTGTGCATTTTAAAGCAACAGACAGTGTTTCAGAATTCTGCCCTTAAAACTAATTTTATGTTAAGTGATAATAAGGGGAGGAGGGAGGGAAGGTCCAATAGTAACTTTTAAGAAACTGAAAAGCATTGAGTGCCAAATGTATGTTGAAATTCTTGAATTTGGTCACTTAAAACCCTCTCTTCCTTAAGGCTGCTCTAAACAGCTCTTCTCCATTTATTACCTGGCTCAGATTACACCAAACCATAGTGCAAAGGCCAGGGGAACATCACAATTTCACCCATATTTTCTAGCATCTGTACTTTTTTCACAGGTGTTGCTAGAAAGGCAAAAAGACTCTGACCTTAAGGTCGAATCACAGGGCACTTAGGTGTTGGTGGAACAGAAGGAGCTTAAATAACCATGATTTGCACATATGGACCAAACAGGACTGTAGTACAGGCATTTCATTTTTCAAAGTGAATTTGGAAAAGTGACTAATGCACGCAGTACATCTCTATCCTTTGTTGCTTATTTAAAGCAATATTTTATTCCCTGTACTGCTTTTCAATAATCACTGGAACTATTTTAATCAGTTACACAAGGAATAAAAACAACTGGACTAAAATCCTACCTTTACACTCTGTTGCTTACTAGTCTCAAGTTTTGCTTAAAATTACATACAGAGAATGTGCCTCTAAATCAGAGGATAAACCAATCATAGGATAAACCCATTTCTCACTGTGCAAATTTTAAATTTGGCACAGGCAATAAAAAAGCAGACTCCATAGGGATGCATCTAAAAATCCATGCCATGTATAATGTCCTGATTTAAAACCCCTGAAGTAACTCACACTGTTCTTATGAATTATTTCAGTATCCTGCAGTCTCTTTAAGACATTCCAGATTATCTTTTTTTTGTTCAGCAATTGATCTTACTCTATCATCTACTGATGCTTTCTCTCAGGCACATGCTCAATTGACAGATTGTGAAGCAAGTTTAAAAAAACAAAACAAAAATGACCAATGAACCACCAGCAAAAAAATCCCCCCAAAAATTCCCCAACTACTTTGACTTCCTCCCATCTCTGCAGTGAAGGTCTTTGAAGTTAAGTTGGTGCAGTGACACTGCATTTGCTATGGCACTAGAGTATCAGCCATCTGCATTGTTACCAAGATTAAACTCCAATGTCAGAAGAACTGCAAGGAATCTATGCGCCATCCCAGGAGACTTTCTGAATCACTGGTGAAACAGAAAGTAGTAGACACTTTTTTTGGCTATAGCCAAAAGCCACAAACTACTACTAATATATTGCACATGACAAGACCTAATCCGCCCTTTACACTAAATGCATTGTGGAGTAATGTCATGGGAATGCAGGGATTTTGACTGAGCATTACAAATCTCACAGCATCAGGAATACTGAGCAGCACAAATATCTAGAAATAACTTTGTCCCTGTGTTAGGATTATGTTTGAGATCTTTTTCCAGTTTCCTGGAGCCAGCTGAAATGTTAAAATACAGATTATAAAACACTTGCAAATATTTTTCAGTACTAAAGCAAACTCTTGATATGTCTATTCAAAAACCAGCTACAGAAGAGTTTTGAATAGGAAAATAACAGTTGGTTTAACTTCAATCATAGGTGAGTACCCAGCTTCCAGAGCTCTTCTAACTCCCCACTGCCACACCCTCTTTCCAAATAAGCTTTGCTATTACTCATTCAGTGCTTGGTAGAATTAGAATAAGAAGTATAATTGTATTAAATGTTCCTCTGGTCAACCTGGGAATCCTGTTAACAAACCCTCTTGAGAGTCTGCCTAAATAATACTGAGCAAAATAGTACTTTCTCAAAAAAAGGAGAAAAAAGCAGCAATACATACGACACAAGTGTGCATTGAAGTGCCAGGAGACACTTAGCTCAAGTGTGATGTTTGGCATCTTGGCAGCACACTGCAGAGCAGGGAGACATCTAACAATTAAAGGCCTATGAACAGGCGAGCTGGGTCAGGCCATCAGGGACCCTGTGCCTCTGCTCCAGTAAGTGCAGAATGGAGGCACTTCTGCAAGCTTAGTCAGTGTCTCATATCTCTGAACACCAGTGCATGACATGTAAGAAGAACCATAGTTGCCATCCCTGCAGTCTTGTTTTTCTATTCTGTATTTTCCACACTGCTATTTTTGGTAGCAGAATAGATGAGTGCTGGTGCTTTCTCTCTTCCATCAACCTATGCTTGCTCAATGAAGTAATCAGGTCAACCTGCCTGCTTTCTCTCTTATGTGCACAGGCACATACACAGAAGAGATTCTGCACTTAAGGATGTTATTTTTAATTCATGTGCAGCTCACCCAGTATGGAGAAGGAAGAGGGCTGTTATAAAACTGGCTAAGCAGCAGGGTCAGTTTCAAAGAGAGCAGGTCTTTTATTCAAAGATATAAAAGGCATCTTCACATGAATGTGTAAATAAAAGGTACATATGGGGGGAAAAAAAAGCTATAAACTAAAAGATAAGATGTAAGAAGTTGTCTTTTCCAGGCTCTGCTAGCAAAGGAGAATGCAGCGGGTGCCTGACATATTCACCAGTTCAGTGAATTTCTACATCCCCTTGCCATCAGCAGATTAATTAATTAATTCTATGAAGCTCATGGCATATGCTTTACTATAAGTCTCCTTAAAAGGCTGTCAACTCTCAAACTACATAAAACTACTCAATTAGCTCACAGAAAGACAGCAATCCCATTTTACAATCAGTGAATGCAGTTAATGCCATTCACTGTCATTTCATCATGACTCAGTATGATAGTATATGTAATATTAATCCTTAGTGTCTACTGCTGAGAGCAACTAAAAATTCACCTCAGATTGTAGAGGAACATTTTGGCTTCAGAACAACCTCTGCTGAATACTGCAGTTCTGTCTTCCTTACCTTCAGTTGCCTTGATTGTGTAGCCCTTCTCTTTATTTGGAGGTACTTCCAGAAGCTGCATGATCCTGTCCAGCAAACCATGGATAATCTCAAATCCAGGGCTTTTGTTGTAATAAATTGCACATAAATGTCTGTAGTTTCTTGCACCTACATCTGAAGAAGGAGAAAACAATTATGTTATCTGGGAACTTTATCACACTTTCAACCTTGCCTTTTGCATCAGTTTTCCTCTGCTGTACTGTGAAGCACTTGTGGCTGATAGGAGAAGTATGTAAAATGGCTTCTCTGACACCCTTGTCATGTAATCTGAGGAAATAATGGGATTTCTTTAACCCACTGGACTCTCACAGTCAGGAATGTAAAAAAAGATTTAAAGCACCCTATTCCTTGGGCAGGAAAGAGGATTGTTACATATGGGTATCTTCTATGCAGTGATAAGTACCAAGCATATAGTTAAGTGTTAAAGAAATCTAAACCAGACTAGCCAAAATGCAAATACCCAGTAAGAATGGAGAAACCTGTGATACTGGTGGGAAAGCTAAATATTTATAGAACTCAGCTGCAGAGCAACTGCCACTACAAAACAACCAGCCTGCACCCTGAAAAAAGTAATAATGTTAGCATGGTGATCTGTGAAAATATCTAAATTCACAGAGGTTACCAAATCACAACTGATGGTTTCTGTGATCATCCTGGACATCCCTGCAACCAAAGGATGATAAAAAATGTGCTACACTGCACAAACTCCAGAGAGTGATGTGAAATCACCCTGCCCAATCCCTTCTTATATTATTGATTTCAGCAAAATAGGTTTTTCTTTTTTTGAACTCTCAAAATTAGGATGTGGTAGTATGTTGTTATACCTTTAGGCTATGTCATTGCAATACACACTGTTTAGGGCTACTGTGGCCTACTTTTGAAGCTTTACTTGCTGTGAGTTTCAGCATTTTCATTAAAGTACACAGGAACCAAACTCAAAGTAAGAAACAAGAAAAGGAGTGAGTTCACCAGGCAGCATTGAGTTAAATAGTGAAACTTCTTCACCATAGGATTTTGTGGATGTTAGGAGTGTACACAGCTCTTAGGAGGCCACTGAAGTTCCTAGCAGATAAATCTACTACTTCTTAGTACAGAAAAAGAACCATGTTTACATGGTGAGCTTAAATACCAGCAGAAACTTTCACACTCGTGCATGCTTCCTGAACTGTTAGTTCCACATAAGAAATTAGAGATTAAATGAAATTTACGTCTTGTTTACTTGCTCCAACTAAACATTTAGGAACAAGAAAATCTGTCAGAAACTAAACAGGAAAACACAAATTACTAGAAATATAGGTTAAAAAGTAGAGCAAAACACAGGAGCAGAGCCTCCATGCAATATGAAAGCTCAGCCTTTTTGAGCCACAAGCCATTCAAAGCTTCTAGTGCAGCAACTTAGTAACACAGCAGCAAGTTCTCTCATCAGACACTGAAAGCTGAATGTACTGTGAAACTAAGTCTGTATTTTGTCACTCAGGATATTTTTCCTATCATTGTAATAATATGCAGCGTTCAATAATGCTGGAGAATCCAATCCTGAAGTTAAAATGGCAACACAAAGAAGTAAAATAAAATATCAATAATATCAGCATCTGATGTTGGCTCTGGGCATGCTGGCTGTTCAGTCCCATAACATGTGGCTCTGTTTCCCAGCTCTAAGACAGCAATCAGTAATGCAGTCATGGATGGTCAATAATTTATTTTCGTGTTGTACTGAGCAACAGAATAGAAGAAAATGTTTTTCCTTCCCTAAGACAGCACATTCTTTGGGCTAGACATTCAGTAGAATGATTTTTTTTTCTCTTGTGAGTCATTATGCTAGCAGATTTTGTGACAGATATCTGAATTTTAATTTCATTATGATTAAGATAGTCAATGGTGCCTTCAGACCAGAACTCTTAATTAAAGCATCAGAAATAAACATACAGAACCTTTTTTATGCCTCATGTTTTCAACTTTAGAAATCTTTGGTAAAGGAAAGCTTGGTTTTCAAGTATTCAAAAAAGCTGTGTTACAAAACTTACTCCTTTCCAGAGTTACAACAAAGGAAGTTCATTCACTACAAGTGATACGAAGAGAAAAGAAAGTATTAGGAATTGTAGGCAAAGGCTGGCAGATGTTAGAAATGCTTCAGTTCTTTATAACTCACTTAAGAGAACTCTTGTGTCATGCCATGAAACATTTCTATTTTTCAAATAAGCCTGCCAAGCATGTCAACCTAAATTATAAATATATATATGTATGTATGTATTTCTGAGACTTCAAAGCACTTCCTGGGGATGCTGCTGAAAAACAATCCAAAGGATGGGCAGCTGCTCAGGAATATGTGAGCCAAAAGAGTACAGAGGAAGATAAAGCAGTGTTGTGCGTTGTTCCCTTCCAAATTAGAGATGCTTCAGAAAAATGACCTGATGAGCTGAGAGAAGACACCTGGTCATTTAAACTTGTCTTTTAGCCTCCCAAACCATTTTCTGCATATAACTAGCACTTCCAGACAGTTTGGAAAACGGTTTCAAAATGTGGCAGCAGTTGTACTCAGCAATTATATAAACTGTGCTGTGTGCTACCATAAGATTGCCAGATTCTCCAAGATTACTAGTCAGAGGTGTTTTTCTAATGGATTAATTTCTTTTGTTGTGGTGAGAGAAAGGGTATTTTGCTAGGCCTGGTGGTAAAAGTGATGATTTATCCGCAGAACTAGTGTAATCAACCTACCAGAAGCGACTGTCCAGTGCTACAAGTTAACCACACAAATGCTGTGTTACATATTCAAAATCAGCACATTTCCTACTGCCCTGAGAAGAAACATTTTTGCTCAGGTTTGGTTCCATTTAGTTATATTGAATCTGGCACACATTTTGCTAATTTATTACATCAAACCTTTCTTCCAGATATATCTGAAGGGAAATATGTTCAGTTCACCTTGGTAAGCACAAGTTCTGTGTAAGAAGGTATTTTATTAAAAACCAGTGTGTTTAAAACGGATTGGTCCATTCACACAAGAATGACTATAAAATGCCATTTCAAATACAGTTAGTGTCAGTACTCTTTTGACTCATACTTTTGAAATTATTAATTGGAAATTCTGCATGCCAAAATCATGAAATAATAAAATTAAATTACTCAGTCTGATGACATAAGCCTTGTGAAGGAAATCTCATTCCATATGTGAAAGGACAACCCCACATTTTTCAGTGTTTGCAGAGTTAACTTTATCGCCTCCCCCATTTCAATCTGTTTATTAGGCAAGTTTAATTTTGGAACTAAATTTGGGAAACACAGTAGCTATTCCAAACACAGCATTAAAACCAGTTTCAGAGCTGCTCACAGTCTGTAAGTGTTCAGCTCATGAGAGGGCTGCCCAAGAGCACAGAAGCTGCTACCTCAGAAGTCTTTATCTGTTGCACTGATTCCCATCAAAATGAAGTACACCACAAAATCAGTCTTTATAAAACTGTTAAGTAGCTATCCACATAAATGAAAGCTTTCAAGAACTACACTTGACACATGAAACGAAAGTAACAATTTAACTCGAACATTTTACAATGCCAGAGTAAACGTGCTCTTCAGTCCAAGATAAACAGCCCCACCCTCGGTTCTGAAGAATGCTGATGCTCTTCTGCCATCTGTATCGCGTTTTTTGCATTCTAGCAAACTACATTCCTAACAAGGAATGAACTGCATCCCCAAACTGTCTGTATTTAATAAAAAAAAGGCTGCATGGTTTGCTAAAACTGCTTATTTTCCTTGGCAAAGCTCCTTTTTTCCCTTACAAAAAAAAAAAAAGAAGTAATTACAAATTATGTTCATCACCAAAGCAATTTACTTGCCATTTTGTTTATGCCTTATATAAACCTTTGTTTTGCAGATCCCAGATACTTTAAACACAACCCGTAAAACCTGAAATCAGATAATGAAACAACAGAACCACTTCTGCTGAATTTGAAGTAATGTCAGCCTTTTTCATTGAAAGGCAAAACTCCATTCAGACTTCTAACTCCTCCCAAAAGTTGTAGCTCGTGTACTCCTTTTCCCTCAATATACCATACAGAAATGAATCAGTAAAATTTAAGACAAATTTTTAACAATTAAAAATCCATTTTTACAGTCCATTTTACTGTGATACATTTCTCCAGATAAAGGCAATTTGAAATTTTCATCATGTATAGTGAAGTCAGTGCAAAGGGGCCCCAAAACACAGGAAGGATTTTGCTGAAGCTTTTGAAAAGTGAACTAGCTGTTTTGGCTGTTTCACATAAAGCAATTAAAGTTACAGAATAATTGTAAGGCAGCCATACTTTCTTAGCATAGCTGGATGAAACGGAAAGATAACGAAATATTTTTATTGATGAGAGAGGTACTTTGTACTCTGGAGCTTTTAAATTTATTGATACAGTTTTATACACAGACTTGCACCATTCTCTACCCTGTATCTCTGCTACCAATTTCATCCTTCCTATCTGTCGTCAGATTCCCAGAAGATCATTTTGGAAAACAAAAGCAATCCTCTTTAAAGATGATGGAAAAGGGATTCATGTTGAGACACACTGACCCCAAAATCTTACTCTGAATTACCACTGTCCAGGATAGAATCTGTCTGCAAATACAATCTGCTATTCACAGGCTCAAGTCATTGTGCTTTACTGCTGCCACAGCACTGCACATCACTGAGATTGCAGTGGTTCAAGGCTCTAGGACTGTAATGGCAGCATGGCTTCAGTATTTACTACTTTCCAAGGTTTGTGCCACTTGAAAACGTTGGCACCAGGTAGCTTCTCTCATGAATTACATTTCTGGTAAGAATATGGGTTACATACCTGACAAGGATCCAAAGGAGCACGAGATTAAAGACAAGTAAAAATAGGTACATTAACACAAGCACTTTAGAGCTGGTCCATTTTTGGTGCAAAATGGCCTTGTGCTTATCCCTGCAGTCTTTCAGATTTTTTCACAGATTTTAAAGGATATTTAGATGCCTAAAAACGTTTGCAATGCACCTGACTTGTCCTTTTGAGAGAGCATATAAAATGATCCACATTTCCAGCCATTCTAAAATCCAGCCTGTTACACCAAGCACTTCACTCTTGTGCTGTGCACATAAATAAAAAATGTAGTATGTGATGACTATTATTATGGAAATGAGTATTTTTAAGGAAATACAGATTTATTTACTTACTATTACCATTTGGTATGTAAACGTTTTTCCATTACTGAAAATTCCGAGGAAGCTCCTCTTACCTGTATTGGGATCTTTTACTACAATGTCTGAAATCTCAAAGAGTTTGAGAGGCAAGGGCATCTTTCTGTTGGCAGCAATAGTTTTCAGCAGCCCAGGAAGGAGAGTTGTACGTGCCACCTGCAGGACAAACACAATGCTGCAAGTCAAGTACCTTCCAAAATAGCTCATGTTGGTTTTCTTCACTTTTTTGCTTTGCTCATTTGTAACAAGAGTTTAAAAGTAGTCAAGTGCAAATACTGCACTGATCTTGTATATTTAAGCATGCTGGATTTAGAATTACTAAACTTGAATAAGTAATTCTCTGCACCTTCTTTATATTGTATTTTCTCAAAGAGCTTATATGTGAGCTTAAGAACAGGCACCATTTCGGAGGTGCTGGAGCTGCAGGGTAGGGTAGAAAAATAATAGAGAAAGTGCAAAAAAATTCACATAAATTTACTCTCACCTATGCAAAAGGCAAGTCCTAAATGCTATTTTGAAAATATAAAGATAGCATTTTAGATAGCAGTTAATACCTCCTGATAACAGTCAATGATAGAGCAATACACTAAGTAACAGACATGCATACATTCAGTCAGGGACAACCTGAAATTCATGGAAAATTTATGCAAAAAGCCAAGCAAGAGATAACCATACTTATGAATGTATCTGTAAGAAGAGTAACGTTTCCTGTGTTCTCCACTCAAATGCTTCCTTAGAAGTGCACCATTTTTATTTGTCAAACCAGAAGGGTCTGATTCAGTAAATCTAATGAAAGAGGGATGGGAGTGACTGCCTGCTCCTTGACTGCAGGTCAGAAGTTACCATGTGCTCAGCCACCGTTACTTATCCTTGGTTTGCAGCACTTCTGTCTATTTATCCTACTTTTCATAATCAATGAAGAGTTCCAGCTGCACACTCAGTTGGAAGGTGGTCCCTGGCATCACCCTGCCCTTGTCTTGCTGGCAGGGAAGATGGGAAAAACCATCTTGAGAATCTCATCACACTTACATTCTAAAGCTGAAAGTTTATAGTGCATAATCTTTCCCAATTTTCAGGGAGGCCTACAGACTTTAAAGGACTGAAGTTATTTTTGCCACAAGGAACATTCACCCAGTAACACTGCTTAGAAGTATTGTTACTGCAAAAGTCTGCAGTCTTTTAAGAACAGGAGCCTGACATCCCATCTAGCTAGAGGGGCTGCCACCTTTTCTCTTTTTGTTCACACTCAGTATTGTTTGTTTGTGGCACATTCTATATTGCTCTTTGTAATCACCATGCTACATGATATACATGAGCAGGTGATAATTGTCCAAACAGGTTACAACAGTGTCTTGCACGGCTACTTATGTGTGGTGCCAACTAGAACAGAAAATGCATGAAAATAGGCAAAAGTTCTGTTCTTGAATCTCAGAGCAGTAGAAGACTTTTCAGTACTAGAGATAAGATCTAGAAAGACATTTTGGACACCCAGAGAAATCTGATTTACTGAAGATCGCAAGGGAAAAAATCCCACAAATCACAAAACATTAATACCCCACAGATTCCTGAAACATTTCAAAATGTTTCTACAGTGAGTTTACCTTTGTAGTTTTTAGGTTAGAAAGAAGAAAAAGTCTCTAAATTTACCTTCCCTGTAAACTAAAGAAAGCATCTTTTTTAAAAAAAAACGTTCTCCAAAAGAAATACAAAACTTATGGGTACACTCAGGTGTTTTCAGAATTGTTGAGAATACCATACTTGCACACTCACCCTCTGCTCTAGCAAAGATCAAATGATCTAGAAAGGGGTATTAAAGTACTTCAAGACCACTATTCTGAATTAAAACCAACCAAACAAAAAACCTCACAGGGCAGTAAAAATGGTTAATAATTAAAAAACAAACAAATGTTTCTTATCTAGAGTTCAGAAAATTTAGAGATTGCCAGATCTAATAGTTCCTTTCACGTTGTATAGGTTTTTCTAAATGCAGAAATTGATCATCTCGGATTTTCTGCAAGAAGACTACTCGATTTTCCCATATTCTGTCACAAAGAGCATGGTATTTTACTTTATTGAAAAACCGATAGCATTTCACACCAGAAAAGTATTTCTCAGTGAAGGAGTAACAGAAGATGACTGCTAGCAAATTCAGTACATATATATACACAACCTCTGCAGGAAAAGTAGAAAGTATACATTTTACTTTCTTTTGGTTCCTTTCTTTCCTCTTTAAATATAGAATCCATGACAATATTGCTTTCAAAATTTGAATGATCTCACCTGAAATTCCAAGGTTTTGGGGTTTGCTATGCGCACAGCATTTGTTACAGAGATATCCATGCCAAGTTTATCTGCAATATCTTCTTGAGAACACTGAAAATGAGACAAACCCCAACCAAGGTCAAGTAATTAAAATAGACAGTAAGCTGGTGATGGAATTTGATATAAAGAACGAACAATGCAATCATAGCACTGGCTCTGAGGACTCATGATACATGCTCTCCTAATAAAAATTAAGCCTAGTCCTAAAACTAAGTAGGCAAACTGGTTTATTTACAAATGTTAATTGCTAATTAAAAAAAAGCTGGGTTTTAAAAAAAAAAAATAAAGAGCAAGTATTTATTTAGGCTTCTGTCATGGATTGTGGCCATTTCTTTTGAAAAGAGAGGCTCTGATTGTGCCCCCTGACTTGCAGTAGGTGAAGTATTTTATTCTGAAAATAACACGTGTAAAGGGACCGGTATCTGAGCTTTCTCAGGAAATCAATCCTGTGGGGGAAACTTAGAGAAGTAAAGTACTATCTGTGAAAAACAGGTCACATGGACAAGCCTTCAATTTTCAGAGCTCCAGAGGATTCTCATAGTTTGTTCTTTCCCTTTTTTTGAGTTGAAGTGTTTTTAAAAGCCTTATTCTCAAGGTGTATTTTTAAGCTGATCAGTAAAACAATACATAGCCACTTTATCAGGCTCAGACAATGTCTATGCACATACAGCAATAGAAGCTACTGATAAGATCCACCCTTCGGATTTCCAGAATTTATAGCTTTATTAATGTAATAAAGAAACCAATAGCAGACTAGGCATGTAATTGAGGATTTGCTTGTATACTGCAGTCTCCCAGAACTGCTCCCTTTGCACTGGCAGCACTCTGAAAAGGGTGTTGATAGACCAAATGTGAGAAAAATGAGCAGATGATACCATCTGAAAAAGTGGATTTTTGAGTAATAACAAAAAAGCCCAGACAACACAAGGAATGCTGAACTTAGAAGGAGAAAACTGTGTTAAACAGTTTTCAGATGTGTATCTAAACTACAGCATGTTACTATGATTTAATGGAATGCATTCTGGCTAAATTGAAGCTTCTCACAGAAGGCAGTGTTACTGTGTACAAGTATAATGTGGGGTCTAACCAAGAAGCAGACTGAGTGCACAAATACATAAGCAGTGCTTGTCATATAACACTGGGCTACAGAATGGCAGAGCAAAAATTATAGTTATCATAGTCATAGGCCTTACAGTGGTGTTTAATACTGCTGGTGACAGAGCAGACTGTGGGTTTCATCCTGCCACAGCAGAAATACAAATATGTAATTTGTAACATGGTACATGGTACGTGGTAACATGATACAATGCATGACCTTCAAAAATTCTGCTGTAGCAGTTAATAAAGGTTCTCAGTAGTAGCAATGTAATACATTAAACGTTTTAAACATATTACCTATTCAGTGCTGAAAAAATAATTAACTAATATTTATTAACAAATAAGAAAAACTATAAAAGCTGAACCATGTTATATATAGCATTTCCCAAAGATGGTACTACCCCAGGTCTGAATACCTTTGTGAGATACCAGCACTGCAGGAAGTAATACTATTTATTACCCTGGTTACTTACTTATTACTTAAATGAGTTAATAACAAAATATTAAAACCAGAATATATTTTGCAGAATGAGACCATATTTTGCTTTCGAAGCTCTGTGAAATCTGAAGGTGTTTAAAATTTATTTAATACTTTCAAATACCAAATTTGGTTGCAATACCTGAATTTTTCAAATACCAGAAGTGTTTTAGGAGCCTGCATTGGTGCATCTTGCTGCTGCAGAGTCCTAATTCTTGGTCACACTACTGGCATAGCTGTGGCAAATGAGATGAAAAATACCTACAGCCAGTGGCAACAATTGCTGTATTTTTATTTGTTCTTCCATACAAAAAAAAACCCTCTATCTGTGGTGAAATTTACCGAGGATTTTGTGTCTCCTTAGTGTGCACTGTAACTTATTTATGGGTATTCTTAAAATAAACTCTTTGCTGACTGAATAATTACATACCAGCTTGGTATCTAATGGAAGGAATCATGGGCAAGTGACAATACTGAAGAGAAACACAGAAAAAGGGCAATCTCTAAACTGTAGTAGTATCCACCAGAATGTACTAAATTTTAATGATTGTTTTCCAGATTACAGAACTGTGATGAATTTCACATCTGGTGGACACAGTCTTAAGAGGGACTTGCTGTCTTACAATTTCATCCTATCAATTTAAACTCAAACCAGTAGTTCAGCAGCTATTTTCCCCTCTATACTTAGAACACCATGCCACATTAAAAGTCATTCATTCAATTTCTCCAACCTACAAATTCACAAAGTATTATACTACAAATCTAAAGCACTAGTAAACAATCAGCTGCCAAAACAGTACTAGAAAATACTGCTACATTTATACAACAACATATCCTCACACAGTCCTCTGCAGTTTTGACTGCATTGCTGTTCCAACATGCAGCTAAGAAAAATATGAAATCCATATAATATACCAGGGCAAAAGTCAGTGCTTCAGTGAATCCAGCAGCTGCCAAGTCCAGTCTCAGAAGTTCTGAGAGCTTATTGAGAGGGAGCTAAAATGAAACAAAACAGTTTTCAGCTTCCATTTAAAAGTATTTTGCTATTTTTCCCAAGGTGATACTGCCTGTTACATGAGGGTGAATTCACAAGGGAAGGACTACGCTTCTGTGCTTAAAATTTTTGAAAGCATCAGCCAGCTGCCTTTGGGCTTGCCTGAGGAAATGAATCTCCCAATTAGAGATTTAATATGGGCTCTCTACTTAAACCCTGTCTTTTTTCAAGTACCAGCAACCACTGGTCTTGGACTTATTCAAATCAGCGGGGCATCTGTTTTGTATCCCATCCATGGTAAATACTTCTCAAGGCAAAGCATGTCAAAATATTTAATTCCTAGGTTCTGTTTTCCCCAAAGCCCTTCTGGCATGCACTAGTCATTTACTGACAACAGAGCATTCATTTGAAGGGGCAATCTTACTTGATTAGCTATGGTGTACGTTTTCGGAATAACCATCTGAATGTTGTTATAACCATAAGCTATTGCTGCATCTTCTATGATATCACATGCATGGATAATGTCTGCCCTGGTAGGAGGGATTTCAATCTCTAGATGGTTCCCATTCCCTATGACGTCCGACTTCAAACACATCCTAGTCAGCAGCTTTGCAAGGCTTGATGGAGTTTCACTGAAACAAAACAAGAGAGTAGCAATTTATGGATTTTGCACTGTATCGACTGGTGTTTTAAAGTAATCACTGTTTCTGCTGTATTGCCTTATATCCTAAGGAATCTCCAAAAGCTTTATGGACTGTACATAGACTTAGCATTCAATCAGAACCAGCTCAGATTCTGACTCTTGAGATGGTAATTTTTCTTTGCTTCATAACAGTTGTGTGGGACCATAAAGACTCATTCCCTTTAGCTGAAAACAGGGGAAGAAGTCTTATAGTCAATCTAATTACTCCTGAATTTTTGATAAACTGAAAAAGTCATATAATCTAAACATTTAAAAAACAATGCAATAATGAATGTCTTCTAGTACCTTTTTCCCTGATTAATAGAAACTTTGTTTTCATTTGCAATAACACACCTGATTCCTATTTTCTTGTTAATGAGTTCAGGTTTCACCTTCTCTTTTCGATAAGCCAGTTCCTAAAAAGAAAGAGAAAGCTTTTAAGCATACTCAGTGCCTGCCATTTATACCTAAGAGGATTCAGTGTTGACATCTTAGTAATCTAGCTTCCAACTGCCATAATAAAATGACATCCACAGAAGACAAATGTGGAGTATTAGGCTAAACTTAACATTTTAAATGCAACAGGATTTTTGAAAACATACTATAGTATGTGATGCAAAAGCTGTTCTTGGTTAAGGTAGAAGGCTGAATGCAGCATGAAATCCCTGTTATTGAAACTACTGATAATTTCTGATCTATGCAAGTAACAGAGTCACTGAAAGGTTCTGGTCACCAGTTCATCCTAAGGCAAAGCCCTAAAGCACTGAATGGTCATGCATGAGATCTCACGGTCTAGCACAGATCAAATGACTTTTAGGATGAAATGGAAAGAATACTCTCTATTTCCACACTGGCACACAAATATTTACTAGTACCTTAGAAACTTTGCAACATCTTTTAGAAAGTTATTTTATGTGTATTTATGTATTATATGTGTTTCTAGATTTCTCAATATACAAATCGTTAAAAACCACAGCATTCAAAACTTTGGGCATTTTTTTTGGCTATTTTATCTAGGGAAGCTACTTTGGTGACTGAAGAGCTTTCTGTTTTGTTGGATATCTCTTCAGGATTCTAGGTCTTTCCTCTGTTGATTAAAGGTGACATTACAAAAAGAAAGAGTTAAAATGCTACAAGAAAACCTCTCGGCAAAAGTAACTTTCTTTTCCTCTAAACAGTTTGTACTTGCTTGATATATCTGATTTTAGGAACTCAACCAGATCTGTCTTCAGTTACTTTCAGGAAACAGGAGGAATTGCTTTCTTTATACTTATTAAGAAAACAAAAATGTAAGACTCCATTACTGCAAACAGGGCTGTCTGGGACTCTGAAGGCAGGCAACCTGCGTTTGAAGTCAACACCCTGCCTTACAGACCTTTATATAGCTGGTGTCTATAAAGTGAAAGACTGAAAAATGCAGTGTTACAAGGTTACTTTAACTGAAGGGCATTAAAGCTTCCAGATCTGATAAGTAAGTTATGCTGAGGCTGATTTCAGCTATCCATACACTTAAGGCCGAAGAACCTCTTCCTGCATTAATTTTTCCTGATTTGGAACACATAAGTTTTAAAAGCTTTAGACAGAGATGATAACCTTTGAACAGCAATCTTTTTTGTTCCTGAAAAAGTTCCTATCACATGCTCTCTAAAACATAATAGTAGTTAGCACCTGTAACTTTAAATCCTACCCTTCTATTTGGAGAACTGACACCTATGTCAGTGAGTCTGTATTTTCAGCCATATCATGAACTAGTGAAGCTTCAGAATGAGTTTCCTAAACAAGAGGAAGTGAGTTAATTTCTGTGGGGTTAAAGAAGGCTCTGACTCACTGATACATAAATAGTACCAATCTGAGTTTTCACACCTCAGAACCAGCAAATGCTGCCACTGTACAAAAAGAAAACAATGTTATTCCTACCAGACTGTGTAAATAAAATCCCTTCCCTAAGGACACAGAGGTACCACAATGCAATGCTTACCGGATAGATGTGGGTCTTCCCATTGGGATAAACTACTTCTGCTGCTTCAACACTGAGAGAGACAGAAAAATGGAAGTAAAAATGTTTTTAACACCTGGCCCAAATGTAATGTCTGTCTCACTGGAGATTTATACTCACGTGAATGGCTTCTCACAATATTCACTAAACATTGTGACTATAATATCAAGAACAATTTTTGCCTACAAAATAAAGAAAATAATTGCACTGAAATCTGTAATCTGCTCGTGCTGAAGTAAACAAAATATCTTAACAAATCATGGGGAGAAAATCTTGTGTTACACTCATTTTGTTCTATTCTATTTAATAACTTAGCAGTCTAGCATACTAGATTCAATTTTAATGGACGTTTTTCTTCTGATGCAAAGACATATGTGCAAAAACTTGTAATCTTTGGTTTTCAAGGTTCTGAAGCATTGGTTTATCTTTTCTTAACTCTGTTCTGAAGATACACAGGGTCTTGATTATCATTTGGAGCTGGGTCTTCCTAACCTTCAGTCTAATTAGTCATTTCACTGAAGTTCAAGTGAGAATGCAGAGGCTGAAGGACTGTGCATTGTTTAGTAATATGTTATCAAATAACCTTATCTGCAAATTTGGGTTTTTTACAGATATTATTTTAAGAGATCATTATAATAGAACATAATCATGGGATTCAGATTTTCTCTACTTGCAAAGGGCTTTCTTTATGTCTGACAGTATAATTTCCTTCATGTAAACAGAACTGCATTATTTTCACTTCTGCTGCCAAGGTAAGCAGTAGCAAGAAGCAGTTATTTATTAGTTTGCTTAGAAGCCACTCTCCAGTGTGCAATTTATTTGTGTTGTTAACATATCATTGTGCAGTACAGTAAGTTAAAAGCAGTTTTGCTCTTAAGCATCAAGTTACAAAGTTTAGAGAAACTATTAATGAATGCACAACCTATATTCAAGAACAGGCAATTATAACTGCTAGGCTTTCATAATTCAGCTTTGAGTTACAGAATTTGCATATGGAAAGGCTTGAATTTGGCAACTATTTGCACAGCATCCCTGCTTGAAAAAGATAACTATGAAGAAAAATTGTTGTCTTCCTTCCTTCAGCCCCAATTTTCAGTAGGAAACAAAATGATTATTTACAAAGAGTATTCTGCCAAAATAGGCAGTCCTAGTGAATTTTACTCTTTTCAAAGCCTTTCAGATTTAGAAAAAGTGCTGAACAACAAGAACAAACAGTCCACTAATTTACTTAAATTACTTTCCTGTACAAGCTGAACACTTACTGTCCACATAAAGATACAGGAAAATTAAAATTCAGTGAAAACACAATGCTGTCTATTGAGCAAACCTAAAACTGCATCAAGGGAATTCCAGTCCTACAACTTTTGAATAGGAAGGTTGGCTCCATAAAGTAAATGCCTGGTTATTGTAGGTCCTTGTATTGGAGCCTTATCACCCAAAGGGAAACCAATGATATTAACACATATCAAAAGCAGGAAAGATTAATTTACCTTTGTAATATCTGTGCCTGTACATTCAATAAACACATTTCTGGTGTTTAGGCTTATTTTTGTATGATCTCCTAAAACATGTGAAGACAAAAACATATTAAGAAATATTACTTTTATTGCAATAACACTGATACTGACTCATTCTGTGATTCAGAAAGATCATTGCCATCTTCTACAGATTAAAAGAGCCACTATCTACTGCACCAATATTCACAACTGTTGGCAGAATAGCAGCAATAGCAGCTCTTTTTATTTTTGAATTTATGAATCAAAAAATGAAACAGACCGACACTGACTGGGTCATAATTTTCACACACTAATCTACAGGTATCTCAGTACCTAGCTGAAAAAGCCAACTAGCAGGACAGTGGCCATCTGCTGTTAGCAAAGGGGTTCTGCACTGTCACGGCATCCCATCTTCCCTGGATTTAGTCTCATATTTACATCAGATGTGTGAAGTGCTTAATTTCCTTGGGCAGGAATAAATTAAATGTTTCTTAAAAAGTGATTTAGACTAATGACTATCAATAGCTACTTCTGTGAACAATCAAGATCCCTTGAGACACTGTCTGCTGATACACCATAGCTTGCTCTACATTGGTGATTTACATTCCAGTATGGAATCCTTCCAGGCATGAATTTGCTTTATTTGTCTTGGGAGCCATGAGGTGTGCACTGAGGCACATCCCTGATGAACTCAAAACTGTCTCTTGTTTCTGGAAGAAGCACCTAAAATGTCTCTTTCAAACTGGATGCAAAGACTCCCACAAAAGTGGGGTTCTGTTAGTAAGCCACAAGCCATCCTGGCACTGCCTGTTAGGTACAGACAGGCAGTGCATACCTTGAGTGAGTTCCATTGCTGGTAACCATGCACCATGGGTACAGAAAGTCCTAGAACTGTATGGGATCATGCCAAATCCAACCTCCTTGTCCTTCTTGCCTATCACTGCACCATTGACTAATGCAGATGCACCCCACCAGAGGTGAAGGGAAGCGCTTGGACACACAGGCATTCCTGCCTCCTTTCTTTGACCCCTGAGCAAGTAATTCAGCTTCTCTTTAAGTTTCCTACCTGAGAAACTAGGCCACAGCTAGACTGGAAGTTTGGTGCACTGAAGATCCTAGGATTGAGGGATCTGTATTCCCTTTAATGCTGTGCTGCATCTCTTTGCAGAGGGAATGCATTTGGCATTTCTGGACTTCCTTCAAAGCAAATATAACCTTTCACTTCAGCGCTTGTAGATAACCCAAACAACCAACACAGATGTTTACACTGCCTTTATAAAGTACCTTTAACCTGGAAGACTCTCTCAGATACTGTTTTCTGAAACTGACAGATACTAAATTTTGCTCAACATTTTAAATTGATAAAATATAAACAATATGTAACAATGTAACACTTATACATGGAACACACCCAAGCTGGAATGAGCCTAACAAAGAAGGGTCAGACACCAGCTTCAATTTAGAACAGTTGTTCTTACCAGTCCCTGCCAGAGTTTGAGCTGCCTTGTAAGAAGATTTGGGTTAGCCAGATAAGGTCAATTAGAAAAAGACATTCAAAGAGATTATCACTGCAGATTTATTGGTCAGTGTAGGGAAAGTTACTGACTCTTGACCTATATTTCAGTATATAGGTATATATAGATAAAGGTATGCTGAAATACCATTCATAAAGGAGTAATTCTTCTCATGCCATAAAATGGCTTCAGTAAATGTGGTTCTCAAAAATCATCCATTTCTTCTGCATTCAGAGGAAACCCATGTTTAGAAACAATGCAAAAGAAGTGTAGACCAATTTATTCTTTTTAAGCCATCAAAGCCTCCCGAAATCACTTGTGTGATAGCAATAGGATCCATAAAAACTAGTTCACTGATAAATACACTGATTTAAGACCTAGCTGAAAAGTTGCTATGACCACAAAATGGAGTACAAAGTTAGTTATCAGTCACAGTCAATCAGTTTACAAACTGATTTCTTACACGCTTCTTTTAGATAAACAAATGCTTTCCTAACAAAAGTTGCTGTCACAAGGAACTTTACTGAGTAATAGAAGGGTACAAGATGCTAAATGTAGAGGTTTGCAGTGGGACTTTTACATCCTCTTCATGAGGATGAGAAGGAATACTAGCAGCCTAGGGAGGGAGGAGAAACTTTGGCTGCATTTAAACTGAATGAAGGAAAGAGGATTATATGAAATTGTAAGTGCAACAATTTTGAGAAAGCACATTGATCCCAATTACCCATCAGTGTTTCTGTCAGACACTAACTCACACAAAACAGCAATGACAGTACAAACCAGTCACAAATTAATCTTACCATTGATGATTGGTGGCATGGAGAGAACAACACCATTGCTGTCGTAAATGACAGGAAAACGTGGCTTGTTTTCAATCAGGGGCAAATAGTGCCGAAGGTGACTGTCAGTCTGGAGAAACAAAGTACAACCTACATTTCACTTTATCTCATGTGTGAACTTCCACAGCACCACCAACCCTTGCTGAAAGACTAAGTGGAATTTTGAAAGGAGGAAGGATTGGTTTTAGAGCCACATACTTCACTAGTAAAGGCTGTCTGCTCTCAGCAGAAGTTTGAAAAGAGAGAACTGGATTTTTTGTTTCCTTCATACATGTTAAAAATTAGTACTTTAAAGATTGTCTCAAACATGCACGGGCCATGCTGTCCAGACAATGCCCTTGTTCACCAGAGCAGATATTTAATTTCCAGACATCCTTAGCTTATAGGAACTTTCCTTAAAAGTAATAAAAATTATATAATACTTTCATTATATAATACTTATTATGTAATACTTTTAATTATAAATTGCTGAATATTGGTACACTTGAATTTGACTCAAAATTTATATTTGTTCCAATGACACAGGTATACGCTGTGCCAAAAACATCATCTCCTTTTAGTCTCTCTGATATCCCTTGTTTCCTAGCTTGCTTACTCATCTTTAGAGATATTTGAGGATTTGTCTCTATGATCAGTATGTATGCAATCCAACACTTCCCCAAGTAAACTGGCCCATTGAAAGTAACATTAAAAAAATAGTATTTACCCCAAACCTTTCCCACCTTTGTACACTGAGTATTTTACCAGTGTAGACAGACAAATATACAATCCTTCTACAGTATTACTAAGAGCATCATGAAAACCAATCTTGATGTTAATAAATCAGAGGGTTACCATCAAACCCAGTATTCTAAGAGCTGTGCTTAGCCACAAGACACCACAATATATTTCTCATAGACAATAAAAATAACATATTACCATGCATTCCTCATGAATAAGCAAAATGTGGAATGTTCGCTGTCTGTGCGGCTACAGAAATAACTCTGTATTATTTGTAAAAATAACTCTTAGTAATAAGAATATGAGAGACAAACCTTGGAAATTTATCCTCCTGCATTTAGTGCAACAAGTCTGAAAAATCTCACTTACCCTATATAGATCCATAATTTGTGAGGCTGTGTATTCTTGGGATTGATTCAAGGGCTTGAATTTAATTTCTGAAGGTGCTTTGGCTGTAAAAGTAAATGGACCAGAAATGGTGTCCAAGTCATGGGTACCTATTGCTACTAATGCTCTTCTCCTAGGAAGAAAGAAAGAAGGTAAAATAATGATTGTACTAGTAATACTTAAGAGTTTCTTAGAGATAGTATCTCATGATGCTCTATACTCCAATGCACTCATAGAACTTACTGAAAAAGTAGGATAATTTTGAGAGGCTTAGAAATTATTTCACAAGTGACATTTTACCAAATGTTAATAACACAACAGTCAAGGTAAATCCAGTGCAAATGTTGAAAAACGTTTCTGTCTCAGTTGTTATATGAGCTATAACAGCTATTTCTGTTGAACAATACTGACAGAGGGCAGAAACAGGCGAAGAAATGAGAAGGAATAAGATAGCTACTATAGAAGATTTCTCTCGGCATAACTACAATGCCTCTCTGCAATGGAGATGTGCAGTCTGATCACGTGATAAAATCATAAACACAGACACCATACACTAGTTTAAATTTAAGCACTAACCTGCAAATATTTTGGTGTAGCTTTTCTTGGAGGTCAATGAAACTCTCATAACGATCTTTGGTAAAAGTTATATTACGGAGGACGGCAGCTACAGCATGAGGACGGATTTGGGTAGTCTGCAATTGACAACAGCAACATGTACATTTTAAGTACACAGAATATACAAAACTCCAGCTGATTAGATGTGCATCTTCTTCATAAAATCCTCTTTTGTAAAGTAGTAATCAAAAGGAAAATTCATGGAAAGACATTTGAATCCCGAAGGGCAAAAAAATGAAATAAACCCAATCCAGGTTCGTAGAGAGCAGTTTTCCAACATACAGGGTAATGGCCCAGAAGGTTAATGCAATGTGAGCACCTGAAATTTTGATTTAATCTGCTTTAGGTTCACCCAAAATAATTTGTCTGTTGTTCCTTCCCTTCCAAAATAAATCACAGTAGAGCTATCTAAATTTCTTTAGCTCTTGTTCTGCAAATAAGATTTCCAGTCTCACTGCTCTTACAAAATTGGTACTGATACAGATCTTGCTACTTCAGCAACTCTCAAAACATTTACAGAGATGCAGTAAACACTTTTACCTGTTCAGTGATAATCAGCCTCTGAATTTCACCCTCAGCCGGTATTATCTTTTCATATCTAGGGACACTTATCCTAGAACAAAACCAGAAGTAAGTCTGTAACAGAAAAAAAAAAGTTCCCCAAATGCAGGAAATTTCAGAAATGTAGCAGCAGTGATATGTAGAAAACTTTCTTGGTAACATTTCTTACCATGCAATTAGCTAACCATTCGAAACTCTTTTCCTATGGCATGATTACTGAACTAGAAAGGAAGGGCTCAAGAAGATAAAGTCATAGCAGAAAAGTGATATAAAGGATCACAAGGAAGTTCTGCTGCAGGAGTTCTTTACAGAGGATAACTCTCAAGTGGAACAGCAGCTAAGAATTTTTTAGAACAGATCCAAAACCCAGGAACAGCCTAGTCTAGTCTTTTTAAGTTATACAATAGATCCTGTCCAGAGGAACATCTGATGAATCTGATCTACACATGAAATCATACTCATAATCCAAAAAAGTAGAAAGTTTATTTACTGACCAGAAATGGACTCATATTTCAACAAATAACAAACCACACAGGAATCTCACAATTCCACTTACCTTTCTTTAAAGACCTGTAGGCCTCGGACCAGCCCTTCCAGGCAAAGCAGATCATAACGGTTGGCAGGAACATCAATTTTGTAGAGAACCACATCAGATGCACCCTTTGCCTTTTCCTCGCCCTTTTCTTTAATTATAATGTCTTTCTCAGATGTCTGAAATTAAGCAAAAATCTGGTTTTAATCCGAAATAACTTCACATTGACAGGAACATGACAGTGATATAATACAGGAAAAATTGTATTTAGAAGTCTAATGCTGTAATATGGATTTATACAGCAAATAGGCACACCAAACACAAGAAATTACATCCTTCTCAGATTCAGAGACTGTAAAGCAAAAGAAAAATCCAATATTAACACTAAAAAAAAAATATTATAGAAGCAAGAGTCTTCAGGCTGTCAGATCCCAGTAGAGAACTGAGATCTTATGTTCAGCAATAAACTGGCAAATTACTTGTCAAAAACAAGTTTGTTCTAAAATAAAGCATAACACATGATGTTCAGATATCTTTGGATAAATGCCATTAAAAGATCAAAAAAATTAAAAAGGAAAACCAAAACAGGTCTACTTAAACAAGATTTATGTGGATACAGTTATCAGGACTAGTAAATTAGTTACAACTTAGGTAACAATGTCCAGGACAAACACATTTTTTGTGGATATTGACCAGAAGAATGCATACGAAAGAAAGCCAAACAGATCTTGTAAAATATCATCAATATGTGGTCTGTGGCCATATTTATGTTGCTAAAGAAAACAGGGCCAGAGACTGAAAAACAAGCAGGCACAGTGTGATGATCTCCAGAAAGTATCGTAATAAGCTCTCTTGGAGTCTCCCCCCTTCCAAGGAAGTAATTTGTATACGTTTGACGGGGTTTTTTTCAGAGTCAAAAAACCTGCACTAATACAGTCTATTACAACAATATCCCAAGGAATACGCTGGGAATAACGCAGTACAAACTTTTACCAAATACAAATGCTGTCAGTACACTATCTCTACTGAAAAAGCAACAAATAAAAACACCACTTACAATTTCATCGAGCTCCAAACCAAACTCGAAGCAAAGCTCATCAAATTCTTCATCCGCTGTGAAGGAAAAGGTGAATTTTGGTTAACAATCAGATCTCAGGCCTAATTTTTTGTGTGTTTGTTTTGAGTGCTTTCAAACAAGATAAGAAATACAATTTTGGAAAAAAAATGCATAATAGTAACTTTAAAAACTGTTCTTATATTTGCATCTGATTAGCAGCTTTTTCAGTACATGTACATTTACTGACATGGTATTCTTACAGTCCCAGCAGTGGCTTCTGAGCCTTGGAGCTTAGCTGCTCAGTAAAGTGTCAGAGCAGCTCTGGCCTGAACAGATAATGAAAACAGGAGGAGTAATTGGGCAGCTTCTGCCAACTGCTCCTATTTGCATCAGTCAGCTCATTACACAGAGGTTGCATCAACTCTGTCACGTAGCATTTCCAGCGTAGGATATTAATGTAGACTCGTGGCTGACACAGCCCTGACCCGACCACGGGGATCTGCCTGAAGAGCCGCAGCTCCTGTGCGGGCTAAATAATCCCTGAACGCTCCTTCGGCCCAGGAGTCTTTAGGTCACGTTTCTAGAGAACAAGGAAATGGGGCCTGAATAAACCCCACGGCATTCACTGCCTGCTTTGCCCGTCTTTTTGAGTTTAACCAGTTCCTACAACACGACAGTGACACTGCCAGCCAAAGGCCGCGGCTCGGAAACGCCTGGTTCTGATTTCCCATGCAGGGCAATGTCCCCGAGGGGCCGGGAGCACCCGCCATGGCCCCCCGGCGGCCGGTCCGACCCCCGGGCCCGCGGCCGTGCCCGCTCAGGGGGGCTGTGACGCCCGCGGGTCACTCACTGTAGCTCCTGCCCAGCGCCGCGAACAGCAGGTCGCGCCTCACGCTCACGGTCGGCATGGCGATGGCTGCCCTGCACACCGCGCCTGCGCCGTCCGCCAGGCCCCGCCAGGCCCCGCCGCGCTGCCCGCACCGCCCGCACCTCCCGCACCGCCCCCCGCACTCCGCGGCGCGGGCACAGCGCGGACACAGCGTGGGTACAGCACGGGTACAGCACGGGCATNGGTCTGTCCGTGAGTCTGCGTGTCTGTCACTGTCTGTGTGTCTGTCCGTGTGTCAGTCTTTGTGTGTGTTCCTGTCGCTGTCCGTGTGTCTTCCCACGTGCCTGTGTTTGTCCGTGTCCCTGTCCGTGTCCCCAGTGGGGACCGCCAGTCCCGGTATTGCTGCTGTCCCTGTCCTCACATGGGACCGCCAGCCCCGTCCCTGTCCCCGCGTGGGCACCGCCAGTCCCGGCCCCGTCCCTGTCCGTATCCGTGTCCCCACACGGGACTCAGTCCCGGCGCTGTCCCTGTCGCCGCGGGCAGTCGGGCTCAGCCGGGGCGGCGCTGTGCAGGTTTCGCCGTGTGTTTTCTTTCTTACGCTGGGATTGTTTTTTTAATCATTACTTTTTTTTGGCGATCCGCGTCACGGACACCCCCGGCAGCGGGAGGAGACTGTGCGTGTGCTGGTTTCATTAGGAGCGAAAGGCTTGACCCGAAGGCTGCAGGAACTCCAAGTTCTGGGTCAGCTCCGTAAGCTCTTTAATGGTAAGAGCCTTAAGCGCTCCCGGCAGCGCCGGCGCCCCGATGGCTGCGAGGAGAAAACCCGCCCGGACCCGGGGAGTGCGAGGGGCGGACACAGCTGGCCCCCCGGTGTTGGGGGCATGAACACACCTGGCCCTGATATAGGGAACTAACACTTAAAAGTTACTGATAAAAGGTATCAATAACTGATATAATGTATCAATGACTGATATAAGGAACTAACACTTAGGGGGAACTGATATAAGGTACCAATAGGGAACTAACACTGAGGGGTTAATAGAAATAATTGTAAGGGGTTTTGCTAAAGTTTGCAAAGATAGACTGCATGGTTGAGGCCCTAATTAGCTACAAACATAAAAGCAAGAAATATATGATGGTTGCTATCAGTACCTGGCCTTGAGGTGTCTAAATTAGAATGGACACCATATGCACCTAAAGATAAATCAGGAAATATGTCAAGAAAATAAGATAACTACAGAAGTTTGCTCATTAGACCAGTTCAAGTTGCCAACAAAACTGGTTTAAGCTGCTTTTTGAGCCAAGGTGAAAAGGACACAGCGAGGAAAACCCACGATCTTCATCCTGAAGACCCCGGCCCAGGAAAAATGGAAACCAATGCGCAAACTCAAATGGGAGGAGCGCAGGGCGGAGAAAATGGAAATTATTTCCCGGAACTGATTAGAATAAGCCTGCCCATTCTAATAAAATAATGTATATGTATAAAGAAACAATGAATATGCATGTTTTAACAGTATTTAAACAGGCCTGTGTGCATGTCTTTGGTGGACCAATCCCCCATGCACCCAGCGCTGAATAAACGTACCTTCTCTACAACTACCTAGTTGTGGGGTCTATTTCCGCACGTCAGCCCCGCAGGCGCTGGGGCTACGAACAGACCCGGCTCCGCAGGTGCTGGGGGTACGAACACACCTTACCCCCCCAGTGCTGGGGATACGAACACAGCTGGCCCCCCGGTGCTGGGGATGAGAACACAGCTGGCCCCCCCGGTGCTGGGGGTGAGAACACACCTGGCCCCCCCGGTGCTGGGGGTGAGAACACAGCTGGCTCCGCAGGCGCGGGGCTCGCCCCGACAAAGCCGCGGGTGCCTCGGCCCNGCAGCATGAAGGTCGAGTTTGCCCCCATCAACATCCCCCTAAAGAGGAGGATCCAGACAGTCGCCGTGCTGCAGTGGATCTTCTCCTTCCTCCTGCTGGGTAACAGCCTTCCTCCTTCCTACCCTTGCCCCAGAGGGAAGAGAGCGAGAATCGGGCTTTTTCCGTGGCCGGCGTTATCTGTGGGCATCGCTCTGTGCCGCCGCGTAGCTCCACGTGGGTTCAAAGGCGGCCGGAGGAGAGCAGCTCCCCGGCGATCCCCGGGCGGGCAAGAGCAACGCCCTTCTTCCTTCCCTTAAAGCTCTGGATGGCTTTTCCTCTTTCTTAGGGTCTATTTCTTTCTATGAGTTCTTTTTCAAGTATGATCCTAAATAGCTAGTGACTGTGTCTTATTGAGACGCCCTCTAGGTTTCTGACAGCAAGTTTTTATTGAACATAAGCATGAAGTCTGGTACATGACTGATGCTGTTTTCTCTTGCAATTTTGTAAAATAACTTTATATACTGTAGTTCAATAAAATTCTCATTTAACTAGGTGATGAAAATTAATAGGGATCATCATATGGCTCAAATGCGGTCGTTTCTGTAAACATGAAAAATGTCCTCACTTGCTTTAAGAAAGTGTAACAATTTTGTTTGGTAAACTTTTTCCACTGATTGTTCCTCTGTAATTAATGTTCCTAAATCTCAGTAGACACCTATTACTAAACACCTATTCAGAGCAGCAAATCTTATCCACATAGGTAGTTCTCTTGAACTAGATGGAATGGGTCACTTGATAAGGTAAGATAAGCCTTAACTCTCTGAGATTAAATCCATGGATTGTGTAAATTGGGAAGTGGTTATTGAATAGTCTGTTCTGAGTAGAGAGCAAACTAACTACCTGTGCCTTATTGCAAATGTTGGAATGCTTCACGATCATCTATGGTTTAGGACTTACAAGGAATGTGCACTTATCTTCCTTGTATGTCTTACAAATATATTATCCTTCAGATGGTCTGATATCTTTCAGATGATTTTTTTTTGGCTGTTAGCCCACACATGAAAGATTTGTGTATGTGGGGGAAACATGGAGGGTATGAAGCATCTTCAGGTTTATCCTTATCATTTGGCTGTTTTGTTACCTCCGAATTATATGTACTTAGACTATGAACAGTTTGTGTTTATATCTACATTGTAAATAGTCTGTACTTCTAATTTTCTTTTATTGAGTTAGATCTTGGCATGCACCATTATTTCAGTCTCATAATGCAGTGAAAGTTCAGTGGCAGTGGAAGAAAGAAATTTTTTATCCTAGAGTAGCAATACTGCTGCAGGAAAACACATCCCTCAGAGCTTACGAGAAGAGATTGGGCTGCAGGAGATCCACTCTTGCTGCAGGTCAGCAGAAGTAGGCAGCTGTTGCTACCTGGGAATAAATGCCAAGGAAAATCAACAAGCAAGTGATGTTATGGCTCGTTGGGTATAGTGAGTGCACGTGACTACGAAAAGATCCATTTGTAAGAAGGTTTGGATTTTGGTGAACAAATTGATTCTAATAGTAATTGTGCTTCTAATAAGCTTGTGCTTCACAGGGATGTTTATCTCGACAGCTGTCCAGGGTGACCTTGTAATTTCATAGGTGTATGCTTTCAGTCATATGGTAGTCAGAGTGATCTGGCCAAAAAAGTTTTGTTTAACTACAGGAAGATTCAGGTGGCTGAATCCTAAATAACTTCAACCAGTGAAAAAGGGGCTGGTTTCTGATATTCTGGATGGCCTCTATGTATGGATTTTTGGCCTTTTTTTTTTTCCTGCTAAGCACACAAAATGTGGAAACATTGTTTGTAAATTCAAAAGTGCCACTTTCAAGTCATGGAGGGGATGCCCCAGTACAACTGAAATACTGTGCAAGTTCATCAGGGATATGTTGGAGGCTTAGGTCTTGCTTGGGTGTTTGTATGTGGTTGGAACTAGTTTATGGCAAGCAATATCTTGTGTAGATCCAGTCTGCCTTGTGTTAAATACTTGCATGTGAAAACATGAACAGATAATGCCCTATGATAACTAATGATTGGTGTTACAGACAGAGGTATTCTGTTTAGAGCAGTGAACAATGGGTACTGGCTTACCTCCTGAAGTTGTCCATCTAGGTATGTGGTAAGGTGCCATAACTTAGCAAAATGAACAATAGGACTAACAGATACAGTAAGATAACTCTAAAAATTAGTGCCTTGAATGACAAAAGCTGAATTAGTTAGTGATAGCCTTTAAATCTAGGAAGTAATGTGAAAATGTGATTTGTCACACTGAGTAAGCTGTAAGGGCAATGTGAGTCTATTACAACTTGGAATTCATAATGTGACTTGGATGGAAGACTCAAAAAATCAAGCATTGGTTTTATCTTCCTGGCTGAGAAATGTAAAAAGCCCTTGCTCTCAAGGCTTGCTTTGTTGTCATGCTGCATAGTTTTCTGAGACTGTAGAATTGATGACTAAAAATGCCCTCTTGCTAAAGGCTGCTTGGAAGTTGGCCTGAAACACAGACATGCAATGGTCGTTGAAGACTGAATCTTATCCCCACTGTAGAAAGAATGAATCAGTCAATAAATACTGAAAAAATAGCTGCAGCAGAATGGTACAAGCAAGTTTTGCTTCTTCATGCAGCGTATCAGCCTGGGCTAGGTCTGCACTACAGATCCATTGCTTCTGCTGTACAGCATAGGCAGAGTAAACATGTCTCTGCCCCAAAAAAGCTGTACAGATGTGCACAGAATTTCATTACATACAAAAGGGACCTCTTTAAAATTCTGGCTGTAGGTTCCTGTGCTTCCTTGTTCTGTGCTGCAAGTTGCCAAAGTTCACCCTCAAAGGGAAAAGACAAGTCTTCATTGTAATAGTGATTTCTCTGTTCGTTATCCAGGGGCATGACACCAGTAGCAAAAAATAAGTTCTGAAGTACCATGATGTGTATGTAAGAGCTTCTGGATTAGATGACAGAAATGCCCACTAACAGATTCCTACCAGGTGCTGTCTGAAACTACAATATGGTTTTCTATCTTATGTTCTCTTAAATGCAGCAGGCCAAAAAAATCTTAGGTATAAGTTCCATGAAAAAGAAAAGTATTTTAAATGGGCTTCTGTCCTTTGAAAGAAACATTATCAATCTGGAGTCTAGAAAACTAAAGCTATAAAATCTGAAAATGAGGAAATGCTGAAATGATACTATTACTTGCTATGTTAATCAGGTATCTAAAACAGCTTGAGGCTGAATCACAATGTCAAGCCACTAGTGTTTTACTGCTGAGACAGCAAATATATGAAGTTTTGCAACTTCATGGTACCTACTTTGGAAAAAAAGCTGAAAGAAACAATTTTGATAGATGGTAGTTTTATGCCTGTAATTACTGTTAATAGAGGTTCATCATCTTGGCCAGGGACTGACAGTCCTGGGGCAGGTCTGGCCCCATTCCAAGCTCATGCAGCATGCACATCGTGTCTCACTGTGAAGCTGTCTGCTCTTGGTTGCTCTGTGCCATTGCCCAGCCCAACCCCAGGCAGAAAGTCACCTGGAGAAATGAAATCTATAAGTGCTGCGGGATCGGCAAAGCAAAGAGGTTACATCACTGCCATCTTTGTACCATTAGTTTCATGGTACACATACACAAAAGAACTTGTCACTGCCAATGAATGCAATAGATGTCCTTGGTGTTTAGCATGAAATCTTTGTTTTTAAGTTTGGAAATGTTTTTATGAAGAAATTTGAATCAATTTTATGCATTTGCCAGGATGTCTGGTATTCTGTTAGGAAGAGTTGTAGGTTTTTTGTTTCTTTCACAGTAAGTGAGCAGTGATTTATCCTTGGTGTATGACCTGTGAGCCTCAGTACTGCACATCTGTCAGTGAGGGTCAGTTTGCATCAGGAGGTGAGCAGCACCTAGGTAGGAGGTAGATCAAAGGATTCATCTAAAGACAAAATAATTAAAAAAAAAGAGAGAGGGAGAGAGAGATTTGGTTCAAGTGCTGCTTTGCAGGTGCTTAAGCCTTTTGTTTTCTTTTCTCTCTAATGTGCACAAATCAAACGACAGCATTTTGAAGAAAATAAAGCAAGGAGGTGGATTGGTGGGCTTCTCTACCAACTTCTGTGTACCTGATTTGAAAAGGGACAGTGGAGTTTTAGTATGTGTGGTGGTTTGAGAAACCCACAACAGCATGTACAATATCAAATGCATAGCTAGGTAACTTTGGTGGAGTGGTGGTGTCTTGGGTCAGACAATGAGAGAGGAAAATGATAGTTTAACTCTAGGACAGGGGTACCAGTGTTTTGTTCCGAAACAAAGCGGTGGTAGGGCAGAATGATGCATCTTCTAAGGCTCACTTTTGAGCACCAGCAGTCCAGCTGGTCTCCTCACTGGGGATTTAGGAAGTGACTGTTTTGCTGGCACACCTGTGTTTACTAGCAAAACACATACAAAATCAGTATATAAGGTATACTTTAATCTGCATGCAGCCACAAAATAACATCCTGAAGACATTGTTATATATTAAAGTACATCCGGTTTTCTAGTGATTAAACTGCTGTGCATGTAGGATGAAACAGTCTGTTAATTGAACTTGCTGGAGACAGTTTTGGCTTGTGGATCTGGCTTCCCCAAAGGAATAGAAATGATGAAACATTTGCCACAGGGTGAGATATTGCTGCTGGAATAAAAAGTGATTTCTGTGTTGAGAAATCAGGTGTCAGTGTAATCTGCTAAAGCAAATAATAACCTTTTTCCCAAACATGACATGGTGGTTTGTTATCTGGTGTTGATTTAATTCATCAGCTATAGCTGACTAACTAATATAGTCTTATTCTTCCTCAATGCCTCTTTTAAAAAACTCTTTTGATACTTAAGAAACCTCAGCTAAGTTCTGTGAGCCTATCCTAGCAATCTGGCAGGTATTGCTACTTGGTATTGTCAGTCTATACTCATCTATGCATGAAGTTTATTGCTGGCCCATGGGTAGGGACTGAAGTGTGATCATAGAGAATAGCAGGGTGCTCGCTGATGCTTGACTGCCTCAGCTACCTATGTCTTAGGGAGGGAACTTAACCATATATATGGTTATCTTTCTATCTCTCCAGAGTAAGAAGAGAAAATGGCTGTGCTGCATCAGGCCAGAGACCCTGGCTTGACAACCTGTGTGTGAACATAACTGAGGGTGGAGAAATAAAAGAAACAGGAAATATGTAGACTAAATTTGGCATGCTGTTTTGGGACTTGGTAATTAGTAACTTGGATTTATGGTATCCAGACCACTCTATCTGCAAGTCAGTGATGCTTAATGCTCTGTATCTGTAGTTTATCAGTATTTGCCAGTACAAGGTCTTGGGAACTGCAACCAAATTTCAGCATAAACAAGCCTCCAAACCTTGGCATCTGAGGGTTTGTATTTGTTATCATAGCACTGTTGAAATACAGCTGCCTTGGTAGGAGTGCTCAAATATCCTTGTGACTGGGGCTCACAGCTGTAACCAATAACTTGACAAAGGCCCTCCACTACAGGAGACTGACACATACTCAACAAATGCTGGCCAGCTGATCACCTCAGTCCTGGAGATGGATACCAAACTCCTGTGGATTTCAACAGTTTTCCAGTGCAGTTAGTTTAAATAAGTTCCCAGCTTTTTCTTTGCTGAGGAGTCCATATGTGCCATGGATAAAAAGTGACAGCAAGTTCCTGTGCTCCTGATGGAAATTTGTATATTGACAGAATTGTACAGATTAGAAGACTTTAAACAGGGTAGTACTAACACTATGGCTCCATTTGTTTTTATAAAAGAGCCTTTGTGTGTGAAAGCTGCAGAGGCATGAACTTGCTTACCGTTGCCTTGGCAGGTTGTCTTGTCTCAGGTGTTGCCTTTTGTTTCAGGTCTTACTTTGGTGGGACTGTTGGAGTCCATTTGCTGTATTTGTTACTTCGTTTAGATTTCTATCACTTTTTGTATGATTTATAAATAATTTAGAAAATATTCCCAGAAATTTAGGCTGATTTAATTTTTTTTTTTCTTTTCTCACATGAAAGAATCCACTAAACAGGGAAAATAAGTCAATTTTGGCAATAAAAAAAAAAATTATCAGTGGTATCCTGAGGGATAATAGAGAGGAGCAAATGTTCATTAGGGATGAAAACATCACTGTGCAATTCTCCTTGTGTATTCCCTCCAGTGTTCTGTTCCTAACCCAGTTCAGAGTCATTGCTGCTGTGAAAACTAAAGGTGAGGAAAGCACTGGCATGTTGTAGGTACATCAACATGGTTGTTGAAGAATATGCTGTCTTTTTGGGTTTTTTTCTTCCCCCTTTGTGTCCACAGATGTAAGAAATTGGCTTCTCACCTTGTGTATTGGTATGCACATGTACTCATAAAGCCCAGAGAAGTACAATATTAAAAAAATCACATCTCTACCTGTGCATCCTATAGAATGCCAGGGGAATAAAGATTCTTTGTCTATCATGTCCTTGGTGAGATGAGGTTCAAATTGTTCAACCCTGAAAGTCTCCATCTCATTTAAGACATGGCAACATAATGTGCTTAGAGAAAACTTTGCTAATAGCATGTGGGAAACAGCAGGGACTCTCTTGTAGTTCAGAGCTGTCCCGAGCTGTTGGCTGGAGGTTTTGAAGTGACCTGCTTTACATGGGTTTTTGGGGCACTGTAGTGCTGGTTGGATTGAGACCAGCACCCTTGGCTTCTGGGACACACCTGCACTGTCCAGGCATGGTTTGTGACTGCTCTGAGAGTAATGGGAGGCTTTTCTTCCAGAGGGCAATTTTACGTTTGGTGGGCCTCACAATAGATATTACTCAAATATTTTTGACTCCCTAGTAACTACAAATGCATTTGGAGCTTCCAATAGTGGGCATCACCTGTATTTTGTCACTCAATATGCTGTTTTCCTACTTCCTACCTCTGTGGTATTTTAACTATTTGATGAATTTGGTGCCCACAGCTGCAAACTCAGAGCCTGTTTAATGATTGGAGCATCAGGTGTTCAAACATCATTGGGCAGATCGGCTTCCAAAGCTGCTAGGTAACACTACATCCATTTGTTGCAACACATGAGTATCCACGTGTTGTAAACGGGAAATGGAGCAAAAGGGACTCACCAACATTGACTGGAAAACCCAATGTTAAGGGTCCCATGGCAGTGATTTGTCTTTTAACCTGTATTTCATTTCCCTCTACTATTCCAATACACCATAGAGGTATTTTTCAAAGCTTTAATTCAAGTTCTACCAAAAAATTATTCTTACAGCATATGCTGGATTACATTCGAGGATGCAATGATATAGTAGAGTGATGAATTCCAAGTTATTCACATTTTGCCTGGAATTTGTTTATGAATTTGGGTCAAATGGTTGCCATTTGTTTACTTGCTGTCTTGTCTGAAGGAGAAAACACCGGGTTTGTGTTTGTAGGCTCTTTGGTTTTGAGTCATCACTGTTTAACTCACCTTGCAGGCTGCTAGTGCATTGAAATAATAAGGAGGTATGGTAAAAGGAATTTGCCACATGTCTCATTGGGAATGCAGTAATCGACTTTGTCCTACAGATGCTGGGCTCTCCTTGGGAAGTGCTAACAGCACACTTATCTCCCCATACCTTGCATGCACTCAGGAATGCTTGTAGGTAAAGCAAAGCATTGAGCTTGTTGATCTCATGTATGTCTGCATAGGATTAAGTGCTGCTATCTGGGCCTTCTCACTGCTGATTTAATTAGCTCCCACAGCAAGGATGCTTTGATCCAAAACAGCTTTCAGCTACTTGGCTTGGAAACTGATAGCAAAAACCCATGTGATTCTGCATTGAGCCAAAACTACTTTTGAAAGGAAAGGTAGGAAATATAAATACTTATCAGTTTTTGCAAAACAGCTTGAAATTAATAGATCTATGGTGATTTAAAAAACTTCTCATACTTATTCAAACAAACTCTGAACCTTAGCATCCTGTCCTGATTAGCATTCCTAGGAATTTCTATAGTTTCAGAATCTCTTCTTCAAAGAACAGGTAGTGACTTTTCCTCAGAAGTTTTCTGTGCCCTATTTCGAAGTGGTGCTGGTGTGGGATTCCCAGTGATTTTTCGATCTGGAGCAGTGGTATTGAGTGTCATCTTTCACCTGTGTTACTTGTCCTGTGTTAGTGATGTTCCTTAGAACTTGTTTCAGCTCTTGCAAGTTTTCCACTTTGACTTTGGAGGTCTGTGAGTCTCAGCTGTTGTATTTTTCAAGAGCTCTCACTGAAGTGCTTTTCTGTGCAAAACTGGGTTGCTTGCTTGAGCAGGAAGCAGTGAGCTTCTGTACTGAAGAGTGGAGTATCCTTCAGAATAGTAGGTTTGATCTTGCTCCTGGCTTTGGTTATAGTTGTTTCCTTCTCCTTTCCTCAGAAATTCCTTAATTTTCTGCTCATACCCCTGCCAGAAATGTAAATGTTCATCCCTGTCTTTATAACTCAATCTAATCAGAAACTTTGCTTTCTCTGTCTGCTTCTGGATTCTGTGGTAGTTCTCAGTTACCCCATGAAAAGATATCAATTTCTGTTATGAAGGCACAGTCAAACTAGGGCAAGAACAAGTTGGCTGAAGTTCAGAAAAGGTATTCAGGTTGGAGGAAATGCAAGTGTCATTAGGCCAAGTTAAGCTCTGAATTTCATCAGCTCGAAACGTGGTTAGTCTAAGGAATCTGCTGTGAGTTTTCAATGCCCAAGTAATATCTCTCTTGAATGAAGGTGATCTGAACTAGGATGAATGGTTTCTACTGTTGCTCCATCTGCTTATTTCACAGTTTTCAGTTCTGATAATATTTACCTTGTGTTAGCCAAATTATTGCCTGAAGTACTTCTGGTTTTTTGTTTTTGGGTTTTTTTTTGGTTGTTTGGGAGTTTTATTTGTTTTGTTTTGTTTGTTTGTTTGTTTTAATTCTGCTTTGTTTATGGGTGTATTTAGCTCAGTATGTTTCACTAGCATAATTTCTCTTAGGACCTAACACGATATTGCCCTCATGAAAGCCAGTCAATTGGGAGACATAAAGTGCTACTTCTGCTCTGTAAAACATCACTGAAAAATACCTATTTCCTGCAACTCTGCCTGTTGAATCTTCCGTTGAGGACAGGCTCCTGTTTTGCTTGCCATTCTATAAATACCTGATGCTAAAGCCCTGGCTCCCTTGCAAACCTGGAGTTCAGCATCTGATCCATGAGCCTGATGGGTTTTTTAGGAAGTGTCAGAGCAAGTGAGCTGCTGGAGAGGGTACCACAGGGCAGAAAGCAGCAGGTATCTCTGTACTGCTCTTCAGCCAGCTCTGTCTCAAGTTGCTTCAGGAGTGTAAAATTCTGCAAGCTCTACAAATATTAAGCTTCCATAGTGTTTCCCTGAATAATTATTTGAGAGTTGAGTCCTAAAGTAGCACATTGTGTTTAGTCAAACAACTTTTTCTTGTTCTTTGAATTGTGTATAATACAATTCTTATGTATCATTACTGTAGCAGGATGTTAGGATTTTTACTAACCTGGGTTTGGAAGTAACAGGACTTAAGAATACTGTTGTGTTCCCATAGCAGTGGTGAACTTTCACTGAGTGACATGTTTAGTGGCTGAAGTGGAACCTCTTGTTGCTTTGGTCTTGTCTAGTGCATCTCTTTGTCCAGTGACAGCACTTTTGACTGGGATTAGAACTACTATTCTCATATTGTAGGTAGAGAAGCTAAAAAGCAGAACGGAAAAATTATTTCCCAACACTGCTCTCATTAGAAAAGAGATGGTGCTGTGGCCCCCCTTTTGTTCTTTCCTTCCACTGCTCATCTTTTTTGTCTTCTCATTCCCTGGAGCATCACATCCTTGTTAGCTCTTGTGTGTCCTTTTACTCTGCCTTAGGTAAACAAGACGCTCTCTACCAAACAGTAGTTACCAAATATCCTGTTGTGCAGTAGAAGGAGAAATAATAGACTGAGGTGATACACCTTTGAAATGTTTCACCATCAGTGTAACAACACAATGTGGAGTAAGTTGAGTTCAATTTGTCTGCATTTAGAGGAATACCCATAAAAATTATCAGGGCTGCACATTCAGGGTCTTAAGAGGAGACAGGTGTAGTTAATGCCTGCTATGGTTTCCCTTTTTGTATCTTGTAGCAGAGTTTTGCTGTGGATTCTTCGTGATCCTGATCCTGGGCAACTTCTGGTTCCTTGCTGTTCTGTACCTGCTGTGGCTCTACCTCGACTGGGAAACACCATGTGCTGGGGGCAGACGGTCCCAATGGGTCAGAAGCTGGACTGTTTGGAAGTACTTCAGGGAATACTTTCCCATTCATGTGAGTAAGAGGTTTCTCACAGAACTGTAAACATTGGAACAGAGACAGCTTGAATAGCCATGAGCATGGACAACAATCTAAGACTCATCTTTGGTGAAATTCTAATACTTACTCCAGGGTGAACTTAATTTCTTTTTTAAATATGGGAAATCTGAGATTTAGTGACAGAAAGGTACAGGGCCTGGTTTTCTATTTGAACTGTTGGGTCACAAGATAGTGCCTCAGCACAGTAAATGCTAGACATGCTATCTTGAGACACATCTATTTAAACCTTGTTCATCTGTAAAATGGGACAACAGTTTAAAGTGCACAGAAGGAAATGAATTGTCATCAGTTCTGTGTCCTGTCAATGTGCAATCTCCATACTTGTTTTTGAGGTAAGTATTATAATGTCCTCCACTGACTCTATTTTTCAGCTTATAAAAACTTCAGATCTGAACCCAAATCACAACTACTTACTTGGCTTTCACCCTCATGGGGTCCTGGTAGCTGGAGCCTTCGGAAACTTTTGCACCGGTCCAAGTTTCAAAAATTTATTTCCTGGGCTTACTCCATATCTTCATATCATGCCCATCTGGTTTGCCTGTCCCTTCTTCAGAGAATACATTATGAGTGCTGGTAGGTAAAAGCAGAATGTCTCAGCTGTTGCTCCATATTGTAGCTTCTGCTTCAAATGCAGGGTCTATTTGTCTACTTATAAATGGTAAGTAACCTCACTTCAAAAAGATCAGTGTTGGTGCTAAATTTAACCTCTATTTTATGATGAACTGTTGTGGCAAAACAATTTGGAAAGTTTTATTAATACGTTAATTTATTAATATGTTAAATGATACCACTGATACCACTGAGCTTTCTTTTCTTTCTGAAAAAAAAAATTGCTGGTTATCCCTTGAACTATGAGACAGCAGTACTGAGTACCCATTATATACAAGAAGGCGTAATAATTTATGTTATTTAGTCGTTGAGCAGGCACTTGTAATACAAAGCGAGGCTAATCTCTTACCTGAAGAGCTTAAAGTCTTACTCATTACAAATATCTTTCTACTCAGAACTTAGTTACTTGCTTCCAACGGAAGTCCCATATTGCAAATTAGTGCAATTTTAATTGAGATGTAAACTCTAAAGACAGAAACCTTTTTTCTCTGTTCTGAGTAGCTCTAGTCATAAAGGGGTGATATTCATGCTGGTACTGCAATAACAAAAAGATTGAAAAAACAAGCAATAAAGTTGCGGGAACAGAAGAATGAATAATGAAATTAGAACTGGTGTTCTTCCACAGTGGTTTAATACAGGAGTTATTTACTTAAATTCACTCAGCTAGAGCATTTGAGAACGGCCTGATGCAGAAGACTAGATCTGGGACACAGAGATCTCACTATATTCCTGACTGCAGCACAGGTGCTGTGATCTCAGATAAGCTGTTCAACTGCTCCATTCATAGAAACAGGCCTAGGGTGTTGTTCAGATTAATATCAGAATTACATATCTATCTACAAATTAACATACTAGAGAATGCCTTTCCAGGCAAATGTTATTTCTGAGGGGATTCTTTGAGGTTTCCAAAGTGAAGGATTGGCAGTGATAGAATTTGACAATTTTAAACATTGTCTTTTAAACACTGTTAAACTTTCTAGACTGGAAGTCAGCTTTACACATTTTTGGCATCTCGACCCACAGGAGCAAATATGTACATGCAGAATGAGAAATAACAGCAGTAAAAAACATGCTAAAGAATAGTCAGCATTGCAGCTCGGTTTTCACAGGTATGCAGCTGATAAACCAGAGAAGGCCTTCGGTGTCATACAGGTTATCAGTCAAGTCATAAAACACTTGCAAAATCTTCCACATCCTGAAAACCATGCTCTAGCACATTGTTTCGTTTCTCGGTCCTTCTGCCTGTCTCCAAAGCCTGCCAGGCTGGAGTTGGTGCATTGGGAAGTGCAGTGGCAGCACTCCTGAGCTGTGCTGTGAGCAGTGCCCTGCATGCAGGCTGACACCTCGGCCTCAGCAGTGGGACAGATTTGTCCCGGGGAAAGACAGTGGCTCTTGCATTCCTTCCCAGGGAAAATGCATGCTGACGTGTGAATGAGCATCACTTGAATTATTTGTGAGTCTCAGGTCAGTTGCATTTTTCAGAATAAAAGTGACTGTGAAGGCCTATATGGCAAATAGAAGTAGCTTTTTACTGAGGTCTGAACTTGCTCCAGTAGCAAGCTATTCCTCTTGGTGGCCAGCTCTCAAAAGTAGGTTACAGCCATCTTCCCTTTCTTATAAAATTTTTATCATCCACATTGCAATGTCCCTAATAGAAAACACCTAAGCACGTAACAAGACATCCAAAAAGAGTGTATTTTTATGTCAACTCTGTAAAACCACCAACAACATAAACTAGACTTGATCTCTGAATTGTCATTTAGATTATATTAATTCAACACAGTGTAATTATACATGGCTTCTGGGTGAATGGTACCCCTATGAAACTTTGAAGTAAAACTTAGGGCACAAAGGAACTCTGGAAGGGTTAGGTGCATATTTGTTAGAAAGGGGATTTTTCAAAGCACCAAGTCCAGGGCAAGATCTAAATCATTGATAAAGGCTCGTACAGCAAAGTGCCTCTGATTAGAAGTACCTGGATCAGCAGGAGCACCAGAAAAGCTTCATATAGTGTGCTATTTTAGCCTAAATAGGTTTATAAGTGCTGAGGCCTAGTTACTAGAGAACGAGCTGTTGCAGTCACTGGGAACAGTACAAGTGAGCCTTTTCTGCTTCTTCTAATGCTGCCATGCCATTGCCTTAAATGGAACTGCTGCTTTATAGCTTTGAAAAAAATGGAAGGGATCAGCTTGGCACTGAAGCTCCATGTTTCAGTTAACAAGTCCTCTATTCATTATTCAACTGCTCTGTGCCTGTGTTTGTATGCACCTGCTGTATGGCTTTAGCTGTTGCCTCTCACAGTATCTGCTGCTATTCAACTCCTCTGTTCCCAGACACAGAGTCTCTGAGGGGGAGTTAAGTTGGCAAAGGAGCACGCTCTGAAAAACTCAACGCTCTTGCAATAGTCGACAGCATTTAGCTCGTGAATGTGAAATCAAAGGACTTGCCTGAGACCAAATCTGTTGCAGAGTGAGGAGGTTGAACCCAAATCTTTGAACTGTGTCCTGTGCTGTTATAATTTTGAAACATAATCTAGATATTTAAAAATACTTCTTAAATTCCACTGTACTTGTACATGAAAATCCAGCGGTCACTCTTAAAATGTTTTCTCCTGAAGGAATGGTTTCTGCATCCAAGGAGAGTGTCTCCTATGTGCTGAATAACAAAGGAGGTGGCCATGCATCCATCATTGTGATCGGAGGAGCCGAGGAATCTCTGAATGCACATCCTGGAAGTCTAACACTGAACATTCTCAAGAGGAAGGGCTTTATTAAAATGGCCTTGAAACATGGGTAGGTTTCCCATTTGGGCTGCTGTAGTAAGCATGCTTTGAATGCAGATTGATTCTTAAATATAGGTCATAGTATATAAACTTAGAGAATTTGAAAGAGTCATTTGTCTAAGAACATGCAGATATCTGGCACAGGAGTAAGTCTGTACACCTAGATCCAGTCTGGGAGTGTTGAAAACTCCCTTTGACTTTCATAATTCGTAAGCAGAAGGTGTTATTAGCGTATCTTGTTATTTTCAGTTGTTTCTTGCACTAGCAAAAGAGTAACAATTATGAAACAATATTAGTAAACCTTGTCTGGTTTTGCTGAGTAGAACAAACATTCTGTTGTCTGGTCTGTAAATTGAAGTTGTATTAAGATAGAATCTTCTTCTTATTTTAAGCAAACAAACAAATTGGAAAGCCAGGCCCTGTTTGATTAAACCACTGGAAATTTGTTGTCTAGGAAGATTTGTTTCCACCATTATTCTAAAGACTTTCTTTTTAAGATTGTTATTTGCAAAAGTAAGTTCCTGGGAATTTTTGGTGAAAATATCAAAAAAAGCTATCTTACTTTTTACTGTCAAGCAGCCATCAGTGTGTAACTAAACAAAGAAAGAATTACCTTTTGAGTGATTTACGTAGTATAAGCCATTGTGTTTGCTCTGGAGTGGTCTAGATGCTTGTATATTAGAAATATTGGAACCAATTACTTGTTCCTGCTAAGCTTTCTGAACAGATTCCAGGATTATATATTGACATGTGAAGCAATGAGAAAAAAATACTAGTCTTGGAAAATCTGTGTCAGCTTTTTAAGCTATTAACTGAAAAAAGATGGTCTCCTTTTTCCAGAAGACCTCTCTGTTGTCACACAGGATGCTAAAGTCTATTCTAGAAGCTGTTTTGTGGGAAAATTACAAGAGAATTTCTTGTATGTATCTCTGGGAGACTTAAAAAGGACCTGGTTGTCAATAGAAAGTAACATTTTAGTCTAATTTGTACCCAGAAACACCTCTTGTGTATTTGACTTAGAACTCGAGTGTCTAAATGAGTCTTTACTCAATTTCTTCTCAGCTGCTGATTAATTCAGTGAAATCCTCAACACTGAGTAGCTTTCACGTGGTTTAACCATAAAGTTTAGAAGAATCATTAGGTGCCTTTTTTAGATTTTTCTTTTTGAGCATGTTGATAAATGTCTGGTCTGTCAGATCACAAAGGTTGGTAGTTATCTCTCATCTCAATTGATTTGGATTGAGAAATCAGATACACCTGTGCCTCTCATGGCCTTGATTTCAAAAGCATCTCCAACACACAACAACAAGATGAGGAACGCTTACAAAACACAGGAATGGCCACTGTGGGACAGTATGAACAGAGCTCTTGCCCAAAGATTCTGCAACCATTAATTGCCTCTGGTTTTAACATTTTGTTTCTAAAAGTTAACAAAATGAGAAGAAACTTTCCAACTTACATGGCAATGAAAGGGTAAGAGAGGCTTGTGGGGTACAGTGGAGAAGAGCCACCTGCCATCAGTGCCTGCACACATTCCTGGTGCTCCTGATCTGCAGCATCGACTACCAAGAGAGGAAGGGGCAATGCAGAGAGCTGTGCTCTCTGGCTCTGGCTCCTGTGATGCCAGCACAGAGAAGCTGTGTTCCTAAGCTAGGAACCTGTCAAATGTGGTCTGGATATGTCAGCAAAAGTCCACTGCATTTCTGCAAAAGGCATTTTGGTCCAAGGTAGTACAAATATCTGATATGAAGTGAAGAAATCCAAAAGACATGGAACAAATGATGAATCAGCTAATTTATCTTTAGTTTCATAATCATAAGTTACCTATTTCTCTGTCTCAGCCTCCTACATAGCATCTTGCAAAAGCCTTCACCAGATTAAAAAAAATCCTACAGTGTCAGTATACTATTGCACCACAAGATACTCCTGTTTGTCTTAGTGTTGTAGTAAAAAGTGGAGTGTTTACACAGCCACAGTAAGTACCAGGCTTTATTACATTCCCTTTCCAGGTGGCTGGGTGACATATGCTCCACGGGAGAGAGAAACTTTGAGCAGACACCAGTCAGAATAGTATGTGGGAATGATAGTATATGTGAGTCCTCAGGCTAAAGAAGCTGTTGAAGCAGTTGGGTTTTTTCTGTTTCAATTGTCCACAGTACTTTTCTGCCAGCTCTGTCCTCAGTGCATCCTCCTCAGGCACTCAGAGCTCTGCAGAAATTCATCCTGACAATATGGTAGCAATACTGCTATTTTCCAGTAAGGTTTTTGTCAAAGGCAGTGTGGGCTGAATGGAGCTAAGATATAGAAGCTAAAACTTAAGAGGAGCAAGTAAAGCATCTGTGAATTTTTCAGAGACTGCTTAGGATTACCCTGCTCTTTTTTCTTTAAACTCTGTAGAATATTTAATGAAACTAAGCGTTAATCAAAAAGCATACTGCAGTCAAGGTTTTCAATATAATACCTGCTGGAGACAATTGCACTGATTCCATCTACCCTAGCAGTTCATCCAAGAGTTAGTCAGTGCCTTTCCTCCCAGGCCAATTCAAGGACTGAATGAGAATTCATTAGGCTGTGCAAGAGGCAAAGTGAGTTCATGTAATTTCTGTGGGTAGGATTTGACCTCTGGTAATAATGGATTAAGGCTGGTGTTTTCAAAGCAGTCTGGAAGAAGCAGGATTTCACTGGGAATTGGACAGCAGAGGAGAAATTTGGCATTGCACTCATGTCTGTGAGGATGTCTGGTTTTTGTCATGGTTTTTGCGCTGAAATCAAGGGCACGCATTACTCCAGTCAAAAGACAAAGGAAAGCCAAGATCTGGTTTTGATGCCACCCAGCTGGGAGCATTATGAGGTTACAAATGAGGATTCTTTGCTTGCCAAGGGAGAAAAAAGGTGGACTTGCTGAAATCATGGTACTTACGATAGATACAATTACTCATTTTTATGATTATGGACAGTCATAACAAGTTGCAATGGGTACCAACCAAACACTGCTAAAAGCTAGCTACTAGTTGTATGCCAATCACTTTTTCTTTTTTTTTATTTGCTTAAACACAAACCACTCAAGGCATCCAAAAAGCAGCTGCACATCAGGAGAGTTGAATGCCTGTTGCTGATGAAATCTAAAGCTGCTGAAATTTTCTGTGCTGGTTGTTGGGAAACTGTTTCCACACTGCTGATGTGAACTGCAGTGCGAGTGCAGGCTAATGTGGGATTCTCTGTGTCCTCCTTGTTTTACAGGGCTTATCTGGTCCCAGTGTTTTCCTTCGGTGAAAATGAACTGTTCAAGCAAGTTGCAAACCCCAAAGGTTCATGGCTCAGGAACGTACAGGAGAAGTTGCAAAAGATAATGGGCTTTGCTTTACCACTATTTCATGCTAGAGGAGTATTTCAATACAGTTTTGGCTTAATACCTTACAGGCAACCTATTCATACTGTTGGTAAGTTCCCTGTGCCTTTTCTAATGCTTTTGCAAATGTTTAGAAATGCATCAGTGTGCTGCTAATATCTGTGCAAATTTATAAATTTGTTAGAAAGAATTGATTACTGTGCATCTAAAACTGGCATGTGAGGTTTCAACTATTTTTTCAATTGCTATCCATCCCAGTTAAAAGGGGGAGTTCTCTTCTCCCTTTCTGTCCTAGGCCAAATCTTACTCTTCATTCTCAGTTACTCACAGGCTCCTATCCTTTGCAATCCACAAAGAAATTCAAGGGTTGCCCAGTGTGGAACTGAACATATTTTTAATGGCTTTAACTAGTGTTATTGACAAGCACACCTATAAAAAAGTGATGCTGGGTGTCATACAAAAGCAATAGCTGTCTGTATGTATATTTATGGACAAATAATTTTTTGCCAGATTCTGACCAGAGCGAACTAATAAAGTCTTTTTCTAAAGAAAAGTAAATAAAGCTTTTCTAGTGTTCCACAAGGGATGTTTAAGGTGGCCCTCCCTTTAATGGAGGGATGATTTGATTTTAGTATGAAACAAATAAAAATATTTAAGACAAATCATAGCTCTTTTTATGTTAAATTTCATGCAGATCTGTGTTTTTTCACTTCATGCAGTTAAATACTTTGAAAAGATTTAACTTTTAAGGCCAACTTCGTGCACAGGCAGGCTGAAAATGTCACTTATTTCAAAGCCAAAATGTTATGAAAGCGTTGGAATGAGATGTATTGGATGACATGAGATGTATCTTCTGCAATTTTCCCTTGGACTGATAACAGTGAGATTGTTCTGAAGTTTAAAATGTCTTACTCTGAGTCAATTTATCCTTGTGATATTTTTTGCAAGGGCAGAGGTGGTCCATGTCTAGAGCACAGGTGTGCTACAAATTGGCAAGACCATAGTCTTGCAGCAGAACATGTAAGATCTCATTAAATCCTTTTCTTTTTGTGCCTCTTTCTTCATGTTTGAGAACTATCACAATGTCCCTGGGTCCTTGGAAATGTGTGGAGGGTGTTCCTGGTATGGCACAACATGGCTTTGAAAGTGTTGACTCAGCCCTTTAGAGCTGCAGAGTCACAGTGAGCTGCACCTGAGCCAGTTTCACAGATTTCACAGGGTATTTGGAGTTGGAAGGGTCCCACAAGGATCATCAGGTAGCTGTCCAGACTGTTTCACTCCTGGGTCAGAACTCATGGATTCTAAAGCCATTCAGCTAAGACAGGATCTGTGAAGTCAGAGTGTTTTGGGCTTGACAAGTGAGGTACTTATGTTTTACTTGAAAACTATTACTGATTTTCAGAAGTAGAAACAACTCTAAAATACTAAATTAAGCAGGTTTCTTAAAGCTGCACATAAAATTAGAGAGATAAGTGTAGTTTCCAATTCCACAAGAAATCTCCAGTCTTGGGAGAAGAGACTGTTGCAGGAGGGCTTGGAGTTTGTTTGCTGTTTCCAGTCCTGCTTCTGGCAATCCTGTATTGTATGTATATTGATTTCATACCCCCGAAGACGTTGCTCAATCCGGGGCTGGGTTCCCAGCCCTATCCATGTAAAGTCTGAATTTCAGCACCATGTAGGGCCCAAGAGTTGTTGGCAGCTGAAGCTGCAGCAGGAAAATGCAGACTCAGCCTCTTTGTGGTTCTGGTCTAGGCCTCCCTTTAGTCAACACCATCCGATTTGAAGTGGCAACATCTGTTGAATGGGATTTTCAGGTGTCTTTGTAAAAGCTCCTGGGGGTGCTTTTAACTCTCTGCTTTTCTACAGATTTCCTCTGTAATCCCGGTCAGATCTGTTAAGGTCTTGGTGGCTCCAGTGCAAGAACAGCTGTTAAAATCTGTAGTAATTGAACAACACAGGGAGAACTGAGATCATGGGAAGCTTCTCTTAGTATATCACAGGATTTTTAGCCATAGCTTTTTGTGAAGGAGGAGACTGCCCTCTGAAATTCCATGTTCCCTCTTGCTCCAATGGAGCGAGTAGCAGGCATTTTGGTTGCAATAACATTTGTGGGCAGTGGATGGTTCAGAGACACCTTAGAGGGTGTGGGAGGTTTCCATGCTACCACTCCCTAGGCTGAGGTCACTGACAACATTTCTGGTGCAGTGATACCCATTCTGAAAAAACGTCAGAATGATAACTGTGTTTCCTTCAGTCCTGTTCAAGTGACTGCATGGTTGAGGGCACCACTGTCCTCTTAGGCATGTCCCTCACATTGAATAGCTTTAGTATTCTAATCAGAACAGAAGGCAGTGAGAAAATACATTTTTTAAATACCATGTTAAACTTCTAGACAGCACATAATCCATGGGATTGTATCTTGAAGTGTAAACTGCTCCTTCAAGTTGGAGCTTAATCCCCTTCTCAATTGCTCTTTTGCTGCCAAACTGAAATGATGGGGGGATTTAATTCATTTTATCTGAACTTGAGCAAAAGCAAGTGAAAAAACAGACCCAGGACTTGGGTGTGTGAAAGGTAGGATCAGTTCCCGTGGCAAAAGAATTCTGCTGTGAATCTGCCATCTCTCTGGGAGCTGTGGTGGAGCTGTTACAGGAGGGACAGCAATTCTAATTTAAAATGGATGTCAATGAAGCTAATGCTGCTCTTGTGTTTGATTTACAGTGGGAAGCCCCATCCCTGTGAAACAGAACTTGAATCCCACCACAGAAGAGATTGATCAGCTACATGCATTGTATCTACAGAAACTGAAGCAATTATTTGAAGAACACAAAAGAAATTATGGGATCCCTGAGCATAAATCTCTCATCTTTGAGTAGCAAATTACAATTTGTAATTCCAAATCTCATGGAAAGAAACAGCATCTGCTGTAAGACGTCTTTGTTGCAATCCATATTTTGCAATCTGTAATTCTCCTTATGCAAGGAACACTTTTAAAAAGGGATTATTAGATGATGTATTGATTTTTTTTTTTATCATCTTACTCTTATGGTGGGGAGGGAATCTTTGGTATGTGATCCTCGAAGCCAGTGCTGGTTTGAGTTGTCCTTTAGGTTTGTTGGTACCAGAAATGCAAGTGAGAAGGTCCACACAGATGTTCTTACCACCATAGTACCTACCCAGAGCTTGAGCATAGGAAATTTTCCCAGCATTAGATCACAAACAGGAAAAATATAAACCCAAGAAATCTGTGATTAGAAGTTGAGATACTTTCCAGCGTTTATCAAACATGACATCAGATTGTTCTCTGAAAGTCAGTAACCCTTGCTGCTCTTCCACAGAAATGAAAGTGTTTTCAGCAGGTGGATATTGTAAACCATTTATATAAGAATTCAAGAATAAATAGGAGCTTTCAGCCCTCATTAGCATATTGGCAAAAGTGGTTTGTCCAAGTTAGGAAGCAGAGCAAACCTTCTGTTTGGAGGAGAACAGTGTATTGAGCTTTTGTGTAAATGTGTATGCTGGGTGGTGGCAAGAACTGAATGATGTGACCTTTTCTGGACAATCTTTGAACCCTCAGTTTGGAAGATGAAGCAAATTTGATAGTTCCAGCCTCAGAGGAGATGTCAAGCACAAGACAGGAAAAGTGTGGGAATCATGTGAGCTTTACAGCCTGAGCCAAGTGAAAATATGATCATATGTCAAGCACTTGCACAGAAGGAAGGGGAGCCCAGTTTGTTCAGTGTAGTTTTGAATCTTCACCAAGGAAAGTGTACTTGATAATGCCTTTTTCTTCCTCATTGACAGGTGTGGGGAAATATGTGTAAAGCTATCTGCAGTGTGATGCAGCTCTAGGGTGCAGCAGGTTAAGAAGTTGCTTTGTATGTATACCAGGTGCCTAAATTTGAGGGGTTTATCCTAAATGTGGATATCTATTTCCAAAAGGAAAAGAAAAAAATCTGAGCTAAACCCTTTTTCAGTTAAAATGCCTAGGTCTTGGAGATTATGGTGTGTGGAGAGAATTGTAGTATATTACTGTATTTTTTATGAGATAAATTCTTGTATTTGTGCATGCTTTCTATCTGAATGCAGACTTCACAGATCTGCTATTAGTGACGAGTTTGTTTTGCTTTCAGCAGTTTTGGTGCCTGAATATTACATCAATTAGGTGCTCTGGCAGGCTGTGCATGCGCTTGTCAGGCAGCCTGGGACATCTGCAGCTGGCTTAGCTCAGCACTGGGATACTCTGGGAACAGCAGCACTGGACACTGTGCTCGCTGGGCTGGAGGCTTCTTAGAAGGAGCACGGTTGGAACTTTGGGAACAAGGTAGAACTCTGGAAAGAAAATACTTTAGGTAAATGAAGGTGTTTAAAGAAAAGAGTAGAAATATCTTGAGTCCTACAGAGTGAACCCCTAATGAACCAAAGCCCCAAAGCCAAAGAAGTATTTGCCAGGCAGAGCAGGTGTATGTGTTCCAAAAACCCTCCAGCAACAAATTGGTTTCCTTAGGAGGGCTCTGCTGTTTAGTGCCTATTTGTCATTTGTATGTAGGCAACACTGAGCCAGTGAATCCTGCTCTTTCCTTTAGGACAATAGAGTCTGGGAACCAGGGCTGGAATCTGCAGTGTCTGAAGAGGCCCCTCTTTCCTGACAGGCTGCTGTAAATGTACCCACAATTCACCTTTACTTGACCTTTGTTGATGCCATGTGTATTTACCCTCCCTTCCCATGCCTTTGCTGCCTGATGATCACTGTGGTGTAAACATCTTACTTCCTCACTCTCTGTCCATCTTTCCCTTTTGCGATCATCTCTGGATGTCTATATATGCAAAATATTGAGGCTATCTTATTCAGCAGAAATGGGGTTAGGAGCAGGGTTTGAGAAGAGGAAGCACTGTGACTGTGCATGTTTGACACAAGCTTAACATCAGCTCATTGTTTCAGCTCTTGGAAGGGTGTGTTTCTAGGGAGGTCAAACACAGCAGGTTTTTTACCTGGGAGGAGGTCTGTAGTGTTCTGAGCATTGTACCAAGGGATGAGCCCTGAGCAGTCATTTTTGCTTAGCCAGTTGTGTGAAATTTCCTTTGGATTTGTTTCTTTGCTGCCTGCCCTGATGAGTAGTGCTGATTATTTATGAAAGAAGAATTTGAAGTCTGTGTCAGAATGTTCTCTCCTAGATCATCTGCTCTAATGAGATATTTCCTCTCACTCTCTGTGTGTTCTTTTTCCATTACCTTATGATATAGAAGCTCAGGCTGTAAATCTAAAAACATTAGCATTGAGGTTGAGGACAGGAAGTAACAATGGATTTTAGTTGAGCAAATTAACCAAAACCTCTAGGCAATATGCATTATTTATTATGATACTGATTTTGGGGCAATATCTGGTCCAGAGGGTACGCTACAAACAGGCTTCCCTCTAAATTTCATGAGAAAATTATCTGTGGGCTCTGAGTACCATCCATAACTGGGATAGGTAGAACAAGTAGGGATTATGTTACTATGACTACTGATATTGCCATTGCTTTGTAACACAGGGAGATGAAGAGAAAAAAGAAGAAATCAAAAACTCCAAGCTACTTAAATATTTATCGTTGCTCAATAACTACTGCCTATTTTTTTATGATGGGCCTTCCAAACTACCTTTTATTAACCAATTGTCTAGTGTATCTAGGACTATTTTAAAATGGAACTTTCATCTCCAAACCTGGTAGACCTGAAATATTTACCTGTGTGTTAGTGTATGGATTTTTAAAGCAGCCTCGCAATACTGAGCATAAAGGCCAAGAGCTCTGGAAGCCACAGCCTCATTTTGGCTACTGAAGGCACCAGTCCCTCCACTGCTGCAGCCATGAGGAGGCTGCCCATGTTTGTTGGAGTAACACAGTCTTCATCTGCAGTTCATGCTGGACAAAGCAAGAGCCAGCAGCTAGTAGGAATGGTGACACCCCTCCTCAGCTGTGACCAGAAGAATTGGGTAGTGCTCAGATTTCTGATGGGATGACCACACTGACTGGGGTCTGCTTCGTGGTATGTTTGTGCCTTTTAATGCCACAGCTAATCCCATCTATCAGCAGGAGAGATGCTCTGCCTCTATACTGCGCAAACGCTGCCTCCCCAGCGTGCTCAGGATGACAATACCTGCCTGTTCCCTCATGTGTGAACATCCCTGTGCCAAATTCTGTTTACAAAAAGTCCTCAAGTATTTTTACTTTGTGAACTACAAAGCATATTTTACACTTTGTAACTTTTTATGGTACCTATAAAATATGAATGTCAGTTATTTCAATGATAGTGGTGGCAAGGTGCGAGATAATAAATGTTTGTATCAAAGTGGGCTTGTGTTGACTGAAATTCATACATGCATTGCTGCCCCTCAAGGGGTCATATTAGCCTGGCTGGCTGGCTGTGCTCATAACATGCTGAGGGGGCAGGGAAGGTGGGTGGATTGCTTCCTGCAGTCTCCTGAGGGTCACCAGAAGCCAGGCTTCTGCTGTGGTTCCAAAGGGTCTAAGGAACAAGTCACCCACAGCAGGGAAGGGCTGGGCTGTAGCAGCCCACAACCAGGAGTGCAATGCCAAGGGGGCACAACAGGGAAACGAGCACAGGAGGGTGGGCAATCCTCTGAGAACGGGTGAAATTATAGTTCTTGGAGTTGAATTCAACTTCAGTTTAAAGATAAGCCTGAATTTTAAGTGAAACTTGCATCAAGGAGTCCAAGTCTTGGTAATTGTATCCTAGAAAGAAGAATAAACCCTGCAGATGCTCTGCTTAAATCTAGGAACTGGAAAACTAAACAGCTGTTTGGAGTAAAAAATGTGTTGCATTTGTCTGTTGTATTTTTCCTCATACCAAAAATGATATACTTAATATTTGGGGTGGTTGTGGGTTTTTTTAAGTAGGGCAATGTTATACAGCACTAACAGGTGCAGTGACAAGTGCGAATTCCAAAGCCTAGGAAAAAGGTAATTGTAATTTGTTACCATTTTAGTACCTTCTTTGTGGAATGATCCCACCTTGCATCTCAGTATACTATAAAGATGAAAAATGGATAAAAAGTGGCTTTGGATTGCTTTGAAGTAGTCCCATTATGTGTGCATGTGTAAATTGGAGGTGTGTCATGGTTCATCAGTGGATCAACATCACATCCTGTTTTTGCTGAAATACTAAAAGGAAGCAAGTTATACCTGTAAAGCAAGAAATGGGGAAAACCAAGGAATGGTGAAGAACTGGACATTCATGCTTCTCAAGGTGCTGCAGCAACACAAATCCTGATCACAACTGCTTGTGATAGGTGAGTGGTATTATCTCCTTACTCAGATTAGATGATTCTGAAGGGAATTGAGTGGCCTGAGGGATGCAGATGGGTTTTCAGCTGATGTTTCTTAAGGCTGGCATCAATTTCATGTCAGCTGAACTGCTGGAGCAGTGCCTATATTGTAGATCACAGAAGAGCCTTGGTTTTTTGCAGTTTAACAGATGGAATAGACCTGTAGAAAAGGAAGAGAACAAGAGAAAAAAGAGGAAATTAATTTACGTAATATAGTCATATACTGGAGAAATAGATCCATCTACAAAAGTAGCTAAAAGAAGGTGAGGAAACCATATCCTTTATGGTTGCCTTCCATTCACTAACAGTAAGTTTCAAAAATAGCACAAGCTTGGGAAAAGCCTTTTGCAGAGCAAAGAGGAAGAGATTCCCTTAAAGCATGCTGGGATCAAGAAATACTTGTTACCCAGTTTGGTGGGCATCTAACCTGGATCCTTTTTCATCTTGGACTGTAGTAACAATTACAACTGTTTGCCAAATGGCACCTTCTATTCGTGCAATTTCTTTTCAGTTAAATTTCCTTCTGGCACGAATGGAGCCTCATTGCTTTTGGAATGGCCACAATGAAATTCAATGAACAGACCGGGATCCCAGCACTCTGGCTGTGAGCTTTTCTTGGATAACATGAATCAACAGTGGTCTCATCTTTCCCTTCTGCAATTAGCAAGCAGGATTTAATCACAGAGAATAGGTGTGTTGAGTGGAAAACTATATTTGCAGAGCACAGACTGTCCTCTAGAGACATGAATTACAGTGTTTTCCTGGGGAAGTTGCTTAGGACTAATTCTTAACATGTAATAATACGGACATATATGTGCTTTAAAATGCACAGAAGTCAGCTTTGAAACAGAAGCCACCTGGTTTATTTGTTGTTGAAATTCTTGCTGTTTCTCGTTTCGGTAAGTGACACAGCACGGCCTTTTTAAGTTCCCGAAAGGCTGTCCCGGGCCGGAGCCGCTCGCAGCCCCCCTCGCCGCCAGGTGTCGCGGCCGCACGGCGGAGCTTTGCGGGAGCGCGGTCCGGGATGCGGGGAAGGAACAGCAACCGGTCCTCCTCTCCAGGGGCAGGAGACAAGGGGGATGCGCTTGAACTTCTTGCTCCTGAATCTGGGTACCAAGATTCAGGCTTCTGAAGCGAGAGGGGTGCAATCCTGCCCAGACGCGCCGCACCGCTGCGCTCCGCGGGGAGCGGCTCCCTGTTGGCTTCCTGTTCTCGCCTCCTCAGCAAGAAGCCAAGGCAGGTGGGGTGAGAGGGAACAGCGAAGGAGATGAGTTTGTTTTGCTCCTCCTGCCTGGCGGAGCTGTGGGGCAGGTGTTTTCTAGAGTCTATGGAGCTAAAACACACAGACTCTGCCTCTGGACTGCCTGGATTTTGCGTGTTTGTCCTCCGTGCTGAGGAAGGTGCTGCTGCTCGAGTGCCTTCATCCCCTGCCTGTTTTCTTTCTGGTTCAGTGTTTCACCTGACAAAAGTTCTGTCTATGTATGACTTTGTAACTCGACATTTTAATTCCTGAAGCTGGGAGGAGGAAGGAAGGCACAGAAAAGGCAACACAACTGTTGCTGCTCTGAAAGCTATTGAAATACAGAATTGCTTTTTGATCTTTAGAAAAAAAAAAAGGAAAGAAAGAAAGAAAAAAAAGACCCTATGAAAAAGTGTTTGACGTTCTCAGATTGGAAGCCTGTTTACATTGTATCAGGGGTCATTTTTAGGTGTGTTCATCCTTTTGAGCAACTTTCCCTACCCGACTCTGCTCTCCTGTATTTGCCATGTTTCCTTGTGGGATGCTTTTGCCTTCCTCATTTGCAATATCCTGTTCCAGTGCTGTGTGAAGTGAGTAGCTTTGTTAATGACTGACTAAGGTGTTTTGTCTGCCATCTCTTCCTGTGAAGTCAGTGGGACCCCCACTCTTTGGATGCCCCCTGTCCCTGGGGATGAGCAGAGAGAAGTAGGGTGTCTGGTACCTGAGCTGCTGCAGGTCTTGCTGTGGTGGCTGAGATGTCACCTCTGCTGCCTTCCCCATCTCCCTGATGGACGTCAGCACTCCTGTAGCAGAACTGGTAGGACAAGGTGCGTGTCTACATCTCAGCCTGGCATCTTTACTCAAGCCTTCATTGAAACTCAGGCTGGCATCCACTGTCAGAGGCATGAGGAAGAGGCAGGTGTGGGCGGGAATGTCTCTGGCTGTTGCCAAGACTGTCTGCACTCACCTGTGAGCATCATCCCAGGAGAGCATCACTGTGGTGCTGCACATGGGGTGACGGGCAGATTTGAAGGAAACCAGATTCACCTGGAGGTAGATGGCTACAAGTTTCATGTCCATATCCAGGCATGGAGGCTAATGGCTGAAGCATGTTGAGTGCAAGAAAAAAAATTTCTAGACACTTGTTCATCTGTTAAGCTCTCATCTCTTTTGCTTGCAAAATCTAATCTTTTTAAAATACAAATTACTTAAATTTCTAATGTAAAAGAGGCATTGATGTGCTTTATATTTAATTATATTTTTTAAAATAATTATTAAATTTTACTGCATCTGTAAGTCATGTGGAAAAAAAAGGCTTTTAAAAATGTCGAAGTTTAGTGTCTTACGCCTTAACTCTCAGCCAGCATTAGACAATCTTATCACATATTCTGTCATTATTACCTCCATCAATCAAAGTGTTATCAGAAATGAACTAGGAAAAGAAAAGTCTGTAATTTGACCATAAAATCTGCTGAGGTGGAAAATATTTGCTTAACTGTAATATAATGTGTGGGTGGAGGAAATGGGTATTATTACTGTAGCTGGGTTACCAATGGTGTCCTATGAAATGTTGTGGTCCTGGCTACCACTTACAAATCAAGATAACCCATATTATTTAACACTTAAGAACAGGAAAAGCAGTGCTAGAAACTCTGAAATATTACATGCCAATAATTTTTTGAATGAGCCATCTGAACACACTATGTTTGCACTCTTTCAGGGAATAAGCGGGACCTGTGTAAACACACATTGCTGCCAAAGGGCATTTTACCTGAGTAATGGCTCTAAATTAATCCTATTAGATTGAACTCAAGTTGTGAGAAGTAGGAGTTCCCAGGAAGCCCTCTACCTTTCCACCTTCTCCTGCCCAGATGATGATGCTCCTTTCAAACTGGATGGCTTTCTGTGACCTCTTGGTATTCATTTTGATGGAACTGTGTTAGGTTTTTTTAGTTTTATATATAAATAGTACCTAGTGGCTTGATTTCACGATGGCTTGTGCCTTGGTGCAAGGATGTCTTCTGAGGATCTCTTCTCTGGAACTTCAAATGTTTCATCCAAAGGTGCAGAAGTGGGGCACAGGGTAAAAACTGACCATTTTCTTTTGAATTGAGGGTGCAATACCCTTTTTAAATCTGCCTGTTTCTCATATGTAGCTTTTGTGTCTTAAGTCCTCCATTCTGACAGCAATCAGGGAACAGTGTGGCAGATTTCTGTTCCCATCACTGGTCAGCATCTCTTCACTCCAAGTGACTTTGCCGCTCTTGAGGACAGCAGTTTCCCTGCGGACAGCCCAGCCTGTCACATCAAGTGCTCCCCGAACAGTAGCTGACAGCGCTAATCTGCATTACATAGGATTAAACAGGCACAGTAATTAACTTGCCTAAGCGCTTTAGCAACTTTTGGCCTTTGAATTGCAGTGTATCCTGTATATTGTGGTGCAGCATCTCTGTAAGCTGCGGGACAGCAAGGGGGGGAAGCTGGGGAGAAGAAAACGAAGCTGAAATTTCAGCTGCCAACCTGAGCTGGAGAGAAGCACACAGAGTCAAGCTGAAATAGCTGTTGTCGTTTTTTTAGGAGTCAAGGTTTGTTAAATATCATACAAATGTGTTGAAAAGCCAGTGTGGGCACTGGTACCCACAGCTCTCGCTGAATTCATTCAACTATGGAAGTAATGGTTTCAGTTTTAGTCTTATGTTAAGTGTTATTGCCAGGTGAGAAGTGAAGCTGTACCCAGGAATTTACTCCTTCAGTTTTATAGTCATCCTAAATCATAGTTTCAACTAATTATTAACTGCTGTGCTTGGGAGATTCAGTTCAAATGTGCAACCCTAAGCTGAACTAAAATGTAGGTATGTAAATAATCTCCCTCAGCCACTGTCCTCAAGTGCTGGATTCTGCTCAGTGCCAAATGTCTGTAGACTTTAAGGCGTTCATCCCAAGAAGCACTAAAGAAATAAGTCCGAAGCAATGTGTCTTTTCACTGGTGCATGGCAACTCTTAAATATATCTGATGCAGCTAATTCAGGTCTGCTTTGAATCAGAGGAACAGCAGGAAAGGTTGAATTGCATTTGCTTGCAGCATTTTCTCTTTCTTTGAAAACATATCGTGCCAGGGGAAAGGTCTCAAAGTCAGCAGGAAAACTTGAGAAGATTTCACTTCCCCACTGTAGAATGTGTTATCCTGGGTCTTACGTGTGAAGCCTGTTTCAGTGCTACATAGGGCAAAAGTGAGGAGTCACCAGCAGGTCAGCTGAAATTTCTACACCTTGAATAAAAAGACTTGAACCAGTCTGACTTGTAGACAGTGTGAGTTTCTTGTTTGTTTGACTTTCAGGCTCAGGATCCTCTTGCAAACCTCACAGGAATGCATTCTCAAGACCTTTTTGCTTTTCTGGAAGTGTTGTCTTTGGAGATTTCAGAGCCAAATACTGTGAGTTTTCTCATCACCCAGATTAGTGCCATAGCAGTTCAGATGGCTTAGGAACCATTGAGAAAATAGCTGAAGTAAACAGAACCCTTAGGTATGATGGACCTCAGTGCAATGTCACAAACCCTGTGGGAATGAAGCATTTCGGAGAGACACGTTTCAGTCTTGAAAACCTACAGTAACCTCTGGAGAAGTTACTCACACCATCGGATAATCAGCTCAAGAGGATTCCACTTACAGATACTGATGGTGCAACAACTTGCCTGTGTAAAAGCAAATACAAAAGGGAAAACTGTCTTCGGTCTTTTTAAACAGGTAACTCTGGGTCTGGTCCAGTAGCCTGAATGTGGTCCAGAAGTCAGGACAGTGGATTAGCAAACAGGGAACAGATTCACAAAGGATTAACCATTTTGTAACAAACATATCAGAGTTCATTAACTGATTGCCTTCGATTTCAGAACAGGCATCCTCTGTGCCTCATTTACTCCCTTGGCCACAGCATGATGACTGCTTCCCAGTATCTGCTGCTTCAAACTGCTGGAAGCGTAGCGAGATCCCAAAGCCTGCTGGCACTCACTGCCAAGTATGGCTCTCAAGGCCGCATTCCCTGCAGGACCCCACTGCTAATAACCAGTGTGTACAAATACTGGTGTAAAAAGTGAAGAGAATAAGGTGTTTTAGGGGCCTGATCCCAGCAAATGCTGAGTTTTCTTGCCTCTCAAAATCCAGTCCTGAAACACTGACCCTCACTGCAAGGTGAGCAGCTCTACCTGGAGTATCTTGAGAAGTTCATCCCCCTCTGAAGAAAACCACCCATGGGTGTGAAATGGTCTGATTCTTATCTCGGTCTGGGCATGCTGACAGTGGAGGTAAAACCACTAAGTGATATTGTCATCAACTTGGATCTTCTCTTTTAAACATTGAAGTATACCTTCATAGAAGAGAGAGTTCCTGGATTCCTCCTCTAGGCAATAATTTTTGTTTTAAAAGCTGATATGGACTCCATAATTGATCTTTTCTATAAGAGATGGAAAAATTAAATGGTCACATTATTTATAGTGAATCCATTAGTAAAAACCAAAATACGTAAGAAAATGATCCATGCTTAAAAGAACAAAACCAAAACTATGAATGCAATAACATGAAATGACTTTGAAGTTCAACTAATTGTTTTGGAACTGGAATCCTAAACTCCGTGTCTTGTTTCTACAAGAATCTCTTCACTTGATTTTGTATTCTGATAGCCTGGCTAAACCTTTGGGAAAGGTAACTGGGAAAAAGGTAACCAGTTTGGATACCTGCATGGAAATCTCCAGTTCTAAAAGTGTTTATCACACTATTTTTCTACAGTCCTTCATGGTGACATCTGGCTAATAATGTTTAATAACATGCTTGATATTTATATGGCATTATTACAAATTTTGCTAACACATATGATGTGTCATCTCAGTGTTGGAAAAACACTCTTCTAATACTGCTTGACTGTATTGCTATGTTTGTTGTCTAAGATTTCACAGTGCAAGAAGGTAAGAGCTAGAAAAAACAGGAAAAAAAATGAAATTTACTCTTTCCATGTAAAATTGCTAATCACATGCCATGGCATGTTTTACACAGTTGCATCAAAAAAACATGATTCTGCTTCCAATGAAAATTTGTATTGCAGGTCCCCTGTGATACCTTCTGATAAAAATGCAATTTCTTTGCTTAAGGCAAAGTGGTATTTGTAAAAGGGCATAATTTCTGCTGTGTGCTGAGATTTAGGATGCTCCTCAATGGCCAGGCTGTTGGGTACAATGTTTTCTGCTTCATTCACAATTCCTGTTCAGCTTGATGTCACTCCTGACCCCATCTACAGAACAGGAGGGCTGCTCTGCCCTGAGGCAGTTGAGAAGCAGTCAGGCACAGCCTCCTTAGCTTGGCCTGTCTACAAAGGCATGTAGATTGCCCTTGCCATGGTGGTGTCCCACTGGAGTCACCTGCTGCTCCCAGTCAAAGGGCGGAGTGCGAATGGGGATGAGGCAGGCGCTGACATCAAGGGGAAGTGGTCTCAGAGGGCTATGGAGACTGATTGTCTTTACTTAATCTGTGAGAACGAAAAACCAGCTGTCATTAGGCACTGCAGATTGACAGTTGTGCTGTTAATCACTTGCATTAAAATAAAAAAAGAAAATTAATTGGAGTATAATGTACAACTGTCCCCAGTCATGGTTCTGGGGCTCCACCATGGCCACCTGCTGACTTGTCCCCTCTCCAGCCCTGGCTGCAGAGGAGGATTTGATTCCTTCTCTGTTTTAAGCGATACCCTTAATTGCACATGAAAACTGCGCTCTTGGCCACTGGCCAGAGCTGTAACCCTGTTGCCAGAATTTATTAAAAAAGCACCAGCCGACTCTGTGTATCACTTAATCTTTTCTCTGATCATGAACAGTACAGAAGTACCTCCGTAATGCACCAGGACAGACATCTGATGTAATGCCAATGCTGCTAAGGGCTTCTGTTTTCACTTGGGATAACCTTCAATTAAATTTTCAACAGAAAAAATAGCTTTCCATTGTGTGTCCACTGGCAATCAAGTATTGAAATAAATAGTATTGTTAAAAAACCAGTCTGAATTTAGGTAAAACTTGATTCCTCTACAGCACAGTCAGCTAGATCTCCTATTTTAATAATTTATAAACATTTGAAATAGAAAGAATTAGAACATAATGGCCAGATCCTATTAATGTTTGAAAAGGACTGTGCAGCCACCCTTAAATTTTCGTTCACAGCAAAGGAGCTACAATGGACATATAAAAAGTTTATGAACAAGTAAATAAGCAGTTCTACATGCATCTGTGTGCATGTATGTAATAAAATGACAGAACTTTCTACAGCTAATTTCCTATTAGCTCTTAGAAGTTTTGAATTATGGCTTTTCTTTTTATGAGTTTCCTTAATTCTCTCATGAAGCACTGAAGTCTAAGTCACTGGGGTATGAAGCAATCTGAGGGCTGTCATTGCTCTGCAATAGCCCAGATCAAATTAATATTGAAGGGAAGGTTTGGCTTTTTCAAAATGTGCTTTAGTTCCATCAGCACTCTCATCATTGGTCCTAGGCTTGTTCCACCCTTTTACATGGAGTGCATACTTGGATTCTCAAAACTATTGCACTTAGTACAGCAATACTGATGAAATTAGGTGAAACCTTTCAAAATATATATATACAGAAAATTCAGCTGGATTTCTGTCCTCCTCAGATACCTCAAAAATGTTCTGAGTCATCATCAGTTTCAAACAAATCCTTGCAACTGAAGAAATAGGCACAAAGAACTAGAGGGGATTTGGATGGAGGTTTTCTCGTTTTAAGTCTAAAGAGTGCAAATCTGACTCCACAGCTGAAGCCCATGTGTAGTTAGGTGACCCCATGCCATGATTTCAGCTGCTTTCAGATCATTCCCCTCTGATAAGAGCAAGTGAATGAGGACTGAACAAATTAATTCAGCTTGGCTGAATCGCTGCCTTAATTACATGCAATGTAAGGTAATGACAGTCTTGGGCTGTGACAGCAGGTTGCTGGTATTCTCACTGCTCACCTGCTGCTCATGCCTCTCCCCCAGGAGGAAGCTCCATTTTGCTTATTCCCTAAACTGAATCATTTCAGAAATCTGGCTGGGAAGACAGGAGGAGCTGAGGAGGCTGACCAGGGCTGAGGGCGCAGCAGCTGAGCAGGGGCTCCAGGGATCACCCCTTGCTGGAGGAGAAGCTTGGTGGAGCCACAGCCTTAGACGGGGGCTGGTTACACTGCAAGGAAGCTGAGGAGCAATGCCATGGATTTCAGTAAGACATGAGAGTCACCCCTGGATCTGCATCTGCCTGAACACCAGAGGTATTTGGACACAGAGTGAGGTCTTTATCCAACAGGTGTTAACAGAAATGCTCTGACTTATGGAGAAGGGGATTTACTCACAGTTTTAAATTCAGCAGTGAGAAAAGGAGGGCCTAGCTTCCCTCTTTGGAGCTGGCCATCACTGCCCAGGGGTGTCTCTAATATAAATGGGTTTGGTGGCTCTGGCTGGTGCTTAGTCCTACAGTCCAGCGAAAAGGTTTCCTGATCTAGGCCTGGCAAAAAAAGAAACAGCTTGGGATTTGGTTGTATCTTTGGTTTGGTATGTAAACCCTTTCCCTTGATGGGTAATAATACTGTATAGGGACCTAGCAATGGATTTAAAAAAAAACACCTCATAGAACAGTTTCATAGATAAAGAACATAGATGTGTTAAGAGCATTTTTGTTTTGTTTTATTTTCCTTATTGCAAGCTTCTTAATCTTCTAAGACCTTCTCTGAAATGGGCTTTTAGTTTCTGCTTGGATTATAGCAGTGATGCAAACTGCTGGTGCAGATATCCTGCCACAAAATACACAATGATCAGGGCAGCAATCACCAACTGAAAGTGTGGAGGGAAGAAGGGAAATGAGCACGTATGGGGCAGGCTGTGAATTGTAGAGTCCAGTGGTAGTTTTTGGTGGTGTGTTTGTTTATTTTTGCTCAGAAGATGAGTAAGAGAGAAGGCAAATAACTAGCCCAGAAAGAAAAGTGGTGTCAGGCAGCTGGTACAAGAAATGGTGCAGAGTCACCTGCCCTCCCACAGGCAAGGATGTCAGTCATTAACACACAGAGAAGCATCTGAAATGAGGCTGCTGTGCCCTCTTCGCTGGCATCCAGTGACAAAAACAGGCAGAGAGGGCACATCAGCCTCCCAGGTATTTCCCCATACCTACAGCCAGGCTGTGAATTCTTCAGTTCAGCAGGAGCCAACACCCACCGAAGCCAACAGCAATCTGGCTCAGGAGAGAGGGATGTGATTTTGCCTTTTAGTTACCAAGTATTGCATCTAATTGAACCTGCTGCAGGGGAGAAAGGCTGATCTTAAGCTCATAATTCCTTGTTTAGATGTGACTTAAAATAACTGGCTTTGGGGACCAGCAGTGCCTCCACTGATCCCAGTGAGAATTGTCATCCTGCCAAAAACACTGGCTGCAGGTCCCAGAATTATGGCTGAAAATTACATCAAAGGCCTGCTATCCTGTCTTCATCATCACCCTCTGAAGGAGTGAATGAAAATCAAATCAAGAGCTGCTCTGGCCCACCAAGGTCTGAAGAACCTGGTTTTAACTCCCCTCCCTGTCTCATCTCAGCAGAAGCTGTCAGCCACTGCCTAGCTGGGTGAAGGGGCAGGGAATGCAGCTGGTGAGAGGTGATCACTAAGCTTGTCATGTAGAGAGGCTCTTGCCACAAGTAGTGCTGATGAAATAAGATACAGATGCATGAACTTCCTATTTTTTAAAAATATATCTGACCTTCTGTGAATAACCACTTGCTTGTCAGTTCAGGACATCCATAACTAGCTCACTCTGACACATTTTCAAATTTTAGCTCATGATGGAAAAATAAAACCATGTAGGGGGAGGTGTCACTAACAGCAAGTGATGAATCCTGGCACTGTCAGCATTGGATGATGTGAACACATCTCCATGCACTCAAGTAATCTGTATCCTTGTTACTCATCATCATGTGTCTAACCATAACTATGCTTTTAGTTACATGGCAGCAGAAGTATGTGTGTTATTTTTCAAGTAGGAAAAGGCTCTCTCCTTGTGGCTGGAGCCTCACGTGCTAATTTGCCAGCCTCTAGACTTTGATCCTAGTCTAGCTCACCGCTGTAGGGTCAAGGGCTGTGCTCCATGTATCACAAGCAATGAAGACAATGGGAAGCAGGGGTCACAGCAGCTGAGTTGCAGCATGCAAGTTATGTGCTGATAACAGCCTGCTTCAGAGAAGTTGTACATGATCACTACAGTTCTTGCAGAAAGGGAAAAATCAGAACTTTCACAGGACCCGAACATTTAATTCAACAGGAGGTTTACCTGTGCATTGTCCTGCCCTTCCCCAGTGCCAGTTTTGCTGTGCTCTTAAAAGAGCTGTCATTGAAATAGAATATCTTCCTCTTGAAATGCCAGAGGAAGTTCTCCTGCCTACATTTCCAGCTGGCCACAGCTGGGCTGCTCTGCAGCTAGCACCTCATACATGACTTTTTTGGAACTTAGGTTAGCCAATTCCCATGATATCATAGGATATATATATTTTTTTTTCCTAAACCAAGAACTGGATTTTGCAAGCAATAAGTGTCTCTTGAAAGCCACACTGTAACCCTCAATCTAAAAAAAAATCTTTACAGAAAATCGAAAAAATTACTATAGCAAATGCAATATTCATCCTTTGCAGTCTGGATTTGAAGCCCGTCAAGATTTCAGACATTGTTTATAGAAACACTGATGTCTTATTTGCTGGAATTTTTTTAGATGGAGACTATTTTTCATTTTGTAGTTGTCTCTGGGCGATGAAACATAAAACCACTAGTTCCCCAAGGCTGCCTGTGAGGGCTAGACATGCTTTGGGAGTGGTGCTTTCAGCAGGTTGGGAGATCATTTAATGCCTCAGAATTAAGAGTGTGGCTATTTAGTATTCCTCCAGGCAAAAGATACCACTAAATATAATATCAAACCATTAAATAAGGATGATGGGGTGCAATCTCCTCCACACTGCATTATTCTATGTTTGCAGAATAGTACCAATGGATTTCTAAAATCAAACTCCAAGATGGATTTTTTTTCTAGCTTAAAAAAGTAACTGCTCTTTTCATGGTGTAATGACCATAATGCTGGTTGTTACCCAGTTACCTTCAGTGCTGGGTACTGAGGAGGGGATGAATGGAGTAAGAAAAAAGTATAAACGGCTTCATGACTTGGTGTTGCAAACTGTTAAGGATAGAAATAAAGATGGATCAGTTAAACAGCTTTTTTTTCTAGGGGTTTTGTCCTTTGATATAGTCAGAGGAAACTCAATATTGCTACAAAATCTGTTATTTCTTGCACTTCCTTATTTTTAAGGAAGTAATAACAGGAGTTTAAAGCTTTTTAAAGTAAGTTTATTAATAAATATTAGTTCTTAATAGTATCATGCTTTCTTTGCCTCAGATGAAACAAAGCAAATGACACCTAATGAATGTTTTTCTAGCTGATCATATCCTGAAGGCATTCAGAATTCACACATTGATCAGTTATCCCACAATATACTTTCAGTATTACCTTTATATCATGGTAATTACAGTGTCAGCTGAGTAGTCTAGTAGTCTATTACAGACTTAAAATCTTGAAAAAATGGTGCTCTAATGTATTCTAAGAATACTGTGTGCTAAGCCAGCCTTATGGTTTGCAGCCATTTCTAACATATCCGTGTACTACAAAACTATTCTCTTTTTCCTTTAACATAAGAGATGGAACAGAATTTTAACTATATAGTGACTTAGTATTTATCAGGTCTGAGATTTTACATCCATGCATCTTGCCAAGTAATTAACAAGACTTTTATCCATGTCTCCAGAAAACATTATTCATTTCTGCTTGTTTACATGAAAAGCAATTATTGCCATACCATCCCCTGGTGAACAGCAATACCTTGCTTCAAGAAAAAATGATGCTGTTGCTGTGTTAACATCCTATTCTGGAAGAAAATGGAGCTGACTCAGTGCATGCAGTCAAGCTCTCAGAACTGTCCTCCAGGAGCAAAACAGGTTATGTGAGAACATGACCTTGGTGAGCTGTGCTAATGACTGTGATTTAAAATTCCAGGCTTTTGTTTCAAGTAGAGAATTAGACAAGACAAAATGCCTTTTAAACAACACAAATAGCACTAAGCAAAGTGCAGATACAATTAAAAAATATTGTGATTAGTAACAAGGAACTCTCCAGCTAAAGTATGTTCAGTTTATCCCAAGCTGGTGTGAGTGTAAACTTGACGTATTAAAGCCCCAAAATTTGTGTTTGTAGGAGGGCTCCCTGTGAATGAATACCTGTACTGTGCTGTTGCCAGCTGACACCTGGATGCACAGGCATGCAATGGTCCTCGTTCACATTCAGTATGAGCATATTGGCCCAGTAACTAAACTGGCTGGCAAAGACCAGCCCCGAATGTATTTTGTGAGGGATTTGTAGTTTGAGAGGATAAATTCATGTTCATCATCTTGCCAAAGGTACTGACTGTTTGGACCAGGTTAAAACTTCTAGCCATGGCTTTTCTCCAGGAAGGTCCAGCATACAGTATTCAGGAGCAAATGTTGCTTGTGTTCAAGCTTGGATGGCCTTTTCAGGATTTAAATCTTCTTTGAAATACAGTGTTATCCTGCAAATGTAATAGGGTTTTGGTCTCCTATGGGAAAGACTTAGGGGAGCTATCCTTTAAAAATATTCTCAGTACATGCAAAGCATTTGTTGTTTCAAATTTTTACATATATTTGCATATATTCCACTTTCATTTCTCAGAAACACTCTTATCTTTGAAATATCAGAGGAGTGAAGAAGTACAGAATGCAGTGTCTTGAGAAACTCACATATGTTCCATTAGCTGACAAGTAACCACTTTGCAGTAATTCAGATCATGGTGTGCAGCCGGGTCTCTTTGTGTGTTGTTAAGCAAGCGTGGTTGTATTCTTCCTCATGCATGAACTGTTCTCCTTAATCTTAATCCTTCTAATCCTTAGACCTTTCCTGTGTCAGGTGAGGGTGAATGCTCTAAGTGCTCCCAGCTACCACTGGCCTAGTTTCCCTAAACCCAGACCACTCTGTATCTGAACTCAGTGTTGTATCACTTTAATCATCAAAGAGATCACACTGTCTTCAGTTGTTTATGCCTTCTTAGATTTACTTCAGAATAATGCCAAGATGTAGGAGGATTACAAAATCATACTTTCATTTTTGCACCTTCAGCTTTGAATTCCTGAATGAGACCTTACTCTTAAATCTTCCTGCCTTTTTGCTATGCATATTTTCTTTTTATTTTCTATATATTTTCTGATTGTACTTATTACTGCAAGTTCTCAGTTCTATATGCATTCTAATATGTTTTCTAATATGTTTTCTAGTATGTTTTCATGGTAGAGAATGGAATGTTTAGTGTATGCAAGCTTATTAGTATTTAATTTAGAATTTCACTTTTTTTTTAATCAGTGATCTCTCTCTACTGTTGCAGTTGGATAGGCTTAAAATGTATTTAATTTTGCAACTGCTATTATTGAATTATTGAATTTGGCAATTACTTCATTTAGCATACAATGACTTTCTTAAGCATATAAAACCTAGCTTCTAGAGAAATTCTGTTCCATTGTCTGTTGTTTCTGATACCAGATTTTCAATACCTAAGTAATTGCTATGAAGCAAAGGGATATGTCCATCAGTCAAACCTTAAATAACCCTCCTCTTATTATTACTGAGGACTAATTTGTAGAGTGAGGGTTCCCTTAAGTAGTTTGTATGGATTATCTGGTGCGATCAGCAAGGAACAATGTAAATATATAATAGAGCAGATCTGACGTTCGGCTCAGCATTTCCCAGAAGAACCCATGGACATAGAAGCCCCCAAATAATCCTTGGTTTTATGACATGTACCAATGTCATAAATGAGGCTTTTAAGGAAACAGTTCACTCTTTTATCCCCTCCACTCTGCTACCAGCATGGCTGCTACTCCACTCCTGCACAGCTGCAGTGTCTCCAAAGTGCTCTGCAGAAGTGTGATAGGCAAATGGTACTAAACAGGAAAAGCCACAAAGCATTGCCTTGTAGGTACCAGCTTGCAGCCAGCCTGGCAGTGACCAGCTCAGCCTGCAAAATCAGACACCTCTACTATATCCCTGATTCTTTAAAGAATTCCCTAGTTGAGTTTAATGAAACCGATGGAATGGCTTCCTTTCCCTATCTCTGGTGGAGGGAATATGCTGTTCCCTCTAGAAAACACTCTGAAAGCCATTCTTTTGAAGTTTCACAGAATTCCTCTTGGATCATTTGGGCACTAATTTCAGTTATGGTATTTCTCAAGCCACCAAATATGTAGTTATTTACCTCAATTTCCTCAAATTACCCCAAACATCCAACTCACACAAGAACCCAAATTTAAGTTTCTGTTTAGGAAACACTTGACCATGTTTGTTTCTTGGTTGAAATTTTAAGACAGTAAAATAGTATTGTTTTATGAAAACACCACACAGTAGTTGACTAAACAAAGCCCACTAAGTAACAGCAAACTATTGGAAGCCTTTGCAGCCTTCACTTGCTGCAGAAGGAAAGCACTCTTGGATTGTTTTAGCCACTCACCGTCACATTTCAAGGTTTATAACTGCCAGCTCTATCTGTAACAGTACTTGTTTACCATGTTCATTCAAAACTGCAGAAAAGAAAGCAAGTCTCTCCTGGAAGTGTCTTTTTTCCTTCCTTCTCGAATATCAGGTGCATGCAGAGTAATCCAGACAAACTTGGTGAGTTTTACTATGGTGGTCTAAAAAGCAAAAGGTCTCTGTGCCCAATGCTGCTTGCATGAAGAAGCAAATCTTAAATCTGCTGTGCCAAGGGCTTGAAGGGGTGTCAGTGGACTGGGTTGCAGCAAGCTCAATACAACCATGCCCATGGAGTAACACCTGGGCACAGAGAAAGTTGTGGGGGAGCCCAGTCTGGGGATCTCCTGGAGTACAGGCAGTGTGGAAGACTCAGACATGGACTTAGACCTGGGCTTGGATGTTTTCATAGTCTATTTGATGATTAAATTGTATTGTAATATTCTCAGGACACCACTGCCTTTAGAGCCCACAAGGATCACCTTTTTCCTGCAGGCTTAGGTCACCATTCATTGGTGACTTGATTGCTCTTGGCTGCCTTTGACATTGTCAGCTCCACTGTAACGTTTCGCTGGCCTAGAAAATGACAGGCGGCTTTTTGAGCAAGAAAGTTCAAGAGCAGAAATAAATTCTATTTTTAATCCTTCCTCTGATTTTCCGTGGGTGACACAATTTCTCACAGCATGGCAGTTCCAGGGCAGTGGTGTTGCAGAGCTTGCCTTGCAGCCTGTTTTACAGATCCTAATCTGTTTACATGCTTTCTCCGAGTTGGAAATTTCAGGTTTGGGGGGTTATTGTACTACTAATACCTGAATGGCACTTTGATTTATCACAGTGAGTTGGCAACAGATCTGTGGGATGAGAAAATACAAGCTAGGAATTTAAAGAAGTACTCAAGCATTAACAAAGCTGAGCTGTGTCAAGTGGTGATAAATTTTCCACTATACCCTTGATCACCTTGTTATTAATGTCATCAATCTCTCTGAAAGAAGTGGCTCTAGGCATGCCCATATGACCAAATGTTCTACTAAATAATTAATCATTGGGGCACATTGCCAGAGTTTGCTGCTTTCCAATTTAATCTTAGCAATTTACTCATTCATTTCTTTATTTGGAAACAAAAGGCTTCATGAATGAAAATGAGTCAAATGCTCTGATATGTACATAGACACTATTTAGCATCGCAACCTCATGCTGCTTGCACTAGGAAGTGTTTCTCCATCTTTTAAAACACCCCAAAATTAACAGTTGTGAGAATGATCACTTCAGGAACACAAGCTGTTTCTGCTGCCAGGACCCTCATCCCAGCTGGCTCTCCCTGCCCCTTCAATAGTAGTTCAGCCCTTTCTACCTCTTACGAGGGCATTTGAAAATGCCACGCTACCAGGATAGCTCTAGAAACAAAACATTATGACGTCCGTTTTATTATTTAATTAAAAATTACCAGGGATATCTGTTCCTTTGTTGAATGGGTTATTGTTCGTAGCTAAAGCAAAATAAATTCTAAGCAAATGGTTTAAGAATGTTATCTTTTCTTCAGTTACGATTAATTTAAATTAGACTAACACTGTATCAATTTGTAGCATTCAATTATTTAATGAAACATGGAGAAAGCTTGCTAATTACAGTCATTCATTTTTCACAGATTTTTAAGGTGTACACTCAAATATATCGTATCAAGACCATATGACTTGTTCCACCCAGACCCTCCTTTAATGGTCTCTATTATTTCACATAAGAAGTCAATTTGATTTTAGTTTAACCATATGTACTGTCCTATACTACTTCTGTCCCTCCAGGGATTTTTAGCTGAAATCTCTCACATCTGTTATATCTGTGACACTGTTGGGTTTCCCTCCCTAGCTTCTTCCCAGAAATCAGTGGGCAGCAGCCTGCTCATCAGGGATTAATGCCAACCTTCCACACATATTTTACCCATTCATAGACTCTCCTCTTTGAGTGAGGCTCATGGTTTTGTTTTCATTAATCCTCCCTGGATATTAGTTAGAATTGGCCAAATATAAGATTGGCTTTCCGTTCTCTTTCCTGATGAGTCAGTTGACTGTACTTCCAAATCAGTGCTTTCATAAGATCACTTGCAATCTTCTCTGCTATTTACTGCTTGCTACTCATTCCTCACTGTTGAAGAAAACATATGGCTGTGCTCTATTCCCCTTGACTGCATACCTGAAACCTTTTAAAAGGGAAGGTGAGAATAATTAATACACTTCTCCTTCTGGAAATCAAAACCCCTCAAACTAAACAAGCATTTGTGAATACATGAATGTGGTTAGTAGGAGCCATGAATGTTTTCACAGATACTCCTTCCCTGCTTAAACGCTCTAGGATGATACAATTACTTACTTCCTACCTTTAGGTGTGCTATTGTGCTTTTCTAATGAAAATATAAATCAGGTACTTTTAATCTAACTCTTGTGGATGTTTTCCTGCTTTTCAAAACAGTCAGTGGCCATCTCTTCTGTTCCAGTTCTAAACACTTGGAAGAGCTTTTTCCAGTAACTGAAGTGACTGACTTAGTTGGTCTTTGGATTAGAAGTATACACACCGTTAATCTGCTCTTAGCAAGAGTGAGTATATTCCCTGCCACTCCAGTGCTCTGCAGATGCAAACCAGGCTTCTTCCTCTGAAAGGCGGTGTCCGTGGGGGGAAGGAGTGGGCTGTCGGTGGGACACACACCACGGGCGGTGTCAGCACAGGGTATGCATGAGCAGTGCACAGTCATTCACTGCCTGATGAGCTGCAGGTACCGCTGTGTCCTCAGCACTGCATGCTGCTCTCCTCGGATCTCTGGGCTGTGAAGGGACACTCGGCCTGCACGGAAAGAGCCCTACCCTGGTGGCAATGCTGGCTGCCACCCCGGCACCTGCTCAAACTCAGCCTTCCTCTGCGCTTTGGCACCTTCCTCCCGTTCCTTGCTCTTGTTTTGCTTCTTTTTGGCAGGCGCTCGTTTCTTTTGTCTTTCAGCGCTGTATTACGGTGGTTAAATTAAAACCTTTAACTCTGAAGGAACATTTTGCAGGACCCGGGAGAGCCGCCACCGAGGGAGGAGGTCCTCAGCAATTGTTAATTAGGAACGCGGCCTCGAGCAGCGCTGACCAAACCTTGCTCCAGGTGACGGTATGAAAGGAGCGCTCTTTGCTCGGTCCTGCCAGCAGTGACACCACCACACACAGCCCAGAGCACGGCGGTGCCGGGGGAGCCCGGGGGATCTCAGGGGGAATCTCAGGGGGGACCTCAGGGGGAATCTCAGGGAGGACCTCAGGGGGGATCTCAGGGGAGCCCGGATCAATCACAGGGGATCCCTGGGGGATCTGAGCAGGTCCCGGCTGCCAAGAGCCACGCGGGCCCCGCAAACGCGCATGCGCAGCGCGGATGGGCGCGGGAGAACGCGCGGCGGACGCGGCGCGGCTGGGGCGGCCCCGCCCCTCCCGGGCTTTGGCCCCGCCCCCGGCCCCGCC